>JAVRFV010000180.1:166285-261539 GCA_032716605.1 Paralithodes platypus | reverse complement strand
TATAAAAAACTTTTGTCCCTAAGTACATTAATAAAAGGAAAACAAGTAATCGCAAAGTCTGGTTAACCGCGAATGTAGGCAAGCACAAGTAAGCAAAAACCAAAGGCCTGGAAAAACAAAAAGATGAGAAACTGTGGATTCGGAAGATAACAGGCAAAAAGTATAAAGAGGAGAGAAACGAAATACACAGCACATGAGGAGGAGGTCAGAGGGGCAAACCATGAGAAAGGGATAGTGGAGAACTATGAAAAGAATCCAAAAATTGTTTTTCAAGTTTGTAAACGGCAAAAGGAAGATAAAAGCCCACGATCGTTAAGATGTAAAAGTGGAAACAGAATCATAGAAGAGGCTACGTGAGATTGCGGAAGAACTAAATAGAAATTTTGCATCATTTTTTACAAAAGAAGGAGAATTCATTGCACCAGAAACCAATGAGATAGGTACAAGAGGAAATGCCCGGAAGTAAACATTTAACAGACCGAAGCTCATAGACAAAATGAGTAAGGTGTATCCAAACAAAGCCGCTGGACCGGACGGAGTATCAGGCATGTATTATTAAAGAAAATTGCTATGGAACTGAGGTATGACACGTTATAATGACATAATTGACCAAATCATTGGACACAGTGGATAGTAACCTACAGAATGGAACAAAGAGCAAACATTATTCCTATATTTAAGGGAAGGAAGCAGAGTATAGATAACCACTGAACTATAGACCTGTATCACTATTGAGCATCCTCATGAAGATTCTTGAAGGATTAATACGGGACAAATGGCTGGTGAAATACCTGGAATTCCAAAAGATTAATTACTGACCGCCAATTTGGATTCAGAGGCGTTGGTCAGATCAGTGTATGAAGCAACTTAGTATGAGTTTTTACTCTAGAGTAATATACACAGTGGACAAGAGGGAAGGATGGGTAGACTGGTGCCTAACCTAGACTTTAAAAAAGGCGTTTGACAAAGTTCCACACAAGAGATTGCTGTGGAAATTAAAACATGAGGGAAAAGTAGGAGACAAACTGCTGAAATGGATGGAGAGCTACCTTAGCGGAAGACAGCTGAGAACAACAGTAAGGGGGAAATCGTCAAACTGGACTTCAAATTACGAGTGGGGTAACCACAAGGATCTGTTTTCTAGCCCCAATCATGTTTCTAATATTTGTAAATGACTTACCTGAGGGACTAACAAGCTACATGAGTATGTTTGCGGATGATGCTAAGCTGCTTAAAACGATCAGAACCCAGGAGGATTGCCTTGAGCTCCAAGCAGATTTGCAAAAGATCCATGCATGGAGCATCAAATGGAATATGGAGTTCAATGGCAGGGAAATGTAAGACTCTAGAAATGGGTAAAAGCAAGTACAGACCTAGAAAAGATTATAAACTAGGAAACGAAGTGATTCCCAAAGCAGAAAAAGAAAAAGACTTGGGGATAGAATTTAGGGATAACATGTCTCCAGAAAGCCACGTAAATAAGATAGTGAGAGAATCACTGGCATTATTGGCAAATATTAGGAGTCTTTCAATTATCTTAATGAAAACACCATGAAACAAATAATAACGGCAATAATAAGACCCAGGATGGAATATGCATCTGTAGTGTGGTCCCCTCACTTGAAGAAACATATCCACAAAATTGAGAGGGTACAGAGAGCAGCTACGAGGATGATCCCAGGTTTGGAAAATTTGGAGTACCAAGAGAGGCTCAAGAGATTGGAATCTACCTACACTGGAACAGAGAAGGAAACGAGGACAGCAAATTCAGATATATAAATGTGTTAGAGGTATTGACAAAATCGACCAAGAAAACTTCATAGAGAGGGATGGAGGTGAGAGGACAAGAGTTCACAGCTACAAACTAAAAGTGCTAAATAGTAAATCTGATCTGAAAAGTAAAAGATTTCCTACCAACTCGATTAGTGGGTGGAACAAATTGCCAGCCGAAGTAGTGTCTGCACCATCAGTGCATAGTTTCAAAGCACGGTATGACAAACATATCTTAGGAGGCGGGAATTAACGAGCATGCTCACTCCCGCAAATACAACTAGTGTAAGTACAACTAGTGTAAGTACACACACACACACACACACACAAAAGAAAAAGAATGGTTCAATATAAGATGTAGTAAGGCACAGGATAGAAGAAACCGAGCCTGGAATATAGCACGGAAGAGACATAGTGAAAATAACTGGAATAAGTACAAGGAGAAAAGAAATGAATACGTAAAGATACGACGCGAGGAACAATATAAATATGAAAGGACTATTGTAGAGAAGTGCAAAAACGAGCAAAAACTATTTTATAGATTTGTAAATGGAAAAATAAAAACAAAAGAAGGTATTGTCAGACTAAGAGTTGGAACAAACAGCTATGAGAAAGATAAAGAATTGTGTGAAGTTATGAATGAAAAGCTTCAGTCAGTGTTTGTAAAAGAGGAGGAGTTTATAGAACCTGATAGAGAAATGAAAACACCACAGATGCCTGAAATGAAAGTGACAAAAAGTGAAGTGCTGAAATTGATGCAGGATTTGGACGTGAGGAAAATCAATGGGACCAGATGGAGTGGCTGGCTGGATCCTCAAAGAATGTGCGGAAGAGTTAGTGGAACCAATCTATGAAATCATCAAATCTTCACTGAATGAGGGAGACCTGCCAGTGGAATGGAATAAAGCTAAGATAGTACCAATTTACAAGGAGGAGACAGAGAAAATCCGCTTAAATACAGACCGGTGTCCCTCACCAGCATTGTTTGCAAAATTTGTGAGAAAATTATAAGAAAAAAGTGGACACACTTCATTGAGGGACAGGGGCTGCTTAGCGAGAAACAGTTTGGATTCAGGGAAGGGAGATCTTGTGTATCTAATTTATTAAGCTTTTTATAGCAGAGTTGTAGATGTTACACAGGAGAGAGAGGGATGGGTTGACTGTGTTTACCTGGACCTGAAAAAGGCCTTTGACAGGGTGCCTCACAAAAGGTTATTGTGTTAATTGCAGGTTGTTGGAGGTGTACATGGTAGGATGTTAAAATGGATGGAAAACTTTTTAATAGGAAGAGAAATGAGGACCACGATACGAGACGAATATTCACAGTGGAGGAGTGTGACGAGCGGAGTACCACAGGGATACCATATGTGTTGGGTCCGATAATGTTCCTACTTTATGTAAACGACAATGCCAGAAAATTTGAATAGTCATATGAATATGTTTGCGGATGACGCTAAGATCATGAAGAATGTCACCTGTATAGAAAGTTGTCAGGATCTTCAAAAAGGACCTAGATGAGTTGCACAGATGGAGCCAAACCTGGAAAATGAGTTTCAATGCAGAAAAGTGTCATGTTTTGGAAGTGGGAACACAAGTGAGATAAGGCCAAGCTGGGAGTACAAATTAGGAATTGAAATAATCGGCAAAACACGGCATGAGAAGGACCTTGGAGTGAAAATACAAGATGATCTATCCCCGGAGAAGCATATTAACATGATCATTGGAGGCGCATATGGAATAATAACCAATATGAGAGTGGCATTTAACTATTTGGATGAAGAAATGTTAAGAAAACTGATAATGACTATGATAAGACCAAGATTAGAATATGCAGCAGTGATATGGTCACCACATTTGAAAAAAACATATAAACAAATTAGAGAAAGTCCAAAGGATAGCAACGAAGATGATCCCAAGATTGAAGGAGTTAACATATGAGGAAAGACTTAAGACACTACAACTGCCTACCTTGAAAGAGAGAAGGGAACGAGGCGACTTAATAACGATGTTCAAGGGAGTAAAAAGTTTGGAACGAGTAGATAGGGAAGATCTATTCGTGAGGGATAATGGAAGGACAAGAGGGCACGAGTTTAAGCTGAGGAAGGGCAGATGTTGTAAGGACACAAAGAAATTCAGCTTCCCATATAGGAGTATAGAGACTTGGAACAACTTGGAGGAGGATGTGGTGAGAGCGAGGAACATTAACATGTTCAAATCTAGGTTGGATAAAAGTAAATATGGAAATAGGGCAACATAATTTATGATATGTTAGTCCAAAATACTGGGAACTGGGAATATCCATTACAATACCTGTCTAAGTAAAATGGATTGATTATAAAGTAACTAAGACAGGACAACACGAGCGCTGCTCAATTCCTGTAAACTACAAATAGGTAAATACACTCGTAGAACCAATGAATTAATTATAGTAGGGGAACTTCAACTGTAAAGAGGTGGATTGGGAGCAGAGAGAAGCTGGCAGCAACGTGAACTCGTGGGGGTATAGGCTACTGGATATGGTAACAGAAAATTTATTGGTGCAAAATATAAAGGAAAATACAAGAAGGGGAAATGATGAAGCATCCAGATTGGACCTAATGTTTACTAGAGACCCAGATGTCATTTCTGATATAAAATACTTACCACCTTTAGGCAAGAGCGATCATGTTGTAATGGACATAGAAATCCTATTGGGTTATTCCAATATGGAGGAGAGGGAGGAACACAAGGAAACTAGGTTTGACTATGCAAAAGGAGACTACCAATCACTGAGACAATACTTTAGAGATATTGACTGGAGTGAAATACATCAGAGAAATAGTGTAGACAAGAAGTATGGAGTATTTAAAACAATATATGAAGAAGGAGTTAATAAATATGTCCCTAAACAAGGTAATAGGTCAGCGAAGGAAAAGGATTAGTTTAATGAAAAATGTAGGAAAGCCAAGGAAAAGAGAGGCCAAGCGTGGAAGGCAGCTAGAAAAAGGTGTAATAGAGTAACTTGGAACAGATACAAGAGATTAAGAAATGTATATGCCACAATCAGGAGACAAGAAGCCAGAGCATATGAGAAGAACATTGTGAAAAAGTGTGAGTGATCCTAAGCTATTCTATAGGTTTATAAATAGTAAAATGAAGGTAAGGGATAGAATAGTGAGGTTGAAAGTTGAAGGGACCACTTATGATGACGACCAGAATATGTGTGAAATTATGAACAATACACTACACTCGGTATATACTAAAGATGATAACTTTGAAGAAGTACCGGTAGGTGAAATTGGTGATAAACTGGGAGAGATTAAGTTTCTCCCAGAGGAGCTAGTAGAAATAATGAACTAGTGAAACCCTTATACGAGATAATGAAATACTCTCTGGAAGTGGGAAAATTACCAATGGACTGGAAGAGAGCCAACATTGTACCGATTTATAAAGGTGGGAACAGGGATCATCCATTAAATTATCGACCTGTGTCACTTACTAGTATAGTGTGCAAAATCTGTGAGAAAATAATTAATAAAAAGATGGATGATATACTGTACTTGGAAAAGAATAATCTACTATCTAACAGGCAATTTAGTTTCAGGGAGGGTACCTCATGTGTTACAAATCTACTCAGTTTTTATGACAGAGTGGTTGACATATTACAAGAGAGAGATGGATGGGTGGACTGCGTATATATTGACATGAAGAAAGCTTTTGACAGAGTATCGCATAGCAGGCCGAAGTGGAAACTAAAAGAGTATGGAGGGATTCAGGGTAGTTTGTTAAATTGGATGGAGGACTATCTTTCAGGGAGACGGATGAGGACTACTATCAGAGATAAATTTTCTACGTGGAAAGACGTCACAAGTGGAGTTCCGCAGGGAGCGGTGCTGGCTCCCATAATGTTTCTAATATGCATTAACGACATGCCAAAGGATATAAATGCATATATGAATATGTTCGCAGATGATGCCAAGATCATGAAGCGTATAGAAGATGAAAACAGTGGAAGGGAATTACAGAGGGATTTGGATAGGATAGATCAATGGAGCAAGAAGTGGAAAATGGAATTCAACACAAATAAATGTCATGTAGTGGAAATGGGAGTAAGTAAAAGAAGGCCTCATATGGAATATAAGTTAGGAGAAAATACTATTAACCCATCAGAGAAAGAAAAGGACTTAGGGATAACTGTTAGGGGTGGATGGGACTCGTTAGCCTTGGTCGGCAACTCATCTAGGGGAGACAACCTTATACAAATCCGGGTGGATGGGACTCGTCAGCCTTGGTTGACAACCTGTCTAGGGGAGTAAACCTGATACAAATCCGTACTGCTTACCTAAGGGTAAGGCAGGTTAGTGGATGGATTAGCCGAACACCACTGTAGAAAAATAGTGCTAACAAGATACAGAGAGGGCCTCGGAGTCGGACGGATCTTAAATTGAATGGTCAATCCTGTAAGTCCTTCACTAAACTGGCTCGGGTTGTCCCTCTCACAGGGTATAGGTCCGCTTGGGGGCATTCTGTGTATGGCCACCCTCGTAAGGGGAGTAAGGCGTCCGGCAATAGATAGATAGATCTTTCACCTGAGAATCATATTAATAAGATAGTGGGAGAAACATATGGACTGCTAAACAGAATAAAAATAGCCTTTAACTATATAAACAAAGAGATGCTGGAGAAAATAATAAAAACATTGGTGAGACCAAGACTGGAGTATGCGGCAGTGGAAGCTGGAGAAGGTTCAGAGAGGTGCAACTAGGATGATACCAAAATTGAGAGAATTACCATATGAGGAGAGATTAAAGAAATTAGAATTTGTTAGTAGTCTTGGAAAATCCAACGTCAAGGCTATTAACCTAATTGCAATGACGACTTGTCTATTTTGACTGCTATGTCGTCATTCCAACCGCGGTTAAAAAGAAAAACGTCTAGAGTCTACTCCTTATCTTGCTCTAGGAGACGTTGTACATTAACCAAAACTACCACCGAAGGTGAAAAAAGCATAGAAGAGAAGAAAAAGGGGTTTACCTTAGTTACCGCTTAAGGCCCATCCCGTGTTCCGTCATGTGCAGATCCCTGTCGAACGTGCGCATGAGCGACCCTCTCTTGTCATCATTTTTTCACGCGCTCCATTGAATGCAGTCGCTTTTGTTGTGCTCCTTTAATTCACCCTGTTTAGGTTCGTTTCGGCTTATCTGGCCTTCTTTTTTGTTAGACAGATGTTACGTGATCTAGGGCACACGTAAATGGGCTCCTCAGTGTGTTTAATGGAGACGCGTGTGGAAATAGCTACCGAAGGTACGGGGGCGCCTGGCGTTCCTCGTGTGTGTTTTTCATTCCTTTCTCTTTTCATATTCTTTTTTCCTGTTAGTCTGGGCATAGTTTAGCTTTTAGCTTATTTTAGCCTAGCTTGTTTCTCATTCAGGAATTGCTATGCCCCTATGAGTTTTCATATTTTCATAGCCTAGGTGTACAGTTGGTTCACGATCTGAGATTTCGTGGTGGCGGTGCTGTTTGTAGGGTTTGTGTCGGCCGCATTATTAGCGTTATTCCCGAGTCCCCCCTTTCGAGCCTTCACTGTGTCTCAAGGGCCTGGGCGCTTGGTGGTTCGTGATATCCTGGGGTACCCCACGGGGGCCCATCCCTCACACCACAGGGTTTTTCGCCCCTGACACATTCTCTCCTCACGGCTAGGCCACCCTTTTTCTCGCCAGTTTCATTTACTGGTTTTTGTGTTCCCTTACTGTTTTCACCTCCATCCTTTCATTCCCTTTTGCCATTCCTGGGGTACCCTACGGGGGCCCCTGTTTGTGCCAAACCACCCTTCCTGCCACTTCTCCTCATGGGCTTTGCTCTATCTCTGTGGGTTGGGTGGTTCCTAGGGGATGTGCCTCCTCTCCCCTGGTGTGTCTTCCTTGCCTCTCCCTTGACCGGTTGAGTCAGGATATTATCAAGGAAGACACTGCTCAGCTTGATGGCCATCGTTGCTTGGAGTTCATAAGGAGATGACGCTTTTTTCTGGGCCTCTTTGGTATTCCCTAGACGCTCCTCTCGCTTTTTCGGCGCCGGACCATCTCGGCCGGTCCCGCAAATTTGCGGGGTGCTCGATTCGGTCCTCTGGGACATTTCGGTTCCCCGCAAATTTGCGGAGATCGTTGGGGGGTCCCGCGAAATTGCAGGAGGGTGGTGTCGGTACGGTTATGCCTCCATTGGCCCGCAAATTTGCGGTAATAGTTGGCTTTCACTATTGACTTTTGTCACGGTATCGTGCCTGAGATATAGATAGCTAGACATATTAGAGAGTCGAGGGGGGTGCGGGGAGAGTATAGAGAGAGAGAGTAGAGGGGGTGGGGACGTGCGGTCAGTAATTTGGTCAAGAAGGTTCTCGGACCTTCGAGAAGGTTCGAGAAGGTCCTAGATGTTCTTTCCTTTTCCCGCCAATTCTCCAAGCATACGCTTGTTCCAAACCGAGGGTATAAATAAAGCAGGAGAGGGGAACGCAGTCCTCAGTCCCCAGTTGGTGCCAGCGAGTGAAGTGCTTGTGAGTGTGGAGTGGCGACCAGGGTGACGCGGCACCCTCCTTCGACCATGTGTAAAGGTTAGTATACAGTGTTATTATATAAGTAATCTGATGTGCTAGACGCGGGCATTAATATGCGATAAGGGTAAATTCAAGGGAGGGTTAATTGTTTTGCCTGGTGTATAGGACTCCGTTAGGCTAGTGGTATCAGATTAGTGACGGGTAATTTTAGGAGTGAGTTTGACTGAGTGTGGCTCAGTTAAGGCTCTAGTTAATTAAATTAGAGGGGTTAATTAAGTTAGTTAAACATTTGGATAGAAGGAGCGAGTGGTGTGTGAACGTTAATCTCCGATTCATTTTGATCAATTTGTGTCTCTTATTCAATAAACCGTTTTAATAGAATGTTTGTTTAATTTATCATTGTTAATTGTTAAATAACAGTTTTCTAATAACATAGTCCCATCGCGTTAACAATTGAACAGCCTTTTTATATCTATATAAATCTATATATATACACACCGTTAATCCTGTAAGCTGGCCGAACAACAAAATATACTGTATCGATCGGTTTGATTTGTATCCCGGGTAATTAATTAAGGAATATTTTCCTACGAGATCCTTTATCTTAGTGGCCCAATTTATATACAAATCAGGGAGGCGACCTATTACAACTGGCGACCGTGATCAGGACCAGTTTCCGATGCGGATGTGTTAGATAAAAATAGATAGGCATAGGCTAGGATAGCATTGTTGTTGTGTTAGAAAGAAGGTGAGCCGTGGGGGAATTTTTCCCTCCCTCCTTCTTCTTCCACCCGCGTGGTCACTTCTGACCGTGGGCTTGGGAAAATTCTAAACATCTTTTCTCATCGCTGGTGTATAATAATAATATTTATAGATTATACAATTTAGGCTATCGAGAAATAATTGTGTTTCATCAATTTTGTTTCGCTTGTATAATAATTGATCTCTGCTTGGGTTTTTTTTTTTCGTTAAGAATTTCATCCGTGTGATTTTTTTTTCTTTCGCCATTCGTGCGTCGTACGCAAGTGCTGCGATCGTCCGATTAAATGGAGGGAAGGGGATTGTAATCTAATTAACTGTTGTCGGTTTTCATAGTTTTTTTTTGGTTCGAAATTCTTGCGCAGTTGCAGTTATAGGGGTCATTTTTTTTGTAGAGCGTAAACATAAATCTCCTTGTCTTGTATCCGTTGTTCCTCTTTACCAATTCCTTCCTTTATTCCTCCCTCACATAACTCGTTCCAGGGGTAACGGAACCGTGCTATCTTAACTTTCTTTTGTCGTTCGTTGTTCATCTCAGATTAGGCTGATAGGATAGGGCTGGCTAGTTTTTTTTGTTCCTTTCGGTGCTATTTGATTAGGCAGATAGGATAGGACTTGCTTTTCCTAGTTCCTTTCATTCTTCGAGGGTACAATGGCGTCAATAAAAACCATCTACGAGGAAGCTGTAGAGCTAGGCCTCACTGAGGAGAACCGAGAAGGCTACATAGATAGTAGAAAGGCTGAGGAGGAAGAAAAGAGGGAGAGGGAGAGAGAACGAGCACAGGATAGGGAGGAGGCTAAGGCAGCGAGGGAACATGAGGTGGCTATGGCTGAGAGGGCTTAGGGGAGGCTCACAGGGAAGAGGTGGCTATGGCTGAGAGGGCTAGGGAGGCTCAAAGGGAAAAGGCGGCTGAGGCAGAGAGAGAGCATCAGAGGAAGCTCGATCTTGTTAAAGATAAACCAGGGGATACGGGGGTCAACGGTCATGTGGATGCTCCTAAGGGGTTGCCACGCATCCAGCAGCCCATGTATAAGGTGGGTGATGATATAGAACCTTTCATAAGGAGGTTCGAAAGAAACCGCAACGGCATATGCTCTTGACGAGACAGCCAAGGAAATACAATTCCTTTCACTCTTTGAGGGCCCGGCGCTCACACTGTTGAATCGCTTAGGGTCCGACAAGTCCGGTTATGGTGATATGAAGGCTGCGTTGGTCGAGGCATACGGGCTCACGGCACAGGCTGCCCGGCGGCAATACGTATCTGCTAGGTTAGCTGAAAAAGAAACCGCTACCCCGTTCCTTGCTAGGCTTGAGGTTTATCTGGATGCCTGGGTAAAGAAGGATAAGACTCCTGACAGTAGGGATGGTTACGTGATCTCTTCCTGCGAACGCAGTTTGAGCTGTCGGCTCCGAATGACCTCGTGGCCCAGTTCAAACTGAGCAAGGTTACCTCGGCTAAGAGTATGGCGGCTGTGGCTAGAGCTATATTTGAGGCCCACGGGTACCAGCGGCGGAGAATGTTGAACGAGGGCGGTAACAAAGGCAAAGGCAACCCTGACCCGGGCCCCAAACAGGCCCAAGCAGGGGCACACGGGAAATGGAGGGGTCAGGGACCTCACAAGCCGAATTATTACTCCAGCTTAAAGGGTCAACGGGGTCAACGGTGGTCTGGAGATAACCGTCAACAAAGTTCGGCCGCTGCTTCTCAGACTGTACAGGCAGACAGCAAGAATGGGGTGCCGACTAAATCACAAGGCACGGCCCACGACTTGTGACTTATAGCAGGGGGTGCTGGGATGGGAAAACAAAACACAGGATTCCTAGTGCAGCCAGGTAGAGTAGGGGGGGTATCCGTAGAGGCTCTAGAGACAATGGGTCGTCTGGGTGTATCGTGCGGGACACTCTGGTCAAGCACCACCAATTCACGGGGCGAGGAATCAACGTTCGCATGATCGATGGTTCCACCACCACAGTCCCTGAGGCGAGGGTGGAAATTGAATCACCGTTTCTTTCTGGTAGCATCACAGCAGCCGTAATGCATGATCCAATTTATGACTTGATAGTGGGGAACGTCCGGGGTGCCAAGTACGGACCCACGAGCGAGATAGCCACCCAGACGG
Organism: Paralithodes platypus; assembly: GCA_032716605.1. Taxonomy (NCBI): domain Eukaryota; kingdom Metazoa; phylum Arthropoda; class Malacostraca; order Decapoda; family Lithodidae; genus Paralithodes; species Paralithodes platypus. The sequence continues at coordinate 250,363 of JAVRFV010000180.1, read as the reverse complement.
GGGCCGCAGCAGTCACTAGGGGCGTAGCCAAGGCACGGAAAGACCCGAAGCCGCTGGCGGTCACGACTTCCTCAGAGCTCGCGGAGAGTCAGGATGTTGTCCATGAGCAGCAGCAAGACGCATCCTTGGCAAGTGTTAGGGCAAAGCTTGGTGAGGCTGTCGTTGAAGGTGATAAGGGGCGTAAGTCGTGGATTGCAGAGAAGGGAGGTCGGATCTACCGTGTAGTGCAGTACCCTCACTCTGAGGAGCAGTGGCAGTTTGTGGTTCCCTTGAAGTATAGGACAGCCATCCTCAGGATGGGCCATGAGGGTAGCCTTGGAGGTCACATGGGTAGGCAGAAGACGCAGGATAGGGTTCAGGCGCAGTTTTATTGGCCTGGGATCGCGAGCGACGTCCGCAGATGGATTCGCTCCTGTGACGTGTGCCAGAAGACCTGCGACCGAGGTCGAGTCAAGCCCGCACCGTTGAGTCCGTTGCCTGTCATCACAACACCCTTTGAGCAGTTAGGGGTGGACATTGTGGGTCCAATTCACCCTAGAGCCAGTGACGGGTCCCGATTCATCCTCACGCTAGTCGATTTCGGAACGAGGTGGCCAGAGGCGGTCGCTCTGAAGAATATCGAGACTACAACTGTTGCCGAGGCAATGTTGGAGGTCTTCTGTCGAGTAGGGATCCCCAAGCAAATACTGTCTGACAGAGGGACGCAGTTCACCTCTGCAATGATGGGGGAAGTACTCAGGCTGTTGTCTGTGAAGGGTCTGAAGACGACACCATACCACCCACAATGCAACGGGCTGGTCGAGCGTTTCAACGGGACACTCAAGAAGATGCTGCGGCGGATGACAGCCGACCAACCAAAGGAGTGGCCTAGGTTCATTGCTCCGTTGCTCTTTGCATACCGGGAGGCTCCCCAGAGTTCGCTGAAGTTCTCTCCTTTCGAGCTTGTGTATGGTAGGACAGTCCGGGGTCCATTGCAGGTGTTGCGAGAGCTTTGGGACGGTGACGAGCCCAGCGAGGAAGTGAAGACCACTTACACCTATGTTCTCGATCTGGCTGAAAGGTTGAAGTCAACATGTGAACTAGCCAAAGTCGAGCTGACAAAGGCGAGAGAGGTGCAGAAGTCTTACTTCGATAAGAAGGCGAAGGTGCGCAGATTGGAGCCAGGTAGCAAGTGCTTGCTCCTTCTGCCCACTGCTCATAACAAACTGCTGGCCCAATGGAAGGGTCCATATACGGTCATAGACAGAATGTCGGATGTAAACTACATTGTTCAGGTCGGGAATCACAAGAAGAGATTCCACATCAACATGCTTAAGGAGTACCACACGAGAGAAGTGAGTGGAGCTGCGATGATGGAAGGCTCGTGGAGGCGGCAGGTTGCTACTCCCGAGATGGCGGAAGCCATAGATCTAGTGAGGGGCCACTATACTATTGGGGAGGGTCATATCACAGCAGCAGCGGCAGTAGGGAGGGATGTCACGGTATCGTGCCTGAGATATAGATAGCTAGACATATTAGAGAGTCGAGGGGGGTGCGGGGAGAGTATAGAGAGAGCGTAGAGGGTGGGGACGTGCGGTCAGTAATTTGGTCAAGAAGGTTCTCGGACCTTCGAGAAGGTTCGAGAAGGTCCTAGATGTTCTTTCCTTTTCCCGCCAATTCTCCAAGCATACCTTGTTCCAACCGAGGGTATAAATAAAGCAGGAGAGGGGAACGCAGTCCTCAGTCCCCAGTTGGTGCCAGCGAGTGAAGTGCTTGTGAGTGTGGTGGCGACCAGGGTGACGCGGCACCCTCCTTCGACCATGTTAAAGGTTAGTATACAGTGTTATTATATAAGTAATCTGATGTGCTAGACGCGGTCATTAATATGCGATAAGGGTAAATTCAAGGGAGGGTTAATTGTTTTGCCTGGTGTATAGGACTCCGTTAGGCTAGTGGTATCAGATTAGTGACGGGTAATTTTAGGAGTGAGTTTGACTGAGTGTGGCTCAGTTAAGGCTCTAGTTAATTAAATTAGAGGGGTTAATTAAGTTAGTTAAACATTTGGATAGAAGGAGCGAGTGGTGTGTGAACGTAATCTCCGATTCATTTTCATCAATTTGTGTCTCTTATTCAATAAACCGTTTAATAGAATGTTTGTTTAATTTATCATTGTTAATTGTTAAATAACAGTTTTCTAATAACATAGTCCCATCGCGTTAACAATTGAACAGCCTTTTTATATCTATATAAATCTATATATATACACACCGTTAATCCTGTAAGCTGGCCGAACAACAAAATATACTGTATCGATCGGTATAAATATATTGGATAGATGTGTCTTTGATTTGTATCCCGGGTAATTAATTAAGGAATATTTTCCTACGAGATCCTTTATCTTAGTGGCCCAATTTATATACAAATCAGGGAGGCGACCTATTACAACTTTTGTTATGTCATCTTGTTGCCTGATACTATATTGGTGTATGCACTTTACTGGTGTTATAGGCCCTGCATGCAAGATGTTGAGTGGTGGTTAACACTTTCTCCATCTTTGCAGGTTCTGCTAGTGCTCTTCCGCCTCGGCCGCCCTCCTCACCTACCTCTGTGCTCCCGGTTTAGGGTGAGTACGGATACCTGTTTGCATGTGTTCCTGTTTCCCCATGCTCCTTCCCTGGTTCTTCTTGGACATTCTCTCCACTTACTCCTTCGACGTGCTGATTATGGTGTGTGTTCTTCTAGTGCAGGTAGGCTGCCTTGCTTTCGCCTTGGTTGTCGCTCCCCGTGCTTGGAGAGCCACAAGTCCTGCTTGCGCCACTCGCTCTGTGTGTCCTCTACGGCCTACCTCCCTGCTCTGTGTGGCACGTGTCTGGCCCTGGTGGTTGTGCTGCTCCATGGCCCTGGTTCCTCGGCGGCGGCTGTGGCCTCCTGCTTCCCTTCCGTCGGAGTGGACGATGGTCTCCCGCCACATTAGGACTGTGGGCCACCGTTCCCCGGCCTTTGTTGCCGACCGGATCCGCGTCGCCCTGGGTATCCCTGACCCGACTGACCATTTACCTGGCCCTCTCCCTGCTCGGGCCCTCTCCCCTGGGTCCCGCAGCCGGTCGTCCCATCGTCGGGGGGTTCCCCGGCTCCGTCCACGCTCTCGCTCGCCTCGTCGTCCTACTGATCGCCTTGACGCCCTCGTCATGGTTCTCGCCCTGAGGCCGGGGTTAGCGGCTCTGCCCCTGTGCGCCCTCCCCTGGCCTCTACGGATAGGGGCTCTACTCCCTTCCGCCCGCTTCCCCAGCCCAGACGACTTCCTCTTACGTTGTCCTCTCCGCGCGCGGTTGTTCATGCTGTAGCTGGCCCTCTGCTCCCTCCTCCTACACTGTCCAGGAGGGTCCGCCTGGATGTCGTTGCTTCTCCTACTTCACCTGCTTCAGTGCCTATTCTTCCTTCACGGTCTCGTCCCACGGTAGTGGTCCCTCCCTCCTCCGCCTCGGTGTCGGGCCGCCCTGTTATCTCAGCCCCGGGGATCCTTGCTCTGTTTCCCCCCGCGGCTCCTGGCCTCCTTTCACCCGGCCAGCCTTCCCACTCCCGTCGTCCTGCTCCTCCTCATTCTTCTCTTCCTGACCTTCACTTACCGTCTCGCCAGGGGGGTACCCCTCCTCTTGCCTCGGTGGGGTTTCGCGAGGTTTCGGGGTCCCCTTTCTCAGGAGCTGATGTGTCGCTGGAAGAGGGGAATGGTGCTGTTTCCCCCTCGGCCGTTCGTGATCGGGGACGAGTCCCTCAACGGCGACACAACCGTCGTCGCTCGCCTTCCTTGGGCCGCGACGCTGCTGGTTCGTGTCGTGGGTCTCGCTCCCGCTCACGCTCGCCCCTGCGGGCCGACCAATCTGGGGGGGGGGGGGTAGCCTCTCTCGGATCAATTGTCGGCTATGCAGGGCTGGGTTGTGTCACGCTTCGACGGGCGCTTGGAGTCGATGGAAGACTCCCTCTTCTCGCCCTTCTTGGCGGTGCCTCACCCTCAGCACCTCACCCTACCTACCCCTGCTCCGGTCCCCCTCCCTTCTGCAGGCCTACGCTCTGGTCAGACTTCAGCCGCCCTGACATCCTTCCGGCTGTTCAGTCCCTGGCTGTGTTGACGGGTCTGTCCTCCTATGGGACAGGTTTGTGCGACGCCGGTACGCCTGGCTTAGCCATCATGCTCGGTCACCCTCTCCCATTGGAGGCCTGGTTTGCTGAGGCCTTCGACTTCACACACCGATCCGTCGACGGCTCTCCTTCCGTCCCTCCCCGGAGTCGTCCCTGATTTTGCCTCCTCTTGTGTCTGTCGGCGGGTTGGACGGCGCGTTCTGGTCCTGCATGAGCGCGCCCGTTCTTGAACTTTGTTTTATTGCTACCCCGTTCTTCTCTCCCGGATCAGCCCTCTGTCGCCAAGGTTTTTCCCTTGCGACGGAGGGTGACGGACTTATTGTCTTGTCTTTAGGTTCCCTCCAGACGTCTGTTCACCACCTGCGGCTTTTCGAGGCGTCTGCGCCAGGCGATCTTCGCGAGGGTTTGGACCGCGTTCAGCGGGTCCACCTTCGGCTCGCGGTGTCTTTGGTTCCCGAGCTGAAGGCGGTTTTGTGCGCGGCAACTCGGCACCGCACGACGGTACGGTCTTCGTTCTGCCGGCCGGCCCCCTTGGTTATTCGTCAGGGTTTGTTGTACTCTGCGCTATATACGTCGGGGTTTTTTACGCAGGATGCTTGGGAATGCTCCGCTTCTCTGTCGGCGGCCCCTGCTTCCGCCACACGACGCCGCGCTGTGTCGTTACGGACCCTGCTCACGTCACGCACCGACGCGCTGTGCCGCGCGCGGGGTCTTCTCCATCCCGTCCTTCTGCCGGTCCTCTTCGGGGTGCTGCTGCAAGTGCTGCCGCCTTGCACGGGCGCAGGACTGGGACGTTGCTGGCCAGTGCTTCGGTTCCGCCTCGCACTTCTGTTCTTGCCCCTTTCATCCCCTCTGTGTCGGGGCTGGCCGGCCTTCCACTTCCGGCCGCCCTTCGAAGGGGTCAGCCCCGCGCCGGCCTGGGGTTGGGGTGGCCCGCCCTTTTCGACGAGGTTGGGGGGGGCGGGGGTAGAGGAGGTCAACGTGGCGCTCATGCCCGCACGGCCCGTACCGGGGGTACCTCCACGTCAACACAATGTGTAGTTCTCTGGGTCGGCCTCCTTGTTCTCCTTCTCGCCTGGGCGTACCGGGTCGCTCCCCTCCTCTCGGGTGCTCCCTCGGGTTGTTTTCGCCCTTGCGCCCCTCGGTAGCCGCGAGGGACGTTGGGGGCGGCGGGTTGCGCGGAGGGGTCTCACCTGGAGGTGGACGTCCAGACCCCCACTCCGCTCTTGTCACCGACAACGGCCCATCTCTTCAGAGGTGGCCCACGTGTTCACTTCCATGCCCGAGCTGGGTAGCGTCGAGGGAGTTGACCGCCGGTCACCCGGTTTTCCTCTCCCGTGTCTTTCTGGTTCCGTCGCCGACCTGCGACGCGATGCGACCGGTGGTGGATCTGTTGGCCCTCAACGGGCACATCGTGCACACACGGTTTCGGATGCTGCCGGTACCCCTGGTACGCCTGGCCCTGTGCCCTCTGTCGTGGGTAGTGTCGCTGGCCCTCCAGGATGTGTCTTGGCTCGTTCCTCTCCATCCTCGCTTCCAGCGATTCTTGGCCGTTCGGACTTCCGATCGTGTGTTCCTGTTCGACGGCCTTCCCTTCGGTCTCCACATCGCGCCGCAGATCTTCTCCGCACTGGTGGGGCAGGCTCTGGGTCCTCTCCTCAGGAGCGGGCTCCAGCTCCTGTTTTCCTTGGCCGTTTGGTTGGTCGTTTCCGACGCCCTAGGCCTGTGCATTGGCGACGCCCTCACAGTCGTTCGCGACATCGCACGGTTAGGGTTCCCCTTCGATGTTCCCAAGTCACGCTTGACCCCGTCGCGTGTCGTGCCATGGGTCGGTCTCGCATGGGTTTTGTCCGGCGCTACGGTGACCCGGGGTCTGCCGGCCGCGGTGCACCTTCGGTGGACGGTCCTCGCCGTGTTGCACTCGGTCTCCCTCCCGGGGTGGCTCTGGGACTCGTTCGTGGGTTCGCTGCATTGGGCCGCTCTGCCCCTTCCCTTAGGGAGCCTCTGGCTACGCCGCCTCCTCCTCATGGGCACCGCGGTGTTTCCGTTGCCCCTATGGATCGGCTCCTGCCGCTCCCGCGTACCGTTCGCCGACGCTTCGGTCGCTGGGTTGCTCGGGGCTCGCTCTCTGCGGCTGTGCCCTGGACCGCCCCCCCTGCCGACGGTCTGGGTAACCACAGATACGTCGAGCGAGGTTGGGTGAGGTTCCCAATCGAACCTGGGACGTCCACTTCCCGGCAGATGGGTGGGTCTCCCTCCTCTTACCTGTCTATGCCCTCGGATTGTTAGTTCCTTTGTTCTTCCTGCGGGACCACGCGCTGGCTCTTCCGGGTGAGTCGGTGGCCTTCGGGTTGGACACTCAGCCAAGCTGTCCCCTGTTTCCTTATGCGGGGGTCCTCCAGGTCGTTGACTCTATTAGGGGTCTCGGTGGAGTTGTTCTTCCTCGCGGACCGACACCCCTTCTCCTTGCATGCCTCCTCCCTGCCCGGGCCTGCCACCCTTTGGGCGGCCGCCCTGTCGAGAGGGCAGGGCGTTCTTGTAGAATGGGCGATGAAACGGACTGTGTTCGCCGACCTCGCGGCTTCCTGAGGTGTTCCGGAGGTCGCCTTGTTCGCATCGGGGGTGCCGCGCCAGTTGCCTCTGGACCTCTCCCTCCGGCCTCGCGCTCCGGGGGGGGTCCGGACGCTTTCATGGTCGCCTGGTACAGGTGGCGGTCGATATCCATCTTTCCGCCACCAGATGCGCTGTTGATGTGCCCAGTCTTCGCGAAGCTGCGGCTGTACCACGGCTGCGTCTGGCTCCTCGCGCCTCTGTGGCCGGCACGGACTTGGTCCGCCCGGTTGCCGCGGTGGTGCCCGAGTCCGGTCCCTCTACCTGTCTCCGGCTTCAACTTGGGCTAGGTTGGGGTCCTGCGGACCTCTTTGGCCTTCGCATCGTGCTTGTTCATGAGGCACGGTGGCTCCCGGTCCCCGGCCGGGCCCTGACTGACTTCCTGCAGCGTTCCTGGCCGTCTTCTCCTTGGGGGCCTTACGGGTCCCGCTGGAGGTTTTTTACTAGGTGGCTACAGGCCACTCGCCTGCCAGTTGGCTCTCCTTCCCTCGTCCTACGCTCCTTGTTTCACCTCTTCCGTACACGTCGCTTTCCAGTCGACGCTATACGTACCCACTTGTCTGCCGTCCGGGGGGTTCTTTGGGTCCGTCGCTGGGCTGGTCGTTCCGCCACAGGTGCTGGATTCCTTCCTGACGGCTGCCTTCCGGGATCGACCGCCTCCGCGCCAGGTCTCTCCGCTGTGGGATCTGGGGCGGGCTCTGGTCCTTCTGGCTTCCCCCACGTATACAAGGGCCGCTACGCCGGTTCCGTTGCTCGGGCGTCCACTCTTCCTTGTCGCTCTGGCCACTGGGGATCGGGTGTCTGCACTAGCGGCATTGTCGCGGCCCCGGGACTGCGTCCGCTTCTCCCCGTCCTTGCATGGCGTCTCGTTCGCCTCCTCCCCACCTTTTGTTACCACGCATGGGAGGGAGGCCCCCGTTTTCCAGCCTTTCGCCGTCCAGGCTTTACGGCGTGGGCATCCTCGCCATGTGTTGTGCCCGGTGTCAGCCTTGCACTCCTCTGTTGCGTCTGTGGCGCCGCCTTCGGGTACTGCTGTGTGGGTGTCTCCTCGGACAGGTGGGAGGCTCTCGCGGGTGCAGATGGGCCGCCACGTTTGTCGGACCGTTCGTGCCCGTCACCCTGTTTGTAGGGGTTCTGCGCACGATGTCAGATCCTTTGCTGCCTCCTTCCGGTTCCTGCCAGTCGATCCTTCCCTGCCATCGCCTCGGCGGTTTTGTGGTCTTCTATCAATTCCTTCATCTCCTCCTACCTCTCCGTGTCCAGTGTTCGACCCCCTCGGCCGGTGATTGCTCTCGGGGGTCGTGTTTCCTGGTGCTCTGGCGAAGATCCCTGGTCTTCCCCCTTGTCCCTCGTTCTTTTCCTTTGTTTTGTTTTGACAAAAGAGGGGGGGGGGGTGTACGGGTTTGCAACACTGGATTGCAAGTTTGGGATTATGTATTGTTCCAGTACATAAGTGTTTTTGCCACATTGAAAATTGTGTTTTGTTCTTGTGTTCAGTGTTTTTGTTGGTTTTTGAAGAAAAGGGTTTTTGGGTACAGTACCTTTTTTGGTTTCAGACAAGTCTATGTTTTTGCATTACTATGAATGACGGGCATGTGTTAAAACTGTTCTTTTTAGCTACTCCTCAGTTTTTCACTCTTTTATCGTATAAATACGATAGACTATGACTCTTTTGTGATCTTGTATATCTCTGTGACGTCACGATCTCTCCTACAGCACGATGTAGGACGAGTAGATCGTATATTATAAGATTGTAAATAAGTTAAGTTATAAAAGGCCTAATATGCTATTAAGCAATATTGCCATGGTCTTATGTAGTATATATGAATTTATCGTATATATTAATATAATTTATCGTATAGAGCAACCTAAATGCGGTACGATAATTTGGGCTCCTGGCGGTTTGCCAAGGCAGCAAGGTGTGCTTTTGAGGTACGTCAGAGCCTTCACGAACACCAACCAGTTAACATCTAATTTTCCGCCCTCAGTTGATCGAGCTTTGTGCCTGTAATCACAATACACATACAGCAATACACACCGCTACACCATCACTACACCATCACGACGCTCTCATCGACATCATGACTGACTGATAGATAAGCATAAATTATAATAATCATGTCCATTCCCATGTAATCATTTATTCTTTCTTTAACTTGACTCGTGTCTCGGGACCGAAGTCTCGTTCCCCATTGTCCACCACCATATTGGGTAAAACGTTCTCCCTTGCCTCATTGCCACGTGGAACTATTGGTGAGTTAATTCCTGGCTAATATTAACCCTTATAACATTACCCTATATATACATTGTATTATGTGAGACCTTTGGATATAAATTAGCTTGTTTCAGATTGAATTCAATTTAGATATAGAGTAGTTTTCATTTAGATTGATTTTATTTGATTCATTATAGCTTAGTAATATTTAACTTCCATTGATAGTTTACCACATTGGTGCCCAGACCCGGGAATTAGCTACCAGTAAGGGATTTTAAGGCAATGAACAAGGGGACATATAACAGGATGCAGGAACAACTCTATGATAAACTGGCAAGGCTAGCCAAGCGATGGTTAGAGCCGGAATGCAGGGTCACATCATTGCACCTGCCCAAGTTCTGCATCCCACCCATCATCTTTCCCCAGTAATGTTCTTTTCAGTTTCAGACTTCCTGTGACATATGACCTGACCTAACATTTTTTCTTGTTCAATATGATCCATTAGTAGGTATTGCTATTTAGTGTACTATTTGTTCTCCATAACATAGAAGTCCGCAGGTTGGCGTCTCTTAATTAGACTATTGATTTGCCGTTGTCCTTGTAACGTAACATTTAGATACATAGCCTATAGGCTCACATGCAAAATGGATAAAGACCATAAAGAGACACCGTCTAGTGGGGTGCTAAGCAAAGCCCCTAAAAATCAAAGGGCGGGACTTCGGGGAGTGTTAAATAGGCTAATTGTGGACTTAAACACTTTCATCACTACTGCTGATCTAGAGGAATTGGAGGCTAGATTAGATAACGTCCAGGCTACCCACGGTCGTATTACGGCTCTGAGTGAGGTGATTGTGGCTGACATGATAGAGGAGGAAGAGATAGTTACAGAGTGTGATAATCGCGCCCTCTATGACGAACCTGTCTTTAGAGCGAAGCGCCTATTACAGCGTGCTGTCGCAAGTAAGAAGGGAGGCGATAATGAGGCCCATAGAAGGGCTGACCCAAAACATACTGTACACCTCCCAAAGCTCAATCTTCCTACATTTGGGGGCAAGTTAACCGAGTGGTTAGCTTTCTGGGACGTATTTCGATCTACGGTTCATGAATCCTCTTTGGATAATGTCCGCAAGTTTCACTATCTGAAGGGACAAATGGAAGGAGAGGCCTTACATTTAATAGAGGGTTTTGCAGTAGTAGGTGGTAGTTATCTTGAAGCGGTACACTTATTAGAGTCCACATACGGGGATAGAGAGCAGTTGAAGATGGCCCATGTCGTTGCCTTGTTGGGGCTCGCAGAACCACAGTATAAGGTTGATGAGTTGACAAACTTCAGGGCAAATATGGAGTGCCATACTCGATCGCTAGATACCCTAGGGCTTACCACGCAGGAAATGATAGTCATTATCTTGCGTCAGAAGCTTCCTATGGCAATACTTGATAAGGTAAGATCATTTGAGCTGGGGGAATTCAAAACTCAGTTCAGTAAGGAGATCAATAATCTACAGTTGAACAAAGGGAGAATGTATGAGTCGGGAGGGAGTGAGAATGGGGAGAAGAGGGGAACAGTAAGCATGACAGTGGGGACTAAAGTAAAGAAAGAGGGTGTGTATAAGAAACCTGCTCAGATTCTATGTAAGCTATGTAACAACAAACATAAATGGAGTTTCTGTGTAAAATACCCGACAAATGAGACAAAACTAGCACAGGCGAGAAGATTGAAGCTATGTGTAGGTTGTCTAAGTGGGGAACATGGTAAGCAGGGACAATGTACTGCTACATACTTAAGGCCCTGTCGGCACTGCAAAGGACATCACTTTGATAAGTTGTGTCCTACTGCAGATAAAGTCAAAGACGTCAAAAATGAGGGTACTACAACTGTGGCACTAGGTAGCACGCAAGACACCACTATATTGCCCACAATACAGATTCCCATGGAAGGTAATGACAGTAACAAAGTTTGTCGGGTACTTCTAGATCAAGGGTCTCAACGTTCCTTTATAAAGAGGTCCGTACTAGTGGGACTGAAGCACCGAATCGTAGGGGCTGAGACTCTTCGATTACAGGGCTTCACAGGGGTTACTGATAAACAAGACTACGAGATAGCGGAGATTTCATATTTCTATCGTAAAAACCGGTACTTTATGACTTGTATCGTAGTAGACACCCTACCAGAATATGTATCTGTGGGTGTGAAGAAGGTGGAACACGCATTACGTAGCAAAGGGGTTAACTTGTCAGATCCCATGGGAAATCAGAGTGAGGTGCATGTTCTACTTGGTGTGGATCATTATTATGAAGTAGTATACCCTGGATTTAAAAAGATGTGTGGTGTAATTTTAATCCCCACTAAATTTGGATACTGCATGAGCGGAAAGGTGCATACTACACAGTCAAAGGTCCTGGTCGACACGGTCTCGATATATAGAGTCAATGTAACCGCGGCAGAGGAGTTGGGAAGGGAGGATTCCCAACCTAGTGACCCTAAGATGGCTGCCGAGTTCGACCTGGAACGACTGTGGAGATTGGATCACATAGGCATTAATCCTATGGAGACTGATTATGACTCGGAAGTTGCGCTACAAAGGTTTGACGAGTCTGTGTGCTACTGTGCCTCAGACAAGCAATATAAAGTTAGTTTACCTTGGAAGAACAGTGAGATAAGCCTGCCTACCAACTATGGTTTGGCATTAGGTCGCTTGCGCGCATTGCAGCGGAAATTGTCTAACGAACCGAGCACGCGCCAGGCGTATGACGATGTATTTCGGAGTTATGAGGATAGGGGTTTTATTGAGAGAGTCGATGTCAAGGAACCGTGTAAGAAGGGTAGGGTTCACTATCTGGCCCATCATGGGGTAAAGAAAGACAGCGTCACCACACCAATACGGGTGGTGTATGACTGTTCTGCCCACCAAGGTCAACAACCCAGTCTGAATGACTGCCTGTTGACAGGTCCGTCCATGGTGTCGGACCTGTCCCAACATCTATTGCGGTTTAGGCTGGGAAAGTACGCCTGTACCAGTGACATCGAGAAAGCATTCTTGATGGTCAAGCTAAAGGAGGAAGATAGAGATGTTACCCGCTTTCTTTGGTTCAGCGACATTAGCGACTCTGAAAGTCCCATCATAATATACCGTTTTCGGGTTGTACTCTTTGGGGCCACTTGCTCGCAGTTTTTGTTAAATGCCACAATCAGAAAACATCTAGCTGACACTCATGAGGACACAAGTAAACTATCTCGCGGATTATACATTGACAATTTGCAGGGTACTAGCGATAGTCAAGATGATTTGTTGTATGCATACTGGCAAGCACGCAGATTGTTTGCGGATGCACATCTATTTCTCCGCGAGTGGGTTACTAATAGTGAAGATCTTCAGAGTTTAATACAGGTGGATGGTACAGCATCTCTTAACCAGGAAAAGTCCAGAAATTTGGGGATGATCTGGCAACCTAAACATGACATACTAACTTTTCAAATAAGGTCTTTTGCTCAGCAGACAGGAGCGCACACAAAAAGAAGTCTGTTGAGCAAAGTTGCGCAATTTTTTGATCCTTTGGGTCTAGCATTACCTGTTACCATAAGAGCTAGGATTCTAATGCAGGAAGTTTGGAGACGTAAAATAGGATGGGATGACAGTTTGCCCGAGGACCTGAATGACCAAGGGACATTGTTGTTGAATGAATATGCCATCCTATGTACTAAACCTATACCTCGTAAAGTGGCGGCGTTCGGTGACGTTACGTTACACACGTTTTGCGATGCTAGCGCCACGGCATACGGGGTAGCCATATATGTTGTTACTTCATTTGGGGCACATTTAGTTACAGCCCGGGCCAAAGTAGCCCCGGTTAAAAAGGTAACTATCCCTAAAATGGAATTGACTGCCATGCTGCTATTAGCACGTCTGGTGCAACATGTACGCGCAGCATACGAGAGCGAATTAAATATTGAAATCGTTCACGTATGGTGCGATAGTCAGGTCGCACTCAACTGGATACATAGCAAGAAGTCTCTGCCAGTTTATGTGCGGAATAGGGTAGATGAGATTAGAGCCCTTTTGCCAGACGTTGCTTATCATTATGTAAATACAAAGGAAAACCCTAGTGATCTCATAACTAGGGGTATAACGGCTAGCCAGTTAATGAAGTCCGAATTGTGGTGGCATGGTCCAAAGTGGTTGCTCCATGAAAGTGAATGGACGATATGGCATGCTGTTGGTGAGGGACTTCTGCCACTGGAAACAGTGGCAGTTACAGCCCAACCAAATGAGCCACCGGGTCCTATCATAAAGTGGGCAAGATTCGGTGACTATAATAAACTAGTCAGAGTTGTAGCTTGGGTGTTGCGATATGTATCCAATCTTAAGCTTAAAGTAACGGGCCAACTCTGCAACAGGGGTCACAACATTGATGCTCGTGAATTTAAAGCAGCTGAAGTAACTTTGATCAAATGGGTTCAAGTAGAAACCTTTTCCAATGAATTAGAATCCTTGAAAGGCTCGAATAAGACATTAATGCCTAATATAGTGCGTCAACTAAGGTTGCACCTAGACAATGGCCTCATCAGGTGTGAGGGTCGCCTGAAGTGGTCGGGTGTACCAGACGGCACAAACCGACCTATACTTATGCCAACAAGACATCACGTTACTGATCTATTGATCATACGTGCACATAGGGAAGTAAAACACTACGGGGTATGTCATATTATATCAAATTTACGTCTCATATGGTGGATACCCAGAGTTCGACAAGTAGCTCGACGCGTAGTGAGAAAGTGTGTAATATGCCAGAGACTAAAGGGTAAACCATATGCAACTGGACCAGCTCCACCTCTACCTGAATGCCGTGTAAAGCATGTAGAACCTTTCCAAGCGGTAGGATTAGATTACACAGGGGCATTGAAGACGAGGGAGAGTGAGAAGGTTTATATATTATTGTTTACCTGTGCGACATCTCGAGCAGTACACCTAGAACTATGTGATAATATGTCTAGCGAAGAATTTATGCTGGCGTTCAGACGGTTTTGTGCCCGTCGTTCATTCCCTCAACTCATTCTTAGCGACAATGCTCCCACTTATGTCCAAGCATCAAAATATCTAAAGGATATGAGTAGTGATCCTACTATCATCACTTTTTTGGGAGAGAAGAAGTGCGAATGGAGGTTCATTCCAGTTAAGGCACCTTGGTTTGGTGGAATGTGGGAACGGTGTGTCGGCATAGTAAAGTCAGGACTAAGAGCGGTTGTAGGACGTGCTCTATTAAAGAAGAGTGAGTTGACGACAGTCCTCACAGAGATAGAGGCAGTTGTGAATGATCGCCCGCTTACATATGTGTACACCGACCTGCAAGAACCACTACCATTAACGCCAGCTCACTTGCTATATGGAAAACCATTGACTGCATTTCCATCTGATTTTCAGTCCATAGTAGAGTTAGAGGATCCCTCGTTGTACTCTGCGGTAGCGGTGTCTAAGAGATACCAGTATATATCCAGGATAATCGAGGATTTTAGGAAACGGTGGATTAGTGAATATCTGCTAGCATTGAGGGAAAGGAGTGTTACTCCCTCTGGTAGACCAACGGCCCCTACAGTTGGTGACGTTGTTTTAATTAAAGAAGATAGTCCTCGTTTATACTGGAAATTAGGCCGCGTATTGGAGGTATACAAGGGGGCAGACTCTGTAGAGCGGGTGGCGCTATTAAAGACAGCCACTGGAACTACTGTTCGTCCTATCGCACGTTTGTACGCTTTGGAGCTAGATTCCGCATTGCAATCTGAGGCTCCACCTGTTATTGCTGGGTCCGAGGATTCTCGAAGGAACGACTCACCTCATACTGATGGTGATCATTCTCGGACCGGGACGCGTCCCAGACGCGCTGCTGCTGGCGCTGTCGACTTGTGGCGTCAGAAGATAGCCTCTGGGCAACTTTAGGTTTAAGGTGGGGTTCAGGTCTTTTTTGTGGGGGGAGTGTATCGTATAAATACGATAGACTATGACTCTTTTGTGATCTTGTATGTCTCTGTGACGTCACGATCTCTCCTACAGCACGATGTAGGACGAGTAGATCGTATATTATAAGATTGTAAATAAGTTAAGTTATAAAAGGCCTAATATGCTATTAAGCAATATTGCCATGGTCTTATGTAGTATATATGAATTTATCGTATATATTAATATAATTTATCGTATAGAGCAACCTAAATGCGGTACGATAATTTGGGCTCCTGGCGGTTTGCCAAGGCAGCAAGGTGTGCTTTTGAGGTACGTCAGAGCCTTCACGAACACCAACCAGTTAACATCTAATTTTCCGCCCTCAGTTGATCGTGCTTTTGTGCCTCTAATCACAATACACATACAGCAATACACACAACTACACCATCACGACGCTCTCATCGACATCATGACTGACTGATAGATAAGCATAAATTATAATAATCATGTCCATTCCCATGTAATCATTTATTCTTTCTTTAACTTGACTCGTGTCTCGGGACCGAAGTCTCGTTCCCCATTGTCCACCACCATATTGGGTAAAACGTTCTCCCTTGCCTCATTGCCACGTGGAACTATTGGTGAGTTAATTCCTGGCTAATATTAACCCTTATAACATTACCCTATATATACATTGTATTATGTGAGACCTTTGGATATAAATTAGCTTGTTTCAGATTGAATTCAATTTAGATATAGAGTAGTTTTCATTTAGATTGATTTTATTTGATTCATTATAGCTTAGTAATATTTAACTTCCATTGATAGTTTACCACACTTTTATTAAACTCTCTTGTTTAACTTGTGTCTTTGTCATTCGTAATTTTGTTTTATGCATTGGTTTTTTTGGTAGGTTGGGCTTGGATGTCCTCCTCCTATTTGTTATGCAGCCTTGACGTTGGATTTGCCAAGACTACTAACAAATTGGGAGGTTTGACGTACCTCCCAACCAACCAAATAGGAAAACCTACTATTTGGTAGTAGTCTTGGAAAATCCAACGTACATAATACCCTCCCTCACGCCGGACCCCTGCCCATCCGCGTTCTTCTGCTGACGTGAGATGTGATGACAAGAGAGGGTCGCTCATGCGCACGTTCGACAGGGATCTGCACATGACGGAACACGGGATGGGCCTTAAGCGGTAACTAAGGTAAACCCCTTTTTCTTCTCTTCTATGCTTTTTTCACCTTCGGTGGTAGTTTTGGTTAATGTACAACGTCTCCTAGAGCAAAATAAGGAGTAGACTCTAGACGTTTTCTTTTTAACCGCGGTTGGAATGACGACATAGCAGTCAAAATAGACAAGTCGTCATTGCAATTAGGTTAATAGCCTTGACGTTGGATTTTCCAAGACTACTACCAAATAGTAGGTTTTCCTATTTGGTAGGTTGGGAGGTACGTCAAACCTCCCATTTACCATCTCTAAGGGATAGGAGGGAGAGAGGCGATATGATTATGATGTACAAATGTGTGAGAGGACTCGAGAAGGTGGACAAGAAGGGTTATATTGTGAAAGATAATGGTAGAACTAGGGGGCATAGATATAAGCTAATGAAAGGAAGATGCAAAGGAGATGTGAGAAAGTATAGTTTCCCTTACAGAAGTATAAGTAAATGGAATCAGTTAGAAGAGGAAGTGGTGTGTGCCAAAAACATTCATATTTTAAAGGCAAAGTTAGATAATTGTAACTCAGGAAGCGGGACAATACGAGCCTAAAAGCTCAACTCCTATATACTACAAATAGGTAAATACACACAAACAAACCTGAGTCAACTGCTCTGACTATAGGTTTGACTCCTGCAAGGAGATAAAGAAAACCTAATATTTAGTAGTGGCCCCGTAATCATTGACGATTATACCTATTACATAAGGCCTCCTCTTCAAACGCTCGTTTACCGTAGTTTGAATCTACCGCGCAGAGCATAACAAATTTGAGGAGCCTTCATCATGAGCGCACGCAACCTCACTCATGGTTCTGTCATTATGAAATTGGGTTCTCACTACGAAAAAACTTCGTAACAAATAATAAATAAAAAGAAAATAAGAATAACTATTCATAAGCTTTCCATATACTCGTGGATGTACTTGTGTGGATATTTGACCAGACGCTGACTTCAGGCGTCATACTTCCTTCTCTGCTCTGCGCTCAACCTGCCCTGACGTGTCTCCCCACGCTCCGCTGGTTCCGCATTTGCTGCGTCCCTAGTGAGGTTTTTCTCATTTGTTTACTCTGGGATGTATAGAGTAAGTTTAGGATATGCGTAGCAGGAGTGTCAGGGACAGGTTTCCTGCAGTTCAGTGTATTTGGGTCGTGTGTTTGGGACACCTATTTCGGGTGTACCCTCGTGGTCCCGTGGTGGACGCGTGTTACATTTTTCGCGGCTAGCTAGCCTAGTTATTTAGTTGGCTTTAACTACGCATTATCGGGCTTCTTCTTATCTTTCTGATGAAGTTGCCTTAATGTTTGTTTATTGACATTCCTAGCATATTTGTCTTCACTTAGTGAAGTTTTTTCTAGGTCCCGAGTCAGTGCTTCCCTCTCCCGGGATTTTTTCTACGATGTGGTGATGGCGGATGTTCCTGTTGTGATATGTTCCAGTGCTTTTTGTTTATATTACGACGTGATTAAGTGTTATTTCCGTCTGCTTAGGCCTAGCCAGCCACTCGTAGCTTTTTACATGTACAAGTGTTATTGATTTATGGTTTAAATATGTAATACCGTGTCATGTGTGTCCTGGATTAGTTGTGTTTTGGCTTAATCCAGGGCCTATTTGTGTTTATCAGATTGCGTCTGGTTAGTGTGGGTTGCCTTTTCCGGCGGGTTTTCTCGATTGCTCCGAGAAAATCCGGCTGGTTGCCTTTTCCGGCGGGTTTTTTCGATTGCACCGAGAAAATCCGGCTGGTTGCCGAGTTGTAAATCACGCGTGGTTAAAATAGGCTAGTTTCCCCCGGCGAGTGGTGGCCTGAGGGCTCTCCAGGACTGCGTCTCTGTGGTGGAGCCTGTGTTCAGGCTTACTGTGTGTTTCCCGGCGGGATGGCTATACCCGTTTAACTAGGTGTTCATGCGGACACCGGTTGTGTATAGTTTTTCCCGGTTTTTGCAAAGCCATTGAAAAACTAGGCTGTTTTGTTTGTTTGGTCTTTCCACCCCGGCGATCTTTTGCAAAGAGGTGGGGATAGGAACAATTGGGGTTAACATTTAAATTACTTTCACACCCGGCGGTTGAACCTTGGGGAGGTGGGATTAACGGATTTGCAATTTGGTATAGTTAGCCAGACAATTGAGGGATACAATTGGGTATCGAGGCCTTCAAAATACGGCGATCTATGAAGGCTTCGAGAGAAGTCAGATCTAAAAAAGTTTAAGATAGGCTTACCCCTTTTTAACTGCGATATAATAAGGAGGCCGGCGTCTTAATATGGGTTTCCGGTGGACAAAAAACCACTAGGAAGACTGCGTCATTTATAAAGATGTGCTCGTCTTTATATCATGTCAGAGGATATGCTTAAATCTTTTGGACAAGTAAAGATATTCTAAAATCTTTACATAGGAACCTACAGGGTAACAAGAGGTAATATTGGTGTATTACGTCTTGTTGCCCGGCGGTTCATTAGCACTTGTGTTAGAACATTTTGGGATAACCTTATGAGCATTAATTCCTGGAAATTTTCTTTTTCCAGGGCGGAGTTCCGGCGGGTCAACAGAGGACCAGAAGGAGCCCGGGGGTGGGTTAGCTCTTCCCAGTCTCTGTCATGGCGCCACTAGACCCTGTTTTTGCTCTGTGCTTAACACCCTCCTGTTCAGGGATCCCTATTTTTGCGCATACTCTATGCATCAGATGCGTCAAATGCTTGGACCGGTCAAGGGGTCTCTGGGTGACTAAGAATTGTACTTTTTGTAGTCAGTTAAGTATGAAAGTCTTACAGCAAGATAATTTGGCCGCGGCGGTTGCATTGTGCGAGGTCAAACAACTCCTATCTAACTATGCTACTTCAGTGGCTCATAAAGCTCTTCAGTGCGATAACGTAGTTCTGTGGGAAAGATTGATTGCTCAGTATCCCCCACTTAACCCTCCAGCCCCGGCTATGTATTATATATATATTCCTCGAAACCCGGGTGTTTTGGCCGAAAAACGTCTAGGCTAGGCTACCGTATATTCGTTAATCAGACTGCTTCCCGCATTCCCGCGCATCCCCAAGCTTAGCTGTGTTATTTACCTGTAGAATGGCATTAAGTAGAGCTCTCTAAGTCAACTGGTTGAGCTGTGATGATGATTTCATTGGAGATAACTTTATGGCCAAAACAGCCACTTTACACCACTTTTCGATATTTAACAACAACATACAGGCACACACGAACAAGCGACGCTCTCCTTCTTGTGGCCGGAGATGCGGGGCGTCGGTCCAGCCGGCTGTTGTTTACATGCGTCGGACCGACGCCTCGCACACGAAGCTCACAGGCTTTCA
This sequence comes from Paralithodes platypus, assembly GCA_032716605.1. Taxonomy (NCBI): domain Eukaryota; kingdom Metazoa; phylum Arthropoda; class Malacostraca; order Decapoda; family Lithodidae; genus Paralithodes; species Paralithodes platypus. The sequence goes on along the minus strand of JAVRFV010000180.1, from coordinate 230,962 downwards.
ACCACTGGGCGTTCAAGAGGCCTTCCGGGCAGCTGTTATATGCTTTTTTATGGGTGTTCAAGAGGCCTTCCGTGGTGAAAGGGTTAAACGTCCCCCTTCTAGAAGTAAAGTAAATGTGCGTAAGTCGGCAGAGACTGGGCAGGGTACAGTGCTTATTCCCTCCCCCGGCACATCTAAGAGACCTCGAGAGCCGACACTCCCGGCGACAACTTCCAAGTCAAAATCGAGGTCCAGGTCACGGTCTCCCCTCCGACAGCAGACACATAGTCACTCGACTTCACCTTCGAGGAAGAAGAGCAAGGAGGAGAAGACCAAGGACAGTCCTAGTGTAAAATCAAAGTCAAGGCGAAGTCACAAGTCTTCAAAAAAGGATACTCATGTACGAAAGACCTCCCGGCATTCGCCGGAGCCTCGTACCTCGCTTTCTGCCTCTACTCCCGACATGTCTCATGTCCAATCTGACAGGTCGGGAGTGGAGTCAGAGACTGTGGTGAGGGATATACCGGCGGAAAAGTTGTCACCTAATAATATTCCCAGTTCACATGTACCAGCTTTAGAGAGTTCTACCAGCAGTTATAACCCTCTAGAGGGCTCGAGTGAGGGCTCAGTAATTGGTGTGGTACCTAGCTCACAACTGAGTTCCGGCCAAGACCGGGGAGTTTGGAGGTACAGTAAACCCTCGCTCTTTCGTACTTCACTCTTTCGGAATTCCAAGGCTTTCGGACAAGCATTTCAATTCGAACTCATGGTTCAGCCTTTCGGATTTGTCCGAAAGGCTGAGAAAAATTATTTCGCATTCGGACCGAAGAGCCGAGTTTCGGCCTTATATTTATTATATATTATATTTTTCAATTCCATTGCATTAGAAATGATTCAAAGATTACAAAAAGTCCAAATAAGACATAGTTATGTTAATGTATAAGGGAGTTACGTAGACGCATTAGAGAGATAGATAGATAGATAGAAAGAGAGAGTTACAGAGGGGGAGTGAGCGATAAACAAGAACTATTATGAGACGGATTTAATTGGTCCTGAAAAGACAAAGGAGACTTTTATATTGACTCTTTTTCATGTTATTATTTGTGTGCTAGAAGGATAATATTGTTTTCAATTCCATTGCATTAGAAATGATTCAAAGATTACAAAAAGTCCAAAAAAGACATAGTTATGTTAATGTATAAGGGAGTTACGTAGATGCATTAGAGAGATAGATAGATAGAAAGAGTTACAGAGGGGGAGTGAGCGATAAACACGAACTATTATGAGACGGACTTATTGGTTCTTAAAAGACAAGATAGATAGAAAGAGAGTTGCAGAAGGGGAAGTGAGCGATAAACACGAACTATTATTCTTACAGTTTCTTACAGTAGATCCTCTGGAAAAAGGCAAACTATGCCTGTGTATCCAGCTCAATACCAGTACTTGCACTGCTGCGGTCGTTCACGGTGTTGGCGGCGGCGGCAGCAGAAGCAACATTTTTACTATTCTGTATTTTTGTTTTATAATCAAACTTCAAATCTTGTCTTCCCCATGCTTTATCAAGATTACTTTCAAACTCCGTTATTGATTCGGAATCGACTACATACTGGGGCAGTGCGTACCACTCATTTACCACTCTATCACAAAATGAGTTCTTTGCCTTCTCAAGCCTATTTCTTTCTTTGTAAATTTTCTTAGAGTGTCCTCTCGTTCTTGTTCCCTCCCGCATCAAGAAGATACCTTCACACACATCCTCATCGTACTTTCCTGACACTATCTTAAAAGTCTCTATCATATCCCCTCTCTTTCTCCTATATGCCAGTGTCGAAAGCCCCAGTGTCCTCAACCTCTGCTCATAGCCCGCGTTCTTCAACGTTGGTACCAGCTTGCTAGCTCTCCTCTGCACTTTCTCCACTGCTTCTATATCCTTTACCATATATGGAGCCCACACCTGGTTCGCATATTCCAGGTGCGGCCTAACCAGCGCTGTATAGAGATTCCTGAAGATTTCTTCGTCAAGTGACACAAATGTCCTCCTTATCAGCCCTACAATTCTATTGGCTTTGTTTATCTTTTCCGCTAAATGTTCTGAGAAATTTAACTTATTGTCTATCACTACTCCTATATCCTTTTCTGCAATCACTTCCTCCATCGCTTCATACATACTGTATCCTACCTTGTCTATCTTGCTGGTCCCAATCCGCATGTACTTGCATTTTTTTGGATGAAAAGGCATTAACCAATGCTCAGACCATCCCTTCATGCCCTCCACATCTCCTTGAAGCAAACCCATATCTTCCTTACTCCTCACTCTTCTAAACAGCTTAGTGTCATCCGCATACAGGTATACCTCACTTCCATTAGTTATAACTTCAGGTAAGTCGTTGATAACTATAACGAACAGCAGTGGTCCCAACACAGATCCCTGAGGTACCCCACTTGTAATTTCCCTCCACCCCGAGCCTATTCCATTCACCAGTACCCTCTGTCTCCGATCTTTCAGGAAGGCTTCTATCCATTTCACACATTTCTCCCCTATATTATAGCTTCTAACTTTCTCTATTACCGTAACCTTTTATGTGGGACCTTATCGAAGGCCTTCATAAAATCGCAATATACCACGTCTATTACATCACCATCTTCTAGAATCATCAAATCAAATCATCAAATCTGACGCCTCGCTTCCAGAGGAAGCACCCCAAAAGGGATGGCCATGGCAGAAACTGCCTCCAGGCTCCCAGACATGCCCCGACTGACCCACTCCACAGTGCCATTTCCACTAAGTGGATTTAGAATTTGCATCCAATCATCTACCACCTTAATTAGCTGTAGTACCGTCGACCTCCCCGGCAAGAATCCGAACTGTCTCCCACTGAAAAGTTGGTTTGATTTCATATGATCCATTATTCCTTCTCTAATTACCGTTTCCATTAGTTTACACACAACACTTGTCAAACTGACTGGTCTATAATTCCCTGTGTCATTTCTCTTTCCCTTCTTAAATATAGCCGTTATGTTCGCCTCTCTCCAGTCCATCGGGATTTGTCCTGTATTAAACGATACCTCAAATAACATTTTCAATGGCTCTACTAACATCTCACCTCCTTCCTTTATGATTCTTGGGTGTATCCCATCCGGTCCCGGTGACTTACTTCTGTTCATTTTTTCTATAGCCCTTCTTATTCTAGCATGGGAAAACTCTATTAGTTCTAGTGCCGGTGCCTGTTTGATGGGCATAGTAGGCACTGCATCCTCCGACTCCACTGTTAGTACCCCCCCAAAGTATTTCCCCAGCACCTCTGCTTTCTCCTTATCAGTCTCCGCTCTACTCCCACCATTCAACCCCCCTACCAGTTCTGGGATCCCTACTCTTCTTGTTAACTTTTCCTGAATGTACTTCCAGAATATTTTTGGATTATCCTTCACATTTCTAGCTATCTCTCTCTCTCCCTCTCCTTCACCCCCCTCTTTGTTTCCCACCTTATTTTATTGTTTATTTGTCTACGTTCCAGATCCACTTCTTTAGCTTCTATACTAGACCCCCTGTTCTTTTTTAACAATTTTAATCTTTCCCACAACCGTTTCTTTCTTCTAACCAATATCCAAAGCTTTCTTTTCATTGGCAATTCTGGGTTAGTTCTTTTCCTCAATTTTGTTTTATCCTTATATTCCCTTACTGGTACACTTTTGGATACAGCATTCTCCAGTTTGACTCTAATTTTCCTCCACATTCCTTCAGCGTCTTCACCGTTCAAGTATTCCCCCCAGTCAATGTCCAAACACCGTCTCAGCAGCTCATAATCTGCTCTATCATACATGTATATTTTTCTATTGCTTCTATTATCCCTCTCTGATTTAATGTTACAACTAAAGCTTATACAGGCATGGTCACTACGACCTATAGGGCTATCCACATTAACATGTTCCACTATATCCTCTTCATTGCTAAAAATCAAATCAAGTACACTCCCCTGCGTCCCATCTCTATATCTTGTCATCTCTACAATATGTTGCGTTAAAAAAACAATCTCTCACTTTCTCTATAAACTTATTTTCCAGTCTACCCTGTCCCGCTGGAGTAGTAAAATTTGCCCAGTTGATCCCTGGCAAATTGAAATCTCCAATCAAAATTTTATATTTGTTCTCTCTATTATCTATCTCCTCCATTGCTTTCAGTAGGTTATCATCCTCTCCCCTGCTATTATTTGGGCTTCTATATATAGAGGCAATTAGAATTGTTCAAGAGTGAGAACAGAGAAATGGATAGGCGACGAGCAGGGAGGTTTTAGGAAGGGAAGAGGATGTGTAGATCAGATTTTTACCCTGAATTGTGTTGTGGAGAAGTATCTGGAGAAGAAACAAAAGGTGTATGTTGCCTTTATGGACTTGGAGAAGGCCTATGACAGAGTGGATAGAGAAGGTTTGTGGAAAGTACTTAGAATATACGGAGTAGAGGGCAAGTTGCTGAAAGCAGTGAAGAGCATGTATGAGGGTGCAAAGGCAGCAGTACGTGTGGAGAGTGAGCAGAGCGAGTTCTTTGACCTGAATGTTGGTTTGAAACAGGGGTGTGTGATGTCCCCGTGGTTGTTTACTGTATATATGGATGGAGTTATGAAAGAAATACTATCAAGAGCAGTGGATGTTGGTGTATCGCTGAAAAGGGAGGGAATTGAGTGGAAGCTACCTATACTGCTGTTTGCGGATGATACAGTTCTGATGAGTGATAATGAATGGGAGTTGCAGGGTCTGGTAAATGAGTTTGGAACAGTGTGCGAAAAACGGAATTTGAAGGTAAATACGGGGAAGAGCAAGGTTATGGTCTTCGAAAGGGGTGAAGTCACAGAGTGTGAGGTGAAGCTGAACGGTCAGGCTATGGAGATCGTCAACTCTTAAGTATCTGGGCAGTGTGTTGAGTAAAGATGGGACTATGGATGAAGAGGTGCGGGAGAGGGTACAACAGGGGAAGAGGGTTGTAGGAACGCTAAAAGCAGTAACAAGAAATAGGGTGGTCAGTATGGAAGTGAAGAAGTCCTTGCATGACAGTGTGGTAATCCCGACACTGACTTACGGAAGCGAAGCATGGACGTTGGTTGAGAGACTCAGACCAAGAGTGAGAGCAGTGGAAATGAATTACTTAAGGAGTGCGTGCGGAGTTACATGGAGGGATAGACAGACTAATGAGGAAGTAAGAAGGAGGTGTGGTGTGGAGGTAGATGTGCTGGAAAGTGTGAAAAGGAACAACTTGAGATGGTTCGGCCATATGGAACGTATGGAAAGCGAGCGAGAGAATGACTAAGAGGGTGTACGAGAGCGAGGTGGAGGGACAGAGGGGGAGAGGTAGACCGAATATGAGGTGAAAGGATGGAGTGAGGAACAACATGAACGAAGGCGGTGCTGGTTGGGGGGAGGGGCGTCGACTGACTGGGGACAGAGGTGCATGGGGGCGGTTCGTTCGTGGCCACCCCTTCGGGGATCACGGCGTCAGGCAATAGATAGATAGATAGAATTGATCCTCTTGCACATTTTACTTCAATACACAAATACTCACAATACTGCTGTCTCATATCCACCTCATTAACCTTGAGCTCTTTTCTTACATAAATAAACAGTCCTCTTCCGACCTCTGCTCTAAAATAATAAATAATAATAATAAGCATGTTACTTATTTCTCATAAGCGCCAATTTTTCCGAAGAATTCACTAGCGCTCGAAAAGAGAAAGAAAAAAGAACAAAATCAATGCATCAAAAGAAGGCTTATATACAACACACATTTAACAATCACTAGCAGTGGCAAAATAGCCTAAACTCTATAGCCATCTGTCATGACACCTCTCTCAAGATCATAGCTTCTCTCAAAGAGAAAAGTCTTAAGTTGTCTCTTGAAGCATTCAACAGAACTCAGTTGTCTCATGGACAGCGGCAACCTGTTATACAACCTCGGAGCCATGTAGGAGAATGACCTCTCAAAGAAAGAAGACTGCTGGAAAGCCCTTGGTTCATCAAGACGAAAAGGGTCATTGTCATGACGCACAACTAAACCATGGTGTGCCGGTGGGCGCCTGAGAAGCTCCGCAAGGTACCTAGGCTCACCAAATTTGAGAACCTTAAAAGTCACCAAACACAACTTAAATTCTATTCTTGCTCTTACTGGCAGCCAGTGCAGTTCTATGTGAAGAGATGTAGTAGGAGTTCTAGGTAGAACACCAAAAATTAGTCTTGCGGCCCTGTTAAGAACAGACTGAACTTTCTTCAAAATATAATTTGGAAGACCCACCAACAGGGCATTGCAATAATCAACACGAGAGAAGACCAATGAGTGAACCAACGTCAGGAGGCAACGTCTGGTTAAAAACGGCTTCACCAAATAGAGATTTCTGATGTGCAAGTAACAACTTTTAACTATCTGGTTTACATGCTCTTTGAAATCTAATCGGGAGTTCACATATACACCCAGATTTCGAACAGAGCATTTCTCTCATATAACTCAAAACCCTCCAAACTATATTCCACCAGTTCCCTTTCAATTCTAGCATTTTTTGGTCTTACTTCCTGTATGGGGTTTGACATCAGGTTTTTCCTCTTCATCCTGCAACCTACATATAAGTTCTCTTTTCTTGTCCTGGGTAAACACATCCACATTACTAAACATAATCCTTAATCCATCTACCATTCCTTCAGCAATTACACCATCCCGCTCCTCCAGTCCGTACCCTACTCCCCCGCTAGCACTACTGGGTCTGCCTCTTTGTCTCCCGTCTCTCCCTGTGACACCTCCACCCCGTTCTCCTCCTCCGTCACAACTCCCATCACATTCTCTTCCCTCCCTGATCTCCCCCTCCGTTCTACTCTTATAAACCACTTCCTCACTTTTGCGTCCCTCACTCTCCAGTAAAAATTTCTCTTATCCTCCTCACCCAACTTTCCATTATTTTCATCAGCCTTTTCTTGTAATTCCTTAATTTTGTTCCTTTGTTCTATACTCAAATCCTTCTTTAGTCTTATGTGTTTCAGTTTATCATTTGTATTTAGCCTCCAACTAAAATTTGTCACAGTCTCTGCCACTACCCTAGTTTTAACTGGTGATGGGCTGGTCTATCAGAGTGAGCCCTGAGCGATCTCTGCCATACCCATAGCTTACTCTGACTGTTCCTTTTACTTATATATTTTCTAGATCTCGAGTGACGGCGTCCTCCCAATCTACCAAGATTGGAAGCTAAAGCGTCACATTATTCCTTTGCCCCTCAACTTTCTCTTCATAATTGCTGAGGGGCACAGGGCCCTGGGTGGGGCTTTGGTTTCCCGGGCGTTTACGCACCCTCTCAGCCCCCCGCCATGGAGTGGCTTCGGTCACCCAGGCTTTATTGTGGTCGGCAGGGAGGGTTCTGTGGGGTCGCTCGTTTATGGCCTTGGCCTTACTCGGGGCCTTGGGGCTGTTCGGCCAGGCAGCTTGGGGAACAACAACAACAACCCTAGTTTTAAACTGTACCCTTATAGGTCTCATCTCTCCCCTTTTATATCTACCTATCCTACTGACCTCCTCCACCTGCCCTTCCCATCCATATTCGTCCTCATCCACACCTTTCATGACCTCCTTCACTGTCTCCATATCCCTCACTTTTCTCACTCCATTATCATTCATATGAGTCTCTATATCTCCATACAAGATTACACCCCTATCCCTGTCCATGGCCTCCCTCACGACACTCTCCTTGTTCTTCATGACCCCTACAACTGCACTCTCAAAACTTTTTTTGGTCATATTCATTTCTTCCTTTTGCTCTTTCATAATATCCTCCAAATCCTTGACTTTTTGTTTACCTACCACCGTCCATGCAGTTGACTCCTTTACTTCCGTGAAACGTCCTTCGTATTCCTTCAGCTGCTCCTTCAATGCCATATTCTCTGCTCCCAGTTCATCTACCCTTTTCAATACCATCTCTAGGCTCTCATTAACTGCCAAAATAGGCCTGCATTCACTTCCTTCGCTAGGCCTATTCCCTTCCCCACCTGTCACACCACACATTACACACAGTGCCTTAACTTTCTCACCAATATCCTCCTTCCATTTCTCCGTATCACTCATCCACTTTTCCAAATCCTTCACAACAATACTAACCTCTTCTAACTTCTTATCTGTGCTCTTAAATCCCCGAAAACGTTGTAACCTTCCTTCCGCCTCCGTCATACCCGAAATTCCCTCCGCCATGTTTGTTTACAAACTCAACAACTCACAACACTACCGCATCAGCATCACCACGACAGCATCGAATGTCCGACCTCTGGCTACTTCCATTGCTTTGACACAAATTCCGCACTCTCCCCCTGTATCACCTACTATTGTTACTAGGCCAACTTCGGTGGCACTGACTACTTCCAATGTGAGAGTAGTAGCAGATGTAAATCCTCCCCCTTTAGACAAAGCCCCGGTCAGAAAGGGAGCTATGCCCCTCTTATACGGGCCGGATGAGTCATGGGTAACAATGTTCCCAGCAAATCCAGAGGTAGCACAGTCCACTATGTCGGGGGAGCTTCCGGTACCACGTGAGTGGGTAATCCAAGGGAATAAATCTAGGAAGTTACGTGCTTTAGATATTCTAGGAAATGTACTTGATGTTAATATTAAGGCCATTCCTAACTATTATCACCATGATTATTTTGTGTATACTTCTACACCTGCCCTTCCCCCTGCGTCAGCTTCAAAACTGTTTTCGGACTGGACCAAGCATGACGGTTTCAATGATATAAAAGCACTGTCAGCTCTAACACCAGAGTTAGGTTTAAAGACGTTCACAGACACAGCCGCAAATCCAGTTTTGAAGGTGGAGCAGTTGGGTCCGGGACCTTGGGTGGAATAGGAAGTGGAGGCTCAGAACTTTGCTACAACTTTTACCTCTAAATCTTCGCATCAAATTCCACAAGAAAGCCATTCTTGGTTCTCTCTGCCGGTATTCTCTCCCTCTGCTTTATTTGCATTTTTAGCTGCCCCTAAAATTAATCTATGCGAGCTTAAAGATCCCTTTTCTACACCGTCCACTGCTCACCTAGACCGGGAGTTTAGACTACGTGGGAAGGCATATAGACTGTTTTCCCAGTATATTGTCACACAACAGGTAGCGAAGTCAATGCTAAGATCTGCTCAGGCAATCGCGGACGCGGAAGTCCGAAAGGCTATCGAACTGTCTAGACGCTTGCTACTCCAGACTTCTATACAGTCACTGGGAGATATCCGTACAGCCTTGCTAGAGGCGGTGCGGGCAAGACAAGATCTAAGGATGTCTCTCGTGAGGAAGCTCCCGGATAGGATTGCCAATCAAGTGGTTATGTCCCCTGTTCTAACTGCCTCTTTAATGTCCCCGGACGTGTGGAAAAACAGTGTTCAACATGGATCAGAGAGGAAGGTTTTGACGAACCACAGGCGGGAGTACTGGAGAGTGGTCTTAGTAAGATTGAAATAACTAGAGATGAGCTGTTATCTGCGATGAGAGGACTTGAAGTAAGGAAAGCTATGGGACCGGATGAAGTGTCTGCCTGGGTTTTAAAGGAGTGTGCAGAGCAATTAGTGGAGCCAGTGAGGGACATAATTCAAGCTTCCTTAGATAAAGGACAGGTTCCTGTTGAATGGAAAAGAGCTAATATCATTCCGATATACAAGAACGGAAACCCTGAGGACCCTCTAAACTATAGACCAGTTTCACTTACTAGTATTGTATGCAAGATTTGTGAAAAGTTAATTAGGAAGAGATGGATGAAAATGTTGGAGAGAAAGAAGATAATAACCCCAAAGCAATTTGGATTCAGAGAAGGGACATCTTGTGTTACCAGTTTGCTATGTTATTACAGTAGGGTGATAGATGTACTCCAAGAGAGAGGCGGATGGGTGGACTGCGTCTACTTAGACCTTTCCAAAGCATTCGATAAGGTACCACATAAGAGATTGTTATCTAAGCTTGAGACGCTAGGATGTGTCAGGGGGAGTTTGCTGAAATGGATGGAGAGCTATTTAACAGATAGGGAAATGAGGACCAACATTAGAGGAACTTACTCATCGTGGCGGAAAGTTGAGAGTGGTGTGCCGCAGGGATCTGTGTTGGCACCTCTCATGTTCCTTATGTACGTGAATGACCTGCCGATAGGCATAAACTCTTACATGTCAATGTTTGCAGATGACGTAAAAATTATGAGACAAATAACAAATAAAAGTAGTTGTGAGGAGCTGCAAGGGGATTTAGATAAAATATACGAATGGAGCACCAAGTGGAAAATGAAATTTAATATAAGTAAATGCCATGTGTTAAATATGGGAAGAAGTGTGAATAGACCAAATTGGGAGTACAGGATGGGAGATAATATAATTAGCAAGGCCGAAAAAGAAAAAGATTTAGGGTTGATTATACAAGATAATTTGTCGCCAGAGAAACATATTAACAAGCTCTTTAGCGGAATGTATGCAATGGCCGGGAATATGAAAGTTGCTCTGAACTACTTGGATGAGACCATGGTAGCGAAAATTATGAAGAGTATGATTAGACCAAGATTGGAGTATGCAGCAGTGGTGTGGTCCCCGCATCTAAAGAAGCATGTTCACAAGTTAGAAAGAATCCAGAGAGCAGTCACTAGATTGGTTCCAAGTCTCAGAGAACTGCCATATGAAGGGAGGCTAGACAAATTAAATCTACCGAGTCTAAAAGAGAGGAGAGAGAGGGGAGACATGATAATGATGTACAAATGTACCCGGGGGCTGGAGAGGCTGGATAGGGAGGATATATTAATTATGGATACAGGAATAACTAGAGGCCACAGCTACAAAGTAAAAAGACCTACCTGCAAGAACGATATCAGGAAGTTTAGCTTCCCCTATAGATGTATTGACAAATGGAATGGGCTGGAGGAGGAGGTGGTAGGGGCAAGGAACATCCATATTTTCAAGAAAAAATTGGATAAAAAGTAGACTGAGAGACGGGACAACACGAGCTTAGCTCAACTCCTGTAAACTACAATTAGGTAAATACAATTAGGTAAATACAGTCCCGCCCCATCTAAGAAACCTGCTTTCAATTTTACCAAGCCCAAACCAGTCGCAAAAGCTCAGCCTGGTGGGGCAAAGCCCTTTCATCTGCCTAAGTCCTCTTCCACCCAAAGTCAGGCTCAGTACAGATACAAGCAAGGAAAGTTTTCAGGTAATCATAAAGGACAGAAGTATCAATGACCGGGCCAGGGCCCGTCTCCTGCCAAACTCGGCCAGTCATCGAAGCATACACCACCACCACCACCAAAAACTAGGGTCTCTCTCACTCCCAGGGCCAGTCTTACGGCGGGTGGATCAGAGGGTAGTCCAGCCGGCGAACCCTTGTCTGCTAACTGGGTCGTTCCGGGCGTGTCATCGCGCATGGCCATTAAACACATGGGCGAGGATGGTGGCACGCAAAGGCATCACCTGGCAGTGGCTCCGGCGACCTCGCTTACGTCAGCCGACAAAGGCAAATTTTGTTTCATTAGAGGTGGAGTCACTGATCCAAGAGATGATCGCCAAGAATGTCATCATCCCGGTCCCTCAAAATTACCCAGTATTTACGTCCAAACTCTTTCTAGTGCCCAAAAGGGACAGTGTTCAGATGAGGCCGGTCATAGACCTGTCTTATCTGAACCTCCACATTCACAACGTTTCCTTCAGGATGCTGACAGTGAATCAAATCAGGCTAACACTTCCGCCGGAAGGGTGGATGTGTTCTTTAGACCTGACAGACGCGTATTGGCACGTCCCGGTAAACAAAAGGTTTCAACGATTTCTGGCCTTACGAATAATGCATCAGACTTATGTCTTTCAGAGGATGCCGTTCGGATTGAACCTAGCACCTCGCTTATTCACGAAATTAGTCCGGCAAGCCCTGATGCCCATGTTAGAACAAGGGATCAGGATTTTGTGGTATCTAGACGACTGGGTGGTGGTGGCAGAGACGGAACAGTTATGCATCAATCATGGCAACATAACATTAAATCATGTACAATCTCTAGGGTTCAAGGTAAACCCGGTAAAGTCAAACTTTGTTCCCTCACGAGTGGTCCAGTGGATAGGGCTGGTCTGGGACACAGCTGCTCTCACTCTGAGTCAGAGTGTGGACAATCGGAACAGGTTTCGCAAGAAACTGTTTATGTTTCTTCACAGTCTGACTACGACACGGAGAGTCTGGGAATCTCTGGTCGGCTCTCTCAACTGGATTCAACTAACTGTAAAGTTGGGCCGGTTGAAAGTCAAACGTTTAACACGTGGAGCCCCAGCGACGCGTCTGACGCGTCGGCTATGTATGTAACGCACAGCCCCAGAGACGCGCCTAACGCGTCACCCTTATAGCTCCAGTCGTAAGTCTCAGAATGGCTCTAGATTTATATGGGAACTACTTTGGGATCCGGCGGACTAATTCCAAAACGTTTTGTCCATACGGTCGCGCGCGCGGGGACGGGAGAGGGCACCCGCCTTCCCACACCTCATGGTCAGTTTACCGCGCACCCTCTCGAGTGAAACACCATGTCTCGACGTTATAGTGCCCGCCTTACCCGCCCCTGCAGTACAGAGGAGGTCATGGATATACTGTACGACACTGACAGCCCTGATAGTGACACTGACTCGGCATTGGACGAGTCTGGAGACGAGTATGCCCCCTCCCAAGCCGAAATAAGAGAGCTAGAGGAAGAGCTTGCTCAGATTCCTGTCAGGCGGCGTAGGCCGTCACAAAGACAGCAAGGGGCAAGTGCACCTCCCCGCCGCCCACTTCCCCAAGACCCCACTGAATCCTCAGAAAGTGGGGAAGAGGTTGTTGTTGCAGATGAACCTGCTGACCCTCAAAATTACGTGCGTGTACCTGGGGAAGAACGAAAGGGATTGAAGAGAAGAAGGGGCGAGTCTGGGAGTGAAGAGGAGGTACCCCCACAACCCCGCCTGCCTTCTCCCCCACTTTGCATAATCTCCCCACTCAAGAAAAATACCCCGGGGAGGTTCTATGGTCGTCACAAACCTAGTGACGAACAACAACCTGGCGATGGAGAAATGGCACAACGTGGTGCGAGACAAAGGCGGTCACGTGACCCAAAACGCTCCCTCTTCCCTCCTGACCCAGAGCACGAGGGGGGGGATGAGTCACTACCACCACCACCACTACTACCAGACTCTCCGCCTCGCCATTCTTCCCCCCCACTATCACCTTCAGGCTCCATCCCGTACACCCCCCCACGAATGTCTCCCTCACCTGAACCAGGCCCCTCCCGCGCCACTGCATTATCACCAGCCTCTCCACAACGCCCCGATCTGCCCCAACGCCCTGCAAGCAAACGACGTGGGCGTGTCATATCTCGCGGGCGTGCCACCCGCGGCCGAATGCAGAAGGTGAAGCAAATAAGACGCCCCAGCAACGACTCGAGCTCTAGATCTAGCTCTCGATCAAGTTCGAGGTCTAGCTCCAGACCCAGGTCCACCTCTCGCCCACGCTCCACCCGCACCCGCCCAACCCGCCCCGGTGCCCCTGACGATGACCCTGATGAGCCCGATGCCCCATCTAGCGACGACGAAGGCGCTGATAGGTGGGATTGGGTGGATGGGGAGAACTATCTACCAGGACAATACCACTTTTTGGGGGCAGCTGAGGCCGGCCCTACCATGCCCAATCGTGGACCTGACACCACAAGACTGGGTGTTTTTCTGCAGTTCTTCACTGCCAACCTTGTCGGCTTGATTGTTGACCAGACGAACTGGTACAACTATTATTTTATGGCAGGGAAGGAGCAGAAGAGGAACTCGGCACGTCTCTCATGGGTGGATTTGTCTTCCGATGAGTTCTACGCATTCCTGGCACTGGTCATCCTGATGGGGGTCACCAAGAAGACGTCTCTCAGGAAGTACTGGTCATGTGATCCCCTCATCGCAACCCCCTTCTTTGGGAAAGTCATGAGCAGGAATAGATTCACGGCAATCATGGGAAACCTGCACTTTATTGATAGCCTGGCAAGCCACACCAGGAACCAGGAACGCCCCAGGAATACCAAAGACCCGATGGAGAGGATAAGACCTATATTTGAATACCTGAAAACTAAGTTTGCAGCCTCCTTCAAACCTTACCAAAAACTAATGATTGATGAGAGTCTGGTGCTATGGAGGGGGAATATTAGCATCCGACAGTACATCCCCAGCAAGCGTCACCGTTATGGCCTGAAACTGTTCGTGATGTGCGACTGCAAAACCGGCTACATCCAGGACATCATCCTCTACATGGGCAAGGTCACTGAACTGGTGGAGGAGAGGACATATGGGATATCTGGGGCCGTTGTCATCACCATGTTGGAGGGATATTTGGACAGGGGCCACATCTTGTACCTCGACAACTGGTACACCAGCCCTTCCCTTGCCAAATTCCTGTACAGCAGAAACACTGGCGTCTGTGGCACCGTCAGGAGGAATCGTGTCTACATGCCAGAGCTACCCGAAAGGCGGGAGAAGGGCTCCATCATCCACCTCCAGGCAAATAATATCTTGATGCTCTCGTGGATGGACAATCGTGACGTCAATATCCTCACCAGTATCCACCTGCCCCGCTTAGAGGACACCAAACGCCGTGATAGAGCCACAGGTGAGGCGGTCAAAAAACCAGTTGCAATCATTGACTACAACATCAACATGCGGCTGGTTGACAAGTCAGACTCTGTCATATCGTCGGTCGAGTGTGCCAGGAAGACGATGAGGTGGTATAAAAAACTATTTTTCCACCTACTCGACCTCACCCTCTACAACTGCCACATCCAATATCATGAAATAACAGGTGAAGTTGAGACGATGGAGTCGTACTGCATCGAACTTGCACGGGAGCTTCTGTTCTTCTTCAGGGAGGGTCCACGCCGCCAGCAACGTCCCGCAGCTCGTTTTCAAGCACCAGAAGGCCCCGCCAGATTGACACAACGCCACTTTTGCGATTTTGTCCCGCCCAACGAAGTAAAACCCAACCCACGCAGACGGTGTCATGTGTGTCGCAACACAGGCAGACGCACACCAAAACGGACAGACACCCGGACGATGTGTGAAGAATGTGATGTGGGACTGTGTTTTCCCACCTGCTTCAGGGATTATCACACCCTCGAGCACTTCTAAGTGTTCAAAGTGTTCAAAGACTGCGATAAAAGACGCTATAATGTAATACTAACAGTGTATATAAAAGACGCAAAAAGTGAATATAAAACAGTGTGTATATATATAATTTACAAGTGCAAAGTACCGAACAATATAAAACACTAAGTAAATTCTAAACTTATAAAACTGTGTGCAAATAATTATAAGAATACGAGACAATAAGTGCGTAAAACAATGTATATACACCTCATAATCTTAGGTAAAACAATGAACAAGTACAAATAATTCAATGAAAAGGAGAGACAGAGTGACCTTGAGTGAAAGTGACAGCCAGACAGAGAAAGAAAGAGGGAAGGGTGCTGTGGAATGTGGGTCACTCGGTCCGCTGTATGGCCGTGTGTTCATACGTGCGTTTTGTTATTGCCCTGAGCAAAGATGGCCGCCCAAGATGGCCGCCATCACCATGGCAACGGGGACGCTAACACTCGTGCGCACTTGTAATACTTGAATGAAGACACTTATCACACTACAACTTCAGTTATATTTACATTATGTGATATACAAAGACATTCTATGAACTCTGAAGCGCACTTTATGTCCGAGAGGTGCAAAATAAGTCATGCTGCCTGGCGGCTGGCAACTGGCTGCTGGCGCGGGAGATTTGAAATGGCGCTAAGGCTCCTCTGAGGCTGGGGACCCCCACTACCTCCCAGGACCCCCAAATGGCCTAGGTAAGTACTTTTTCACATTTCTTCATGTCTATCATTATTTTCTAACACATTCTGATATATTTATAAAAAAAAAAACAATTGGAAAATTGCCCGGGTTCTGGTGCGCAAAAATAATAAAACCGGCCGGGGCTGTACGGGTTAATATTGGAGGGCAACAAATTTTTTCCACTATTGCCGGCGGAAACATTATGGCCCATCCCAAAATTAATACATAGCTTACTAGCGGTCTGGGCGAAGAGGGAAACATTGCACTCGGTCATGTCATGGACCTCTCCTCCGCCGACGGTATGGGTAGACACGGATGCGTCAGGAACGATAGGTTGGGGCTTTCAGTCAAACCACGGCCATCAGGGTCAAGGGCTTTGGTCCCATTCAGAAACCTCCCACATCAATGTCAAAGAGTTACTAGTCCCCTTGTATTTCCTTCAGGCTCACGGCTCTACTTTACGGGACAAATCGGTGGCCTTCAGGATGGACAATCTGAATGCGGTTCACTGCATTCAGAAACAAGGGTCAACGAGATCTCGGAAGTTGCTAAACGTGTCAGAAAAGATTTTTGTTCTAGCCGGCAAGCTGAACATTCATCTTCACGCATCTTATCTCCCAGGCGTAGAAAACGTCTGGGCTGACGCTCTGTCTCAGAGACTGAGCACAACAGTAGAATGGGCGCTCAAACAAACCATTTTCGACCAAATGATTGCGGAGCCTTACCGTCCACAAGTGGATCTGTTTGCGTCCGAGGAGACTCACAAACTCCCGCTGTACCTCACCCGCCGGACAATAACGCCGGCGGGAGGACCCGACGCACTGGTGACGGACTGGAACATGTGGAGTTCCGTTTATCTGTTTCCGCCACCAGACGCTTCTCTAATGTGCCACGTAGTAAACAAACTACGGGATTATCGGGACGTAGTCTCGTTAATCGCGCCCCTGTGGCCGGCGCAGTTGTGGTACCAGCAATTGAAAACGTGGTGCCCGAACCCGGTGTCGCTCCCGGTCGGGTATTTCCACTTAGACACGATTGGCAACCTAGAGACCTTGCTGACTTTTGCATTATGGACATTCAGGAAGCCAAGTGGCTAACACCGTATGGTAGAAACGTGACCGATAAATTCATGAGTCAATATACCCAATCTACAAAGAGACAGTATCAATCGCACTGGCGGTCCTTTACTTCTTGGATACTTAGGACAGAACAAACCGTACCTTCGATGGCTTTGGTTTTTAATTATTTAAACTATCTGTTCGAGCAGAAACGTCTATCTGTAGTAACGTTAAAAAATTACTTAACAGCAATTAGGATGCCATTCTTTGACCTTACAGGTCTAACCATACTGCTAGCGGAGGAAACAGGTTTCATGAGAGCATGTTTTAAACTCCGCCCACCTCCCCGTCAGGTCATGCCTACCTGGTCTCTGGACAAAGCGTTGTCTTTACTTCATTCCCGTCTGTACCAAAATACTGCAGATTTTGACTTACTTTTAAAAAGGGCAGTATTCATTATGGCTTTGGCTACTGGGAACAGGGTATCTGAGCTGGCGGCGATGAGCAACACACCTAATTGCATAAGGTTTGGTAGGCTCAATGAGTGTATTCACATTGCACCTTCCCCAGGGTTCATCGCCAAAAATGAACACAGTGAACACGTGTTTTCAGAGTTCACGGTGCCGGCGTTGAAAAGGGGAAAAGTGCACCATAATTTATGTCCAGTGCAAGCTCTAACCAAATATTTGAGAGTAGCACCTCTGAATCAACAGGGTGCTTTATGGGTAGCAAGTACGGGCCAACGCTTAATGAAACGTAAAATAGCTTCTCTCCTAGTAGAAGTCATTAAAGAGAGTAATCCCGGCGTCGTGGGAAAAGCCCACAATTTACGTAAATGGGCGGCCTCTTTGCGTTTCCTTAAGAATTTTTCTGTTGAGAACATAGCATCCACGCACCTATGGTCCTCTAATCATACGTTTTTGACTCGATACCTTTCAGTAGCTCTAGACAGACCTTCCATGCCATGTATAGCTTTAAGGCATAGGGTTTAGGTGACCTCTAAGTCACTTATTGTTTATATTAAGAAAGGAGGGGGGGGGGGGGGGGTGCAGTCAGTGTAACATAGGACACCCTAGACCCCGCCGGAGTATGTGTACGGAGCATACGAGCTGTGATACTGTTTGTAGGTGTTGTGATATAAAATTTCTCTGTAAGTATTCATTACAGGAAATTGTGCTAAAAGTACAATAGTAGTTAAACAACAATTCTTGTTGTAAGTAGTTTTGGCTGTGAAGCAATATAATTTTAAGAAATCTCAGTAGTTGCAACTGAGACTTTTATTTTTGATGTAAGTACTTCTGCATAAGTACAAGAGTTCGGTACTTCTGTGAAAGTGCAAGAATTCATTTTATGTTTGGGTATATTTTTAGGAATATATCCACTAGTTTAATGGGGTTTATTTATTAGTGGCCCCTCCATCATTGACAAACATGCCTATTACATAAGGCATCCTCTTCAAACACTAATCTGCCGTAGTTTGAATCTACCGCGCAGAGCATTTAAAATCTGAGGAGCCTCACTCATGGCTTCAGTCATTATGAATTGGGTTCTCACTACGAAAAAACTTCGTAAAAAATAAAAACAAAAAGAAAATAAGAATAACTATCCAATAAGCTTTCCATCATATCGTGGATGTACTTGTGTGGATCTTTGACCAGACGCTGATTCA
Organism: Paralithodes platypus; assembly: GCA_032716605.1. NCBI lineage: Eukaryota > Metazoa > Arthropoda > Malacostraca > Decapoda > Lithodidae > Paralithodes > Paralithodes platypus. Next base: position 212,430 of record JAVRFV010000180.1, on the reverse strand, counting down.
GGCGTCATTCTTCCTTCTCTGCTCTGCGCTCAACCTGCCCGGACGTGTCTCTCCACGCTCCGCTGGTTCCGCATTTGCTGCGGCCCTAGTGAGTTTTTTCTCATTTGTTTACTCCGGGATGTATCGAGTAAGGTTAGGATATGTGTAGCAGGAGTCCTGGGCTGGTTGCCCGCAGTGCAGTGTATTTTGGGTCGTGTGTTTGGGGCATCTATTTCGGATGTACCCTCGTGGTCCTGTTGTGGACATGTGATCTTTTCACAGTTGAGTTAGCTTGTGATGCAGGCGGCTTTCATTACGCGTTATTTTATGCTGCCTCTTATCGTTCTGATGAGGTAAGCTGTGCTTCTGACGTTCCCAGCGTATTTTTCTTCACTTAGTGAAGTTTTTTCTGGGTCCCGAGTCAGTCTTCCCTTAGTCGGAAGTCTTTACTACAGTGGTGTGTTGGCGGTGGTTCCTGTTGTTATATTTCCAGTGTTTTTGTTTATATTTCAACTTTTCGTATGCCGTCTGCTTAGGCCTAGCCAGCCGCTCGTAGCTTTGCCACATGTACAAGTGTTATTGTTTATTTTATAAATATGTCCTACTGGTGATGGGCTGGTCTATCAGAGTGAGAGCTGAGCAATCTCTGCCATACCCATAGCTTACTCTGTTCCTTTAACTTATATATTTTCTAGATCTCAAGTGATGGCGTCTCTTCCGTGGATTGACCTCCCAATCTACCAAGATTGGAAGCCAAAGCGTCACATTTTTCCCTTGCCCCTCAACTTTCTCTTCATAATTGCTAAGGGGCACAGGGCCCTGGGTGGGGCTTTGGTTTCCCGGGCATTTCCGCACCCTCCTCAGCTCCCCGCCATGGAGTGGCTTCGGTCACCCAGGCTTTATTGTGGTCGGCGGGGAGGGTTCTGTGGGGACGCTCGGTTGTGGCCTTGGAATTGCTCGGGGCCTTGGGGCTGTTCGGCCAGGCAGCTTGGGGAACAACAACTGTGTCATGTGTATCCTGGTTTAGTTGTGTATTGGCTAATTCCACGGACTATGTTTGTTTCCTGGATTAGTTGTGTACAGTGAACCCTCAAACTACGCGTGGGATGCGTACTGTGCTGTCGGCGCGTACGTTCGTTTGCGCTTACATGGGAGTTAAATATAAATGGGGAAAATAGGTATTGGTCTGGGTCCGACCGAAAGTTGTACTATTTCTACCTTTCATCACCTAAAATCCACAAATATATAACATATTACTGTACAAATATGTTTTCATAACCTAATCTACCACACAAAATACATTTTATGTATACAAATAAGACACAAACGTAAATTAACTCACATTGGTAGTGGTTGAGCAATGCTGGATCTGCGCCATCGATCGATAGCACTGCGCCCGAAACGGATCGACCGAAATAATAGGCCTAGCCGCCTAGGCTTACTGGTAAAGTTTTGAGTAGAAAAGTAATACACCCTGTATAGCCTATAGTTTCATATAGCCTACATAGTGTCAAGTGAGATAGTTCGATAGCTCATATACATATTAAAGAATTGGCTTCACATTCATTTAGCCAGGGGAGAGCAGTGGGCTTTGAAGCGACTTTCGAAAGAAGTGTAAACAATCTCGCCTCCAACTACCGAACAGAAACAGATTTTTCATTTCCGATTTTGTTAGCTCAATAAATGATACATGCAATGTAAAACGAAGAACAGTCTTTTAATAGATTCATAATATCCTGTTGTGCTTTATAGATACATAATAGTTTGGTACGGGAGATGTGTCTCTCTCCACAGTCAACAGTGACGACGTTGGAGGGCTTGGCGTCACGTCAATATGGCCGCCCGAAACTCTCCAACAGATACGAATCGACTCCTGCCCGTACGCTCGGCGCGTACATTAGAATAATTGAGCGTACTTACGTATTTGTGTCCTCAATTGTGGTTAGAGCGTAGTTTTATTTCGCGTAATTTGAGGGTTCACTGTATTGGCTAAATCCACGGATTATTGTGTGGGCCCTGGGCTAGTCGTGCTTGGCTTTTCCCAGGTCCTTTGTGCGTTCAGTTGGTTTCTGAACGGGGTGGGTTACTTTCCGGCGGGTTTTTCTCGGTTTCACCATGAAAAACCCGGCCGAGAGCCGTGTTGGGCCACGCGTGGTTTCAACACAGGCTTGTGTCCCCGGCGAGGAGGTGTCTGTGGCTCTCCAGAACTGCGTCTCTGTATTGGTGCCTGTTTCAGGCTCCCTATGATCCCCGGCGGTCTGGCTGTACCCATCTAACTTTGTTCATGCGGACAGATGTTATGACGTTTTTCTACACGGTTTTACAAACCACATAGAAAAACCTAGCTGTTGATTGAGGGCTTTCCTCCCCGGCGATCTTTTACAAAGAAGTGGGGACAGGAACTTATGGGGTTAACGTTGTTTACATCTCACCCGGCGGGTGCACCTTGGTAGGGTGGGATGAACGTCTTGATCATTCAATTTCGTTAACCGATCCATTTTAAGTGGTACTTTAGGTATCTCCGCCTTCAGCCGGACAGCGATCGAAGGCTCAATTAGGTTTAACATCTTTTTACAAATTTCTCACACCCGGCGGGTGCTCCTGGGAGGAGGAAATAAGGAATTTACAATTCCATATAGTTAACCAGTTAATTGAGAGATACGTTATGCATCACCGCCTTCAAACTTACGGCGATCCTTTGTGACAATTCGTTAGAAATCAGATCTCGTATCAGCCTGCCCTGTGTTATTCTGCTAAATAATTCTGGTGCCGGCGTCTTTATGGGGGGTTGTTTTTCCAAAATTGAATCTTGAGACAGTCACCACCAGAAAGACTATGTTATAAACGCCATACTGGTCCTTTATATTTTGTCAGAGGGTATTCTTAACTTTCTTAGGACATGTTTCGATAGGCGAAATCTTTATAGGATCCCGCCGCATAGCGAGCTGTGATCGTGGTGACATTAAGGCTCGTTACCCGGCGGGTTATGACACAGTGGTGTGTGTGTGTGTATGCGATCATGTTGGGTTAACCTTATGAGCATTAACTCCTGGAAATTTTCTTTTTTCCAGAGCTGGGCCCCGGCGGACCAATACAGACCCTGCAGTAGTTTCCCACCAGTATCTGTCATGGCTACCTTTGCCCCAGTTTTTGCTTTATGCATTACCCCTACCTGTGCCGGTATCCCTATTTTTGCGCACACTCTGTGCATCAAGTGTGTTAAATGTCTAGACCGTTGAAGGGGTCTGTGGGTGACACGAAAATGTTCATTTTGCTTAAGCGTCAAAGTCCTCTGCGATAATGATAAGACCGTAGCGGTCGCCTTACGAGAGGTTAGGCAACAGATGGCAGCATATACTACGATTGTAGCTCATAATTCACTTCAATGTGACAACGTCCCTCTTTGGGATAGGCTTCTTGTTGAGCACCCTCCCCCTAAACGTCCCTCTCGAGTAACTAGTCGTAAGCCGGCAGAGACTGGTCAAGTTTCTGTGTCTGCCCCTACTGCTACTGCGAAACGTCGACGGGAGCCTACACCCCCGGCGGCAGCCTCCTCGTCCCGGGAGAGATCTCGGTCTAGGTCACCTCTCAGACACCAGCCATCTAGTCTTGCCTCTTCACCATCGAGTAAGAAGAGTAAGACATAAAGTTCCACCAGTGGTCACGGCGATAAATCCTATAAATCGAAGAGTAGTTCACGGTCACACCACAGCCATAAATCTTCAAAGAAGGATTCCCATGATAGAAAGGCCTCACGACATTCGCCAGTTTCTAGTGCTTCTCATCGTACCTCTACCCCAGACAGAGTTTGTGTTCGGTCTCAGGGGTCCAGTATAGTGCCTGTACCTAAAGATGATTTACCCACTAACATTTTAACCCTGGAATTAGAGAATTCAGGGGGCTCAGGGGGTTAGAGTGTTGCGGACTCCCAAGGGAGTGTAGGCCAAGGCCTAGGTGTTTGGCGTTATTCTCAGCCAGGACCTGACCACCCACTTCTGGCTCAAACTATTCACACAGTGGCTGACGTCCACCGGGACGCGGCGATCCCATCCTCTATCCCTGACTTATCTTGGCAACAAGGTGATACCCCAGCTTCGGCGGGCTCTTCTCAGGAGGAACAGGATAAAAAAGACGAGGTTTCAATTATCTCAGATATGGAAGGGCAAGAGTCGGGTTCAGGCTTAGACGCCGCACAAGATCTTAATGATTCCCTAGTTAGTATATCATCAAGTCAATTTGTCACTGCACAGGAAATTGATGGGCTACTCAGTAATGCTTTATCTAAAAAATTTAGCCAACAGCAGGAAACTCCCACAGTGGACTTGGGAGCTCCCACGACAAGCTCTACAGTACGGCCTCTGATGACTTCTATTGCTTTAACTCAGATCCCTCACCCTCCCCCTCTGTCACCATCAGTGGTTACTAGGCCTGCTACGGCGGCATTGACCACTTCCAATGTAAGGGTGATAACGGATGTCAATCCACCCCCGCTAGACAGAGCGCCTCTCAGAAAGGTGGCTATGCCCTTGCTTTACGGACCAGACGAGTCATGGGTCCTTTTGACCCCCACTAAACCAGAGATTGCCCAACCTACCTTGTCAGGGGAACTCCCAGTACTGCGTGAGTGGGTCATCCAGGGCAATAAATCTAGGAAATTAAGGGCCTTGGATACTTTAGGCAAGGTACTAGATGTCAACATCAAGGCTATACCTAGTTATTATCACCAAGATTATTTTGTTTATGCTGCTAAGCCGGCTTTACCCCCTGCCTCAGCTTCAAAACCTTTTTCAGACTGGTCTAAGCATGACGGATTTAATGATATTAAGACTCTGTCAGCTCTCACTCCAGAACTCGATTTGCTAACCGTCACAGACACAGCAGCTAATCCAGTCTTGAAGGTGGGGCAGTTGGGTCCAGGACCTTGGGTGGAATGGGAGGCAGAGGCTCAAAACTTTGCGACCACATTTACTTCCAAAACTTCCCACCAGATCCCTCAAGATACTCATTCTTGGTTCTCCATGCCAGTGTGTTCTGCCGGCGGAGTCCCTTCAGCCTTGTTTGCTTTCTTAGCTGCCCCTAAAATTAATCTCTGTGAGCTAAAAGAACCTTTCACTACCCCTACCTCAACTCACCTAGAACGAGAATTTAGGCTAAGGGGAAAAGCTTTTCGCCTGTTCTCTCAATACATAGTGTCTCAACAGATAGCAAAGTCTTTGCTCCGGTCCACTCAGGCAATCGCAGACGCGGATGCCAGACGATCGGTTGAATTGTCCCGGCGACTGCTTCTTCAGTTGTCAATCCAATCTTTGGGTGACATCCGCACCGCCTTGCTTGAGGCGGTACGAGCGAGACAAGACCTCAGAATGTCCTTAGTCCGAAAACTGCCTGATCGCATTGCGAATCAGGTGGTCATGTCACCAGTGCACACTCCCTCTTTAATGACCCCTGACGTGTGGAGAACGGTGTTCAATATGGCCCAGGCCTTTAAACACAGTCCCACCCCTTCTAAGAAACCTACCTTTAACTTCCCCAAACCCAAGCTAGTCGCTAAGGCTCAGCCAGGGGGATCTAAGCCCTTTCTTCCACCTAAGTCCTCCTCCTCCCCTCAAGGTCAGTACAGGCATAGACAGAGTAGGTTTTCAGGTCAAAGAGGACGCGGCTATAATAAGCCAGGTCAGGGCCCGTCTTCAGCCAACGCCAGCCAGCCGGCGAAGCGTCCACCACCATCAACTCCACCACCATCAAAAAACTAAAGTCTCTCTCACTCCCGGTGCCAGTCTTAAGGCCGGCGGATCCGAGGGTAGTACAGCCGGCGAACCCTTGTCTGCTAACTGGGTCGTTCCGAACGTGTCACCAAGCGTGGCCGTTAAAAACTTGGGCACGGATGGTGGCACGCAAAGGCATCACTTGGCAGTGGCTCCGGCGACCTCGCTTACGTCAGCCGACAACGGCGAATTTTGTTTCATTAGAGGTGGAGTCACTGGTCCAGGAAATGATTGCCAAGAATGTCATCATCCCGGTCCCCCCAAATTACCCTGTATTCACGTCCAAGCTATTTTTGGTTCCCAAAAGGGACAGTGTTCAGATGAGACCAGTCGTAGACCTGTCTTATCTGAACCTTCACATTCACAACGAGTCATTCCGTATGTTAACAGTACACCAAATCAGGCTAACACTTCCGCCGGGAGGTTGGATGTGTTCCCTAGACCTGACAGACGCTTATTGGCACGTGTCGGTAAACAAAAGGTTTCAAAGGTTTCTGGCCTTACGGATCAGGCATCAAAATTTTGTTTTTCAAAGGATGCCATTCGGTTTGAACCTGGCACCTCGATTATTCACGAAGTTAGTCCGGCAAGCCCTGATGCCGTTATTAAAGCAAGGAATCAGAGTGTTGTGGTACCTAGACGACTGGCTGGTGGTGGCAGAGACAGAGCAATTATGCATCAAGCATGTCAACATAATTTTAAATCATGTCAAAACTCTAGGGTTCAAGGTAAATCTGGTAAAATCAAACCTTGTTCCCTCACGAGTAATTCAGTGGATAGGGCTGGTCTGGGACACAGCTGCTCTCACTCTGAGTCAGAGTGTGGACAATCGCAACAGGTTTCGCAGGAAACTGTTCATGTTTCTTCACAGTCTGACTACGACACGAAGGGTCTGGGAGTCTCTGGTCGGCTCTCTCAACTGGATTCAACTAACTGTAATATTGGGCCGATTGAAAGTAAAACGTTTAATATTGGAAGGCAACAAATATTTCCCACTCTTACCGGCGGGAAAGTTATGGCCCATCCAAAAATTAATCCACACCTTACTAGCGGTCTGGGCGAAGAGGGAAACGTTGCACTCAATAATGTCATGGACCTCTCCTCCGCCAACAGTATGGGTAGACACGGATGCGTCAGGCACAATAGGTTGGGGATTTCAGTCAAATCAGGGGCACCAGGGTCAGGGGCTTTGGTCCCACTTAGAAATCTCCCACATCAATGTCAAAGAATTACTAGTCCCCTTGTATTTCCTTCAGGCTCACGGCACTGCGTTAAGGGGCAAGTTGGTGGCCTTCAGAATGGACAATCTGAACGCAGTTCACTGTATTCAGAAACAAAGGTCAACGAGGTCAAGGAAGTTGCTAAACGTGTCGGAAGAGATTTTTACTCTAGCCAACAGACTAGACATTTATCTTCACGCATCTTATCTCCCAGGCGTAGCAAACGTCTGGGCAGACGCTCTGTCCCGGAGACAGACCACGACAGTAGAATGGGAGCTCAAGCAACCCATTTTCAACCAAATGATTGCAGAGCTCTACCATCCACAAGTGGATCTGTTTGCGTCCGAGGAGACTCACAAACTCCCTCTATACCTCACCCGCCGGACGAAGACGCCGGCAGGGGGGCCAGACGCCCTGGTGACTGACTGGAACAGATGGTGCTCCATCTATCTGTTTCCGCCACCAGACGCGTCACTAATGTGCCATGTAGTGAACAAACTACGAGATTATCGAGGCTTAGTCTCGCTAGTCGCGCCCCTGTGGCCGGCGCAGTTGTGGTACCAGCAATTAAAGACGTGGTGCCCGCACCCGGTGTCGCTCCCGGTTGGGTATTTCCACTTAGACACGATTGGCAACCTAGCGACCTCGCTGACTTTTGCATTATGGACATTCAGGAGGCCAAGTGGCTAGCACCATACGGTAGAGAGGTGACCAATAAATTATTAAATCAATATACTCAGTCTATGAAACGACAGTATCAATCACATTGGCAAACCTTTACGTCTTGGATCATTAGAACAGAACAGACTGTGCCGTCGGTAGCTTTACTTTTCAATTATTTAAATTATCTGTTTGAGCAGAAACGTTTATCTGTGGTAACGTTAAAAAATCACTTAACTGCGATTAGAGTGCCCTTTTTGGACCTTACAGGTCTCTCCATACCGGTAGCGGAGGAAACAGGTTTTATGAGGGCATGTTTTAAACTCCACCCACCTCCCCGTCAGCTCATGCCTACTTGGTCTCTGGACAAGGCATTGTCTTTACTTCACTCTCGTCTGTACCAAAATACTGCAGATTTTGCATTACTCTTAAAAAAGGCTGTATTCCTTTTGGCTTTGGCCACCGGGAACAGAGTGTCTGAGCTGGCGGCGATGAGCAACACACCTAATTGCCTTAGGTTTGGTAGACTTAATGAATGTATTCACATTGCACCTTCCCCGGGATTTGTAGCCAAGAATGAGCACAGTGCACACGTGTTTTCTGAGTTCACGGTGCCGGCGTTAAAAAGGGGAAAGGTGCACCATAATCTATGTCCAGTGCAGGCTCTAACCAAATATTTGAGAGTAGCTCCTCTCAACCCCCAAGGTGCTTTATGGGTAGCGAGTACGGGTAAACGCTTACTGAAACGGAGATTAGCTTCTCTTCTGGTCGAAGTCATTAAAGAGAGTAATCCCGGCGTTGTGGGTAGGGCCCACGATTTACGCAAATGGGCGGCCTCTTTACGTTTCCTGAAGAATTTTTCAGTAGAAGATATTGCGTCCACACAGTTGTGGGCGTCTAATCATACGTTTTTGACTAGATACTTGTCAGTTGCTCTGGACAAACCTTCCTTACCATGTATAGCTTTAAGACAGAGGGTCTAGGTGGCCCTACTGTCACTTTTGTTTAATTTCAAGGGAAAGGGGAGGGGGGGGGGGGGGTGCAGTCAGTGTAACATAGGACACCCTAGACCCCGCCAGAGTATAAGAGCTGTGATACAAGTAGGGTTAATGTGATATGAAAATTTCTCTGCGAGAAATTGTGCTAGTACAATGTTAGTACAAAACAATGGAGTTGTTATAGTAGTTTTAGCTGTGAAAGCAATTTAGTATTAAACAGTGGAGATTTTTTGCAAATTATTTTTCACGAATATTATGGGGTTTATTATGTGCACATGTAAACTTATAACTTGTTATTTTTTGTCACCAATCGTTGAGTGGGGTGCCTTGGTAACTACAGATCTGTTCACAGAATCTCCAGAGTTACCCCTTTTTTGTCAAGCAGGCTTCTTTGAAGCACGCACCTGCTTGAACCCCCTTTTTGTATTTATATGGTCTGCGCCGTAATTAAATATATTTTTTCAAAGTAAGAATACTATGTGGTTGTTTGATTATCTGCTTTGCTAGAGTTATGATATGATTACGAATGTCCCCCTCCAGTCTTAGAAATCAGGCATGTTCGTCAATGATGGAGGGGCCACTAATAAATTATAGGTTTGACTCCTGTAAGGAGATTAAGAAAACCTAATATTTAGTAGTGGCCCCGTAATCATTGATGACTGGCGCCCTCCCGACCGTCCCCTTCCCATTCGTTGATGTATTAAGGATTTTGGTTTACTTGATATGTCAGTGAAGGAAGAATGACGTTTGAATCAGCGTCTGGTCAAAGATCCACACAAGTACATCCACGATATGATGGAAAGCTTATTGGATAGTTATTCTTATTTTCTTTTTGTTTTTATTTTTTACGAAGTTTTTTCGTAGTGAGAACCCAATTCATAATGACTGAAGCCATGAGTGAGGTCGCGTGCGCTCATGATGAAGGCTCCTCAGATTTTAAATGCTCTGCGCGGTAGATTCAAAACTACGGCGGATTAGTGTTTGAAGAGGATGCCTTATGTAATAGGCATGTTCGTCAATGATTACGGGGCCACTACTAAATATTAGGTTTTCTTAATCTCCTTACAGGAGTCAAACCTATAATATGTGCACATGTAGACTTATAAGTTTTTATTTTTCACCACTTACTTTAAGTGGGGTGCCTTCTTAACTAGCAGATCTGTGTACAGAGTCTCAGAGTTAACCCTTTTTTCAAGCAGGCTTCTTCGAAGCACGCTCCTGCTTGTACCCCTTTTTGTGGTAGGCTATCGAAGATATTTGTAGAGTAGGCTAAACTATTAGGCCTAGAAATTTGTATGTTTTTGTCTTCTCATTAATTATCTCTCTAACTGTAGGGGGCCTAATATATAGCCTACAATTTAGACATTCTTTTTGCTATTGAGGTTTCATCTAGTAACTTATACTCTACTCTCAGGTGACTCGGTGAGGGTAGATTACAACGTTCTTATCATTATTCTCAGTTATATTTTTATTTGTGGTGAACTATGGTCTTACTAAACCTTAGCTTGATCATGCAAAAGATGCATAGTCGTTTGATATTAGTCAATTAAGTATGGATACAATACATCAGCAGCTCAGCTAAAATAGAGCCTGAGTGAGGCAACATTTATGGCATAGAGTGTACAGTACCTTGGTTAGGCTATGACTGTCATTCTTTCAATTTTAGGACTCTGGAGCACTTTTTTTTAAAGCTACCCTACACCTCCCGTATATAGGCTATGGTGCTTGTACATACGGAACCTAGGAACTGTGAAATGAGACGAGGAACACAGTTGTAAGCATCGAACCCTTTCGTTTGTAATCTAGCCCTTCGGCTGATTCAGGGTCAGGTACAAACTCTGACCGTTTCGAAGCAGCAGAACCCCTGCTCAAAGCGGCAAGCCTCTTACAATTTGCTTTCTAACAAGGGACTGGTGTTCTCAAGAAGAGGCCCCAGTATTGAAGTAATGCATGGCTTGATAGCCAAAAAGGCCTATTTTAACTCCCTAATGCCAGTGGTGGGGTTGAAATATTATAATTTAACACAGTTCATGTAGTTCCGTATATTATTTATTAATTGATATTATTTTATTATTATTTTTTTTAATTATTATTTCAGCCTAATGAACGACAAAAGGTTCATCAAAGTGGTGCTGCTAATTGGAAAAAAACGAGCCTAATCCATTAGATAATGGTTTGATAATCATTGTACATTACTTTAATTATTAGGCTACTTCAATATAGATTCATGGATAGCGTCAAAATGCACCTAGATAGGAGTATTTAAAAAACAAAAATCTCGGGTGGGGGGGGGGGGGCTTACAGCGCCCCCACGAGACCCCTCAGCTGCTTTGGCTCGCTTCGCTCGCCACCCCCCACCCCCCCTTAAAAAATCAGAAAATCCTAGAGGGGGCCCCTCCAGAAACCAAGCCCCCGGGGCCCGCAAATCTCTAGCTACGCCCCTGCTAGGGACTCGCATAATATGCACAAATAGTGATTCAGATGACGGAATATGACCCGGAAAACTTCTTTTTGTTTTCACTCTTTCGTACTAAAAAACAAAAGAGTACAAAACAAAATTGATTATGGAAGCGCCGGGATTACGGTAGCGAGGAGAACGAAAGCGCGGGGTTTTACTGTACAGTATTCAGGCACATACCCCATAGCTAGGGGTGGCCGACTCGAGACAGAGCTCGAACAGAAACAACATTTAAAGTTCCAATCCTCCCTACCAACAATTCTCTTGAGACCTCTGGTGGACGCTTCTGAGCTAGCGCCAGAGCTACGACTGTAGACATCACTATACCCAACACCTAGGATATGCACAGTTCATCTCAATTTTTGTGTGATTCTACTAGTTTTTATTATATAGTATACGAATACACTAAGTGCTTATATAGTATAGTAATAAAGGGAAAGTCCATATGCAGCTGATAATGACTACAAACATAATTGTAAGCTGATTAAACATCATAACAAAATTGGCGCGAAAATACCTGCTGACTTGGTATTGTAAATATACGTTATTTATGAATATGGGTGATTTTAAAATATATAAAACAACAGTATGCATAGATCAAAGTATGTGTCAGCTACAGAAATTTTGACTAACTGCATATATTATAAAATTGTTGAAGGAGAGGGAGGGTGGATAGCTCTGCGATGTCGCCAATTTTCCACAATGCACCGCGGTAAACCTTGTGTTCAGCGCCTCTATCGGCCACTGTAGGTATTTATTGGTAGGGAGAATTGATAGGGTCCGTGACCACTTTTGCGTTCCCCTACCCCTTTCTCTGTCTCGTCTAGTACCGGTAGGGGAATTTTAGAAGGGGAGGATTCTTAGCCCACAACACTAAATAAATAATAATCACAGAACAAGGCTTCCATAATATACTCACATAGCAAGGTAACAGGAGGGGCGGAGACAGGAGGCATCTTACTCCATCCACACCCAGCCACCTCCATCACTGCATACTTTCCTCCTCCGTCATTTACTTCTCCATCAACTATCTTCAATCTCTTCTTGCTAGGCTCTTCTTCTTGTTCATCTTTGTTCACCCGGACGAGTGCTTGTACCTTCCACGGCAGTGTGTTCACCATAACTCTCTCACTCTCACCATCACTACAACCACCTGCCATTACATTTCAAGAATTGGTTTGGCTTCAGATATGGTGATGATTTAGAGATAAGCTACAGGCATATAATAGTATAGAAATATCCCTAACTGATCGATATATTATACAATATGCAGTATAGTTTAAGGCAAATTTGGTATACTGTACATAGGCCCATGTTTTATAAATTTAACCTGGCAAAACCCAAGGGTTAGTTCTATCTATCTATCTATCTATCTATCTATTGCCTGATGCCGTGATCCCCGAAGGGGTGGCCACGAACGAACCGCCCCCATGCACCTCTGTCCCCAGGCAGTCAACGCCCCTCCCCCCAACCAGCACCGCCTTCGTTCATGTACTTCCTCACTCCATCCTTCCACCTCTCATTCGGTCTACCTCTCCCTCTCCCTCTCTGTCCCTCCACCTCGCTCTCGTACACCCTTAAGTAATTCATTTCCACTGCTCTCACTCTTGGTCTGAGTCTCTCGACCAACATCCATGTTTCGCTTCCGTAAGTCAGTGTCGGGATTACCACACTGTCATGCAAGGACTTCTTCACTTCCATACTGACCACCCTATTTCTTGTTACTGCTTTTAGCATTCCTACAACCCTCTTCCCCTGTTGTACCCTCTGTCGCACTTCTTCATCCATAGTCCCATCTTTACTCAACACACAGCCCAGATACTTAAGAGTTGACGATCTCCATAGCCTGACCGTTCAGCTTCACCTCACACTCTGTGACTTCACCCCTTTCGAAGACCATAACCTTGCTCTTCCCCGCATTTACCTTCAAATTCCGTTTTTCGCACACTGTTCCAAACTCATTTACCAGACCCTGCAACTCCCATTCATTATCACTCATCAGAACTGTATCCTCCGCAAACAGCACTATAGGTAGCTTCCACTCAATTCCCTCCCTTTTTCAGCGATACACCAACATCCACTGCTCTTGATAGTATTTCTTTCATGACTCCATCCATATATACAGTAAACAACCACAGGGACATCACACACCCCTGTTTCAAACCAACATTCAGGTCAAAGAACTCGCTCTGCTCACTCTCCACACGTACTGCCGCCTTTGCACCCTCATACATGCTCTTCAATGCTTTCAGCAACTTGCCCTCTACTCCGTATATTCTAAGTACTTTCCACAAACCTTCTCTATCCACTCTGTCATAGGCCTTCTCCAAGTCCATAAAGGCAACATTATAGGTTTGACTCCTGTAAGGAGATAAAGAAAACCTAATATTTAGTAGTGGCCCCGTAATCATTGACGAACATGCCTATTACATAAGGCATCCTCTTCAAACACTAATCCGCCGTAGTTTGAATCTACCGCGCAGAGCATTTAAAATCTGAGGAGCCTTCATCATGAGCGCACGCGACCTCATTCATGGCTTCAGTCATTATGAATTGGGTTCTCACTACGAAAAAACTTCGTAAAAAATAAAAACAAAAAGAAAATAAGAATAACTATCCAATAAGCTTTCCATCATATCGTGGATGTACTTGTGTGGATCTTTGACCAGACGCTGACTCAGGCGTCATTCTTCCTTCACTGACATATCAAGTAAACCAAATCCTTAATACATCAACGAATGGGAAGGGGATGGTCGGGAGGGCCCCAGTCGTCAATGATTACGGGGCCACTACTAAATATTAGGTTTTCTTTATCTCCTTACAGGAGTCAAACCTATAATTCATTAGTGGCCCCTCCATCATTGACGAACATGCCTGATTTCTAAGACTGGAGGGGGACATTCGTAATCATATCATAACTCTAGAAAAGCAGATAATCAAACAACCACATAGTATTCTTACTTTGAAAATATATTTAAACATGGCGCAGCCCATATATATACAAAAAAGGGTTTCAAGCAGGTGCGTGCTTCAAAGAAGCCTGCTTGACAAAAAAGGCTAACTCTGGAGATTCTGTGAACAGATCTGTAGTTACAAAGGCACCCCACTCAATGAGTGGTGACAAAAATAAAAAGTTATAAGTTTACATGTGCACATATAATCTCATAATATTCGTGGAAATATTTTACAAAATATCTCCACTGTTTAATACTAAATTGCTTTCACAGCTAAAACTACTATAACAACCCTGTTGTTTGTACTAATATTGTACTAGCACAATTTCTCGCCCTGAATAGAACAGAGAAATTTTCATATCAAATTATCCATAATTTGTATCACAGCTCTTACACTCCGGCGGGGTCTAGGGTGTCCTATGTTACACTGACTGCACCCCCCCCCCTTTTCTTGAAAGTAAACAAAAGTGACTGAAGGGCCACCTAGACCCTCTGCCTTAAAGCTATACATGGTAAGGAAGGTTTGTCTAGAGCAACTGACAAGTATCTAGTCAAAAACGTATGATTAGAAGCCCACAACCGTGTGGACGTAATATCTTCTACTGAAAAGTTCTTCAGGAAACGTAAAGAGGCTGCCAATTTGAATAAATCGTGGGCCCTACCCACAACGCTGGGATTACTCTCTTTAATGACTTCGACCAAAAGAGAAGCCAATCTCCGTTTCAGTAAGCGTTTACCCGTACTTGCTACCCACAAAGCACCTTGGGGGTTTAGAGGAGCTACCCTCAAATATTTGGTTAGAGCTTGCACTGGACATAGATTATGGTGCACCTTTCCCCTTTTTAACGCCGGCACAGTGAACTCCGAAAACACGTGTGCACTGTGCTCATTCTTAGCTACAAATCCTGGGGAAGGTGCAATGTGAAGACATTCATTAAGTCTACCAAACCTAAGGCAATTAGGTGTGTTGCTCATCGCCGCCAGCTCAGACACTCTGTTCCCGGTGGCCAAAGCCAAAAGGAATACAGCCTTTTTTAAGAGTAATGCAAAATCTGCAGTATTTTGGTACAGACGAGAGTGAAGTAAAGACAATGCCTTGTCCAGAGACCAAGTAGGCATGAGCTGACGGGGAGGTGGGCGGAGCTTAAAACATGCTCTCATGAAACCTGTTTCCTCCGCTACCGGTATGGAGAGACCTGTAAGGTCTAAAAAGGGCACTCTAATCGCAGTTCAGTGATTTTTTAACGTTACCACATATAAACGTTTCTGCTCAAACAGATAATTCAAATAATTAAAAACTAACGCCACTGAGGGCAGTTTGTTCTGTATTAATGATCCAAGAAGTAAAGGCTTGCCAATGTGATTGATACTGTCGTTTCGTAGACTGAGTATATTGATTTATTAATTTATTGGTCACATCTCTACCATATGGTGCTAGCCACTTGGCCTCCTGAATGTCCATAATGCAAAAGTCAGCGAGGTCGCTAGGTTGCCAATCGTGTCTAAGTGGAAATACTCGACCGGGAACGACACCGGGTGCGGGCACCACATCTTCAATTGCTGGTACCATAACTGCGCCGGCCACAGGGGCGCGATTAGCGAGACTAAGCCTCGACAATCTCGTAGTCTGTTCACTACGTGGCACATTAGTGACGCGTCTGGCGGCGGAAACAGATAGATGGAGCTCCATCTGTTCCAGTCTGTCACTAGGGCGTCTGGCCCCCCTGCCGGCGTTCTCGTCCGGCGGGTGAGGTATAGAGGGAGTTTGTGAGTCTCCTCGGACGCAAACAGATCCACTTGTGGATGGTAGGGCTCTGCAATCATTAGGTTGAAAATGGGTTGCTTGAGCTCCCATTCTACTGTCGTGCTCTGTCGCCGGGACAGAGCGTCTGCCCAGACGTTTGCTACGCCTGGGAGATAAGATGCGTGAAGATAAATGTCTAGCCTGTTGGCTAGAGTAAAAATCTCTTCCGACACGTTTAGCAACTTCCGTGATCTCGTTGACCCCTGTTTCTGAATACAGTGAACTGCATTCAGATTGTCCATTCTGAAGGCCACCGACTTGCCCCGTAAAGTAGAGCCGTGAGACTGAAGGAAATACAAGTGGACTAGTAATTCTTTGACATTGATGTGGGAGATTTCTAAGTGGGACCAAAGCCCCTGACCCTGGTGCCCCTGGTTTGATTGAAAACCCCAACCTATTGTGCCTGACGCATCCGTGTCTACCCATACCGTTGGCGGAGGAGAGGTCCATGACATTACTGAATGCAACATTTCTCTCTTCGCCCAGACCGCTAGTAAGGTGTGGATTAATTTTGGTATGGGCCATAATTTTCCCGCCGGTAAGAGTGGGAAATATTTGTTGCCCTCCAATATTAAACGTTTTACTTTCAACCGGCCCAACATTACAGTTAGTTGAATCCAGTTGAGAGAGCCGACCAGACTCCCAGATCCTCCGTGTCGTAGTCAGACTGTGAAGAAACATGAACAGTTTCCTGCGAAACCTGTTTCGATTGTCCACACTCTGACTCAGAGTGAGAGCAGCTGTGTCCCAAACCAGCCCTATCCACTGAACCACTCGTGAGGGAACAAGGTTTGACTTTACCAGGTTTACCTTGAACCCTAGAGTTTTGACATGATCTAAAGTTATGTTGACATGTTTGATGTATAATTGCTCTGTCTCTGCCACCACCAGCCAGTCGTCTAGGTACCACAAAATTCTGATTCCTTGCTTTAACAATGGCATCAGGGCTTGACGGACTAATTTCGTGAATAATCGAGGTGCCAGGTTCAAACTGAATGGCATCCTCTGAAATTTTTTTTTTTTGATGCCTGATCCGTAAGGCCAGAAACCTTTGAAATCTTTTGTTTACCGATACGTGCCAATAAGCGTCTGTCAGGTCTAGGGAACACATCCAACATCCCGGCGGAAGTGTTAGCCTGATTTGGTGTACTGTTAACATTCTGAATGACTCGTTGTGAATGTGAAGGTTCAGATACGATAGGTCTACGACCGGTCTCATCTGAACACTGTCCCTTTTGGGAACCAAAAATAGCTTGGACGTGAATACTGGGTAATTTGGAGGGACCGGGATGATGACATTCTTGGCAATCATTTCCTGGACCAGTGAGGCCAGTGACCTCTAAAGAAACTAGATTCGCCATTGTCGGCTGACGTAAGCGAGGTCGCCGGAGCCACTGCCAAGTGATGCACTTGCGTGCCACCATCCGTGCCCAAGTGTTTAACGGCCATGCTTGGTGATACGTTCGGAACGACCCAGTTAGCAGACAAGGGTTCGCCGGCTGTACTACCCTCGGATCCGCCGGCCTTGAGACTGGCACCGGGAGTGAGAGAGACTTTAGTTTTGTTATGGTGGTGGAGTTGGTGGTGGTGCACGCTTCGCCGGCTGGCTGGCATTGGCAGAAGACGGGCCCTGACCTGGCTTATGATAGCCGCGTCCTCTCTGACCTGAAAACCTACACTGTCTATGCCTGTACTGACCTTGAGGGGAGGAGGACTTAGGTGGATAAAAGGGCTTAGATCCCCCCGGCTGAGCCTTAGCGACTGGCTTGGGTTTGGGGAAGTTAAAGGCCGGTTTCTTAGAAGGGGTGGGACTATGTTTAAAGGCCTGAGCCATATTAAAAACTGTTCGCCACATTTCAGGGGACATTAAAGAGGGAGTGAGCACTGGTGACATGACCACCTGATTCGCAATGCGATCAGGAAGCTTCCGTACCAAGGACATTCTGAGATCTTGTCTCGCTCGTACCGCCTCAAGCAAGGCTGTGCGTATGGCACCCAATGATTGGATGGACGACTGAAGAAGCAGTCGCCGGGACAGTTCGACCGACCTTCTGGCATCCGCGTCTGCGATTGCCTGAGTGGACCGGAGCAATGACTTTGCAACCTGTTGTGACACTATGTATTGGGAGAACAGGCGAAAAGCTTTCCCCAGTAGCCTAAATTCTCGGTCTAGGTGAGTTGGGGTAGGGGCAGTGAAAGGGTCTTTCAGTTCACAAAGATTAATTTTAGGGGCAGCTAAGAAGGCAAACAAAGCTGAAGGGACTCCGCCGGCAGAACACACTGGCATGGAGAACCAAGAATGAGTATCTTGAGGGATCTGGTGGGAAGTTTTGGAAGTAAATGTGGTCGCAAAGTTTTGAGCCTCTGTCTCCCATTCCACCCAAGGTCCTGGACCCAACTGCCCCACCTTCAAGACTGGATTAGCGGCTGCGTCTGTGACGGTTTGCAAACCGAGTTCTGGGGTGAGAGCTGACAGTGTCTTAATGTCATTAAACCCATCATGCTTAGACCAGTCAGAAAACAATTTTGAAGCTGAGGCAGAGGGTAAAGCAGGTTTAGCAGTATAAATAAAATAGTCCTGGTGATAATAACTAGGTATAGCCTTGACATTGACATCCAATACATTCCCCAAAGTATCCAAGGCCCTTAATTTCTTAGATTTATTGCCTTGGATGACCCATTCCTGCGGCACTGGGAGTTCCCATGACAAGGTAGGTTGGGCGAGCTCTGGCTTAGTGGGGGTCAAAAGGACTCATGACTCGTCTGGTCCGTAAAGCAAGGGCATAGCTACCTTTCTGAGAGGAGCTTTGTCTAACGGGGGCGGATTGACATCCGTTATAACCCTTACATTCGAAGTGGTCAATGCCACCGTAGCAGGCCTAGTGACCACCGATGGTGACATAGAGGGAGGGTGAGGGATCTGAGTCAAAGCAATAGAAGTCATCAGAGGCCGTACCGTAGAGCTTGTCGTGGGAGCACCCAGGTCCACCGTAGGAGTTTCCGGCTGTTGGCCAAAAAAATTAGATAATGCATTAACTAGTAGCCCATCAATTTCCTGTGCTGTGACAAATTTATCTGATGATGTACTCAATGGTGAATCAATGAGATCTTGTGCGGCGTCTAAGCCTGAACCCGACTCTTGCACTTCCATATCTGATATAATTGAAACCTCGTCTTTATCATCCTGTTCCTCATGAGAGGATTCCGCCGAAGCTGGGGTACCATCTTGTTGCCAAGATAAGTCAGGAATAGAGGATGGGATCGCCGCGTCCCGGTGGACGTCAGCCACTGTGTGAATAGTTTGAGCCGGAAGTGGGTGGTCAGACACTGGTCGAGAATAACGCCAAACACCTAGGCCTTGGCCTACACTCCCTTGGGAGTCCGAAACACTCTCAACCACTGAGATCCCTGAACTCTCCAAATCCAGGGTTAAAATGCTAATAGGTAAATCCTCTTTAGGTACAGGTACTACACTGGACCCCTGAGACCGAACACTAGCTCTGTCTGGGGTAGAGATATGACGAGAAGTACTAGATTCCGGCGAATGTCGGGAGGCCTTTCTATCATGGGAATCCTTTCTTGAAGATTTATGGCTGCGGTGTGACCGTGAACTACTCGTTGATTTGGAGGATTTATCGCTGTGACCACTGGTGGAACCTTCCGTCTTACTCTTCTTACTCGATGGTGAAGAGGCAAGACTGGGTGGCTGGTGTCGAAGTGGTGACCTAGATCTAGATCTCGCCCGAGACGAGGAGGCTGCCGCCGGGGGTGTAGGCTCACGTTGACGTTTCGAAGTAGCTGGGGCAGATGACACAGAACTCTGTCCAGTCTCCGCCGGCTTACGGATAGTTACTCGAGAGGAACGTTTAGGGGGAGGGTGCTCAATAAGAAGCCTATCCCAAATTGGGACGTTATCACATTGAAGTGACTTATGAGCCACAATAGTAGTATAAGCTGCCATTTGTTGCCTAACTTCTCGTAAGGCGACCGCTGCGGTCTTATCATTGTCTTTTAATACTTTTACACTGAGTTGGGAGCAAAAGGAACAGTTGCGCATCACCCACAGACCCCTTGAACGGTCTAGACATTTAACACACTTGATACAAAGAGTGTGCGCAAAAAGAGGGATACCAGCACAGGTTGGAGTAATGCATAAAGCAAAAACTGGGGCAAAGGTAGCCATGACATAGACTGGTGGGAAAACTACTGCAGGTTCTGTATTGGTCCGCCGGAGCCCAGCCCTGGAAAAAAAGAAAATATCCAGGAATTAATGCTCATAAGGTTAACCCAACATGTTCGCACACAAGTGTTAATAACCCGCCGGGTAACGAGACGTCATGTCACAACGATCACAGCTCGTTACGCGGTGGGGTTCTATAAAGATTTCCGAATATCTAGACATGTCTTGAAGAAATTTAAGAATACCCTCTGACAAATATAAAAGACCAGCATGGCGTTTATAAACATAGTCTTTCTGGTGGTGACTGTTTCAAGATTCAATTTTGGAAAACAACCCCCCACAAAGACGCCGGCCCCTGAATTATTTTGCAGAATAACACTGGGCAGGCTGATACGAGATCTGACTTCTAACGAATTGTTATAAAGATCGCCGTATGTTGAAGGCGGCGATACACTAATCGTATCTCTCAATTATTTGGTTAACTAAATTGAATTGTAAATTCCTTATTTCCTCCTCCCAGGAGCACCCGCCGGGTGTGAAAAACTTATGAAAAAGATGTTAACCCTAATTGAACCTTCGATCGCCGTATGTGTGAAGGCGGCAATACATATAGTATCACTAAATGGACCGGTTAACTAAACTGAATTACCAATTCGTTCATCCCACCCTACCAAGGTGCACCCGCCGGGTGAGATCTGATGTTTAAACGTTAACCCCATAAGTTCCGATCCCCACTTCTTTGTAAAAGATCGCCGGGGAGGAAAGCCCACAACAACAGCTAGGTTTTTCCTTTGGTTTGTAAAACCGGGTAGAAAAACTTCATAACATATGTCCGCATGAACAATGTTAGATGGGTACAGCCATTCCGCCGGCAATCAAAGGGAGCCTGAAACAGGCACCATCACAGAGACGCAGTCCTGGAGAGCCACAGACACCAACTCGCCGGGGACACAAGCCTGTTTTGAAACCACGCGTGGCGAAAACTCGGCTCTCGGCCGGGGTTTTCAAGGTGTAACCGAGAAAACCCGCCGGAAAGTAACCCACCCCGTCCAGAAACCATCTGAATGCACATAGGACCCGAGAGATAGCCAAAACACAACTAACCTAGGGCCCACAAACAAAATCCGTGGAATTAGCCAATACACAACTAATCCAGGAAACATAAATAGTCCGTGGAATTAGCCAATACACAACTAAACCAGGAAACACATGACACAGTAGTACATATTTATAAATAAATCAATAACACTTGTACATGTGGCAAAGCTATGAGCGGCTGGCTAGGCCTAGGCAGACGGCACAAAAACGTTGAAGTATAAACAAAAGCACTGGAAATATCACAACAGGAAACACCGCCAACACACCACTGTAGCAATAACTTCCGGCAAAGGGAAGACTGACTCGGGACCCAGAAAAAACTTCACTAAGTGAAGAAAAATACACTGGGAACGTCAGCAAAACAAACGCTACCTCATCAGAAAGATAGAAGGCAGCCCAAAAGAGCGTAATGAAAGCCGCCTGCATCACAAGCTAACTAACTGTGAAAAAGTTCACACGTCCAAAACAGGACCACGAGGGTACATCCGAAATAGATGCCCCAAACACACGACCCAAAATACACTGCACTGCGGGCAACCAGCCCAGGACACTCCTGCTACGCATATCCTAACCTTACTCGATACATCCCGGAGTAAACAAATGAGAAAAAACTCACTAGGGACGCAGCAAATGCGGAACCAGCGGAGCGTGGGGAGACACGTCCGGGCGGGGTGAGCGCAGAGCAGAGAAGGAAGAATGACGCCTGAATCAGCGTCTGGTCAAAGATCCACACAAGTACATCCATGATATGATGGAAAGCTTATTGGCTAGTTATTCTTATTTTCTTTTTGTTTTTATTTTTTACGAATTTTTTTCGTAGTGAGAACCCAATTCATAATGACTGAAGCCATGAGTGAGGTCGCGTGCGCTCATGATGAAGGCTCCTCAGATTTTAAATGCTCTGCGCGGTAGATTCAAACTACGGCGGATTAGTGTTTGAAGAGGATGCCTTATGTAATAGGCATGTTCGTCAATGATGGAGGGGCCACTAATAAATACACCTTTTGTTTCTTCTCCAGATATTTCTCCACAACACAATTCAGGGTAAAAATCTGATCTACACATCCTCTTCCCTTCCTAAATCCTCCCTGCTCGTCGCCTATCCATTTCTCCGTTCTCACTCTCACTCTCTCAATCACTACCCTACTGTATACCTTCCCTACTACGCTTAGAAGACATATTCCTCGGTGGTTACCACAAATTCCTCTTTCCCCTTTGCCCTTATATAGGGGGACTATTATGCCAGTCTTCCAGTCATCGGGTGCACTCCCCTTCTCCCATGCTAGTTTGCACATTTTCCATACCCATTCTATCACTATCTCACCACCATACCTCAACATTTCCCCACACACTCCATCTGTTCCTGGTGCTTTCCCCAACTACACTCTTTTCATGGCTTCCCCCACTTCTGACCTGATCCCCACCTCCTCCTCCACTACTTCTCTTCTTCTCCCTCCCATACCATATCCAGCTATGTTTGCTGGCTCTTCATTTCTTACATTAGCAACTCATTGAAGTACTCCCTCCATCTTTCAACTCTCTCTTGCTTCTCGGCTAGCATTCTCCCATTCTTATCTTTCACACCCTTACTGTTTCCCTTGCTACCTTCCCTAACTTCTTGACTTCTTTCCAGAACAGTTTCTTACTCTCCCTCCATTTTACACTCAGATTCCTTCCAAATTCCTCATCTACTCTTCTCTTACTTTCCTTCACTACTTTCTTCACCACCCTCTTACTCTCCACGTACCTTGTTTCTGTCTCTCGAAATCTTCATTCCCTCTACTACCAACCACTCTCTATAGCTTTCACCTGTTCTTCCTCAGCTATTCTTTCCTCTTCTGTCCACCATGCTGTACCTTTCACTCCCCTCCCTCTTCTCCTCACTCCACACACCTCCTCACATGCTGCACAGATCATCCTTAAACACCTTGCTCATCTCCTCCACTTCCTCCATAACTTCCAGGTCGAACCCACCTAGTCGTCTTTCCATTGCTCTCCTGTACTCCTCCCTGACTTCCTCCTCCTGCAACCTCTCCACCCTCCTCACCATTCCACCCTCCTCTCGCCTCCCTCCAGCTCTCCTCACCCCCTTCTTTTGTATCCTAACCTTAGCTACCACTACATAATGATCAGACAGACCCCCTCCAATACCCCTATACACCATAGCATCCATCACAGATTTCTTCATTCGTTCATCCACACATGCATAATCAATCAATGACTTTCGTTCCACCACTGTCTTATCCTTCATCGTCAACATCCGTTTCCACGTGTACCTGTGGATCATTCTGTGTCGGCAGAAGGTGTTGGCTATCCACAGCCTCCTCCCCACATATACGTGTTAGTTCAATATGATTAATGAGTGCATTCTCTTATTAATTGCAGCTTTGAGCTACATAAATAGTTTGAGGTGTAATGATAGTCTGTTAGCACAAGCGAATACTATAGTCCCACCGAAATTATCTGGGTAAATGCAGGGACACTTGGATGGCAACACTAAGCTGGTGCTCCTGCTATTGGCGTAGGGATGCGGCGGCGACCCCACCGCCCGCCACTTTGGTGGTGCAATCAGCTTCTGGAGCAGTGGACCACTGGTTCATATCTTCAGAAAATTCCTGTGCTTGGTATGCTTCCAGCCAGGGCCTCACTGGGGTAAATAAAATAGCAAAACATTGGTGGAACTGCTATCTGGGGTGAGGGACTGCTCTGGGTTTGCTCCTTCAGTGTTAATGTTCCACTTAGTGGAAATGGCAATGTGGAATGGGTCATTTGGGGCATGTCTAGAAGCCTGGAGGTTGTTTCTGCCATGGCCATCCCTTTTGGGGCGCTTCCTCTGGAAACGGGGCGTCGTATTTGATGATGATGATGATGCTGCTGCTATTGACTGTAGGCGATTGTGTTCAAGCTCGTCAATTTTATACTACTTTTATCTAATATTGCCCTTGAACAATATTTGTGATAACTTTTCTAGTATTGGTATTGAGAATTTTTGTTGAACAATCTCATCCACATGGGTTATTTAAATGGCTAAGATTATGTATGTATGTATATACACTGGCAAAAATGGAGGGTACCTTTGTTACAGAACTCTCCACCAGTACATCTTGGAGGTATGGAACAAGGAAAGTGTGCCACAGCAATGGAAAGACGCTAACATCGTCAAAATATACAAAAATAAAGGAGACAAAGCAATCTGTGGCAATAGCAGGGGGATAGCTTTGCTAGCTATTGCAGGTAAAATTCTGTCAAAAGTGATGCTTAGCAGATTGGTACGTAACATCTCCGAAGACATAATGCCAGAATCACTGTGCGACTTTCGCAAAGATCGTGGAACTGTGGATCTGATTTTCACAACACGTCAGCTTCAAGAAAAATGCAGAGAACAACACCAAGACCTCTTTATCACCTTTATTGTCCTCACCAAAGCCTTTGACACAGTTAACAGAGAAATGCTGTGGGATATACTAACCAAATTTGGATGTCCCCCTAAGTTTGTGAATATCTTAAGACAGTTTCATGAAGGAATGATGGCTAGAGTGTGCATAAGTGTGATCATGAATCTGAAACATTTAATGTGGGCACTGGAGTGAGACGAGGCTGTGTTATGACACCTGTTCTTTTTAATATATTTTTAATTTACGTGACAATGCTTCTACGGAGTGACATAAAAGACACCGCGGTGTAGTGATTGACTTTAGACTGAATGGCAGCCTATTTAACATTAGAAAATTCCAGGCTAAAACTAAGCTAACGTCTGAGCTCCTCCTTGAACTGCAGTATGCTGATGACTGTGCATTGGTGGCACACACACCAGAGGCCCTACAAGCTACATTGACAGCAGTTTCAAATGCCTACAGAAGGATGGGTCTCTCCATTAATACACAGAAGACTGAAGTTCTTTGTCAATGGACTGCTGCTGCCCCACCTGAACCACCTACCTTTTATATTCAAGACAACACACCTACTAATGTAACTGATTTTAAGTACCTGGGAAGCATCCTCTCACAACTGTAAATTGGATGAGGAAATCCAAAACCGTCTAAGGCAGGCCTCAGCTTCTTTTGGATGCCTGAAAGAAAGTCTTCCTAAATAAAGACCTGAACATCAAAACCAAAATAACCGTATACCAAGCTGTATGTATATCTACCCTTCTGTATGGTTGCAAGTCCTGGACAACATACAGCCGCTACATCAAAGCCTTAGATGCATATCATATCAGATGCTTACAGCGCATACTAGGAATAAACTGGCAAAACCGAGTACCTCATACAGACATATTGTGCAGAACAAACTGCATCAGTATTGAAGCAACCATCTCAAGTCACCATCTACGATGGCTCAGTGGTCTGGTTAATCTGCTCTACATAACCTAACCAATCTATGATGGCTGGGTCATGTCATCAGAATGCCAGAGGAGCAACTGCCTCGCAAGACCCTGTACAGCCAGTTATATGTAGGTGAAAGAACTGCAGGCGGCCAAAAGAAACGTTTCAAGGACCAAATGAAAACAACACTGAAGAAATGAAACATTGAGAGCTTGCATGTTGAACGCCTCTCCGCCAACCGCTCTCTTTGGCGATCCCGCTGCTGTGACGGGGTACAGCTGCTTGAAGACACAAGAACAAGACAACGCCAAGAAAGACGACAAAGGAGGCATACACAACAACCTGCCCAGCCTCAACCAAACCTGGACTACATCTGCCCTGTCTGTAGTAAACAATGTGCCTCAAGAATTGGACTGTACAGCCATCGAAGAACTCATCGATGACCCAAGAGAAGAAGTCATCATCGGACACGATGGACTACCTTAAGCTAAAAATATACACTGCCACTTTCCCCAGTTTTCCTTTTTTTTTTTATGGGGCTGGCCGACTTGAGACAGAGCTCGAACATGGACATCACACACATCAAAAAGACAAAGATGATGATGACAATAAAGATTTTATTCTAGCCTTCTGAGCCAAAGGTCACCTATAAGGCTAGGAGACCAATTACGGGAAGCGGAGATGCATGGGTAGGTCAGTTATAAGTCATGGAACACATGTATGGCTCGTAGATAGGAACGGAGCGGTGCAAAGGTAAAGGTAGGGGAGTCACAAAGCAATTCGGGAAGGGAACGGTTCTGGAGATAATGCAAACGTTCATATCTAAAGTTTCGGCATTCGCACAATATATGGGAAATTGTAAGAACTGTTTGACATTGCTGGCAATAGGGAGGTGGAGTTCTAGGTAGAGACATTAGGTAACCATGCATTAGCCTAGTATGTCCAAGACGAAGCCTGGTAAGCACAACCTGGTCAAGACGAGCAGTAGAGGGAGGAGTCGTCCAGGGAAATACGTCGTCTTTGAAAGAACGGAGATTCTTACAGTTTCTTACAGTAGATCCTCTGGAAAAAGGCAAACTAGGCCTGTGTATCCAGCTCAGTACCAGTACTTGCACTGCTGCGGTCGTTCACGGTGTTGGCGGCGGCGGTAGCAGACGCAACATTTTTACTATTCTGTATTTTTGCTTTATAATCAAACTTTAAATCTTGTCTTCCCCATGCTTTATCAAGATTACTTTCAAACTCCCTTATTGATTCGGAATCGACTACATACTGGGGCAGTGCGTTCCACTCATTTACCACTCTATCACAAAATGAGTTCTTTGCCTTCTCAAGCCTATTTCTTTCTTTGTAAATTTTCTTAGAGTGTCCTCTCGTTCTTGTTCCCTCCCGCATCAAGAAGATACCTTCACACACATCCTCATCATACTTTCCTGACACTATCTTAAAAGTCTCTATCATATCCCCTCTCTTTCTCCTATATGCCAGTGTCGGAAGCCCCAGTGTCCTCAACCTCTGCTCATAGCCCGCGTTCTTTAACGTTGGTACTAGCTTGCTAGCTCTCCTCTGCACTTTCTCCACTGCTTCTATATCCTTTACCATATATGGAGCCCACACCTGGTTCGCATATTCCAGGTGCGGCCTAACCAAGCGCTGTATAGAGATTCCTGAAGATTTCTTCGTCAAGTGACACAAATGTCCTCCTTATCAGCCCTACAATTCTATTGGCTTTGTTTATCTTTTCCGCTAAATGTTCTGAGAAATTTAACTTATTGTCTATCACTACTCCTAAATCCTTTTCTGCATTCACTTCCTCCATCGCTTCATACATACTGTATCCTACCTTGTCTATCTTGCTTGTCCCAATCCGCATGTACTTGCATTTTTTTGGATGAAAAGGCATTAACCAATGCTTAGACCATCCCTTCATGCCCTCCACATCTTCCTTACTCCTCACTCTTCTATACAGCTTAGTGTCATCCGCATACAGGTATACCTCACTTCCATTAGTTATAACTTCAGGTAAGTCGTTAATAAATATAACAAACAGTAGTGGTCCCAACACAGATCCCTGAGGTACCCCACTTGTAATTTCCCTCCACCCCGAGCCTATTCCATTCACCAGTACCCTCTGTCTCCGATCTTTCAGGAAGGCTTCTATACATTTCACACATTTCTCCCCTATATTATAGCTTCTAACTTTCTCTATTAACCTTTTATGTGGGACCTTATCGAAGGCCTTCATAAAATCGCAATATACCACGTCTATTGCATCACCATCCTCTAGAATTTGCATCCAATCATCTACCACCTTAATTAGCTGTAGTACCGTCGACCTCCCCGGCAAGAATCCGAACTGTCTCCCACTGAAAAGTTGGTTTGATTTCATATGCTCCATTATTCCTTCTCTAATTACCGTTTCCATTAGTTTACACACAACACTTGTCAAACTGACTGGTCTATAATTTCCTGGGTTATTTCTCTTTCCCTTCTTAAATATAGCTGTTATGTTCGCCTCTCTCCAGTCCATCGGGACTGGATACCTCAAATAACATTTTCAATGGCTCTACTAACATCTCACCTCCTTCCTTTATGATTCTTGGGTGTATCCCATCCGGTCCCGGGGACTTACTTCTGTTCATTTTTTCTATAGCCCTTCTTATTCTAGCATGGGAAAACTCTATTAGTTCTAGTGCCGGTGCCTGTTTGATGGGAATAGTAGGCACTGCATCA
Organism: Paralithodes platypus; assembly: GCA_032716605.1. NCBI lineage: Eukaryota > Metazoa > Arthropoda > Malacostraca > Decapoda > Lithodidae > Paralithodes > Paralithodes platypus. The sequence goes on along the minus strand of JAVRFV010000180.1, from coordinate 184,256 downwards.
TCCGACTCCACTGTTAGTACCCCCCCAAAGTATTTCCCCAGCACCTCTGCTTTCTCCTTATCAGTCTCCGCTCTACTCTCATCATCCAACCCCCCTACCAGCTCTGGGATCCCTACTCTTCTTGTTAACTTTTCCTGAATGTACTTCCAGAATATTTTTGGATTATCCTTCACATTTCTAGCTATCTCTCTCTCCCTCTCCTTCACCCCCCACCTTGTCTCCCACCTTATTTTATTGTTTATTTGTCTGTATTCCAGATCCACTTCTTTAGCTTCTATACTAGACCCCCTATTCTTTTTTAACAATTTTAGTCTTTCCCACAATCGTTTCTTTCTTCTAATCAATGTCCAAAGCTTTCTTTTCATTGGCAGTTCTGGGTTCGTTCTTTTCCTCAATTTTGTTTTATCCTTTATATTCCCTTACTGGTACACTTTTGGATACAGCATTCTCCAGTTTGACTCTAATTTTCCTCCACATTCCTTCAGCGTCTTCACCGTTCAAGTATTCCCCCCAGTCAATGTCCAAACACCGTCTCAGCAGCTCATAATCTGCTCTATCATACATGTATATTTTTCTATTGCTTCTATTATCCCTCTCTGTTTTAATATTGCAACTAAAGCTTATACAGGCATGGTCACTACAACCTATAGGGCTATCCACATTGACATGTTCCACTATATCCTCCTAATTGGTAAAATTCAAATTAAGTACACTCCCCTGCGTCCCATCTCTATATCTTGTCATCTCTGTAATATGTTGCGTTAAAAAACAATCTCTCACTTTCTCTATAAACTTGTTTTCCAGGCTACACTGTCCCACTGGAGTAGTACAATTTGCCCAGTTGATCCTTGGCAAATTGAAATCTCCAATCAAAATCTTATATTTGTTCTCTCTATATCTATTTCCTCCATTGCTTTCAGTAGGTTATCATCCTCTTTCCTACTATTATTTGGGCTTCTATATATAGAGGCAATTAGAATTGATCCTCTTGCACATTTTACTTCAATACACAAATACTCACAATACTGCTGTCTCATATCCACCTCATTAACCTTGAGCTCTTTTCTTACATAAATAAACAGTCCTCTTCCGACCTCTACTCTAATAGCATTCCTCTCATATAACTCAAAACCCTCCAAACTATACTCCACCAGTTCCCTTTCAATTCTAGCATTTTTTGGTCTTACTTCCTGTAAGGCTATGACATCCGGTTTTTCCTCTTCATCCTGCAACCTACATATCAGTTCTCTTTTCTTGTCCTGGGTAAACACATCCACATTACTAAACATAATCCTTAATCCATCTACCATTCCTTCAGCAACTACACCATCCCGCTCCTCCTGTCCGTACCCTACTCCCTCCTTAGCACTACTGGGTCTGCCACTTTGTCTCCTGTCTCTCCCTGTGACACCTCCACCCTGTTCTCCTCCTCCGTCACAACTCCTATCACATTCTCTTACCTCCCTGATCTCCCCCTCCCTTATATTCGTATAAACCACTTCTTCAATTTCCCGTCCCTCACTCTCCAGTAAAAATTTCTCTTATCCTCTTCACCCAACTTTCCATTATTTTCATCAGCCTTTTCTTGTAATTCCTTTATTTTTTTTCTTTGTTCTATGCTCAAATCCTTCTTTAGTCTTATATGTTTCAGTTCTTCATTTGTGTTTAGCCTCCAACTAAAATTTGTCACCGTCTCTGCCACTGCCCTGGTTTTAAACTGTACCCTTATAGGTCTCATCTCTCCCCTTTTATATCTACCTATCCTACTGACTTCCTCCACCTGCCCTTCCCATCCATATCCGTCCACATCCACACCTTTCATGACCTCCTTCACTTTCTCCATATCCCTCACTTTTCTCACTCCATTATCATTCATATGAGCCTCTATATCTCCATGCATGATTACACCCCTATCCCTGTCCATGGCCTCCCTCACGACACTCTCCTTGTTCTTCATGAGATGTATAGTGGTAGGGAGACTCTTCCACTCCATACACCACTTATCACAGACTTTAGACTTAACTACCGGAAAGACGTCAGGTAGGCGCATGAGAGAGACGCTAGGAGTGCCCCGCCAAGCTCTCTTGGCCAGAGTATCCGCTCTTCCGTTCCCACTAATACCGACGTGGGCAGGGACCCAGCAGAACGTGATGGTACGGCCCAGGAGCAGGACATGAAGCAAGCTGGCAATGTGTCTAACAAGGGGGGTCACGGGGTGTATAGCATTGTAGTGCCTGCAAGGCACTTAACCCTTCCTCCCCGGGCTGTCTTACCCAATGACGGTCGCCCCTACCCGGGCGATATGGCTGAAAAACGTCTAGGCCTAGGCTACTGTATTTATGTTTATTTTCACTGCTAGAACTTTCCCACTCATCTATAATCGTAGTGCGGTTTTCAATCTGTATTTTGGTATTGAGTAGAGCTCTGTAAGTCAACTGGTTCAGTTGTGATGACGATTTCAGTGGAGCCAATATTGCAGAGATGTTGCCAATATGGGGGCTTTTTAGACACTAATTTTGTCATGACGTCAGAACAATAACATTGAGGAGTCTTCTCCTTCTTGTTTTCGGAGGTGCAGTGACGAACGCTTGGGTTTGTTGACATACGTCGTACGCACGGCGTTCGGACCAAGCTTAATTAGGCTATTAAGCTCATGCCTTAGATAAGGCATACCGGGTAGCGGCCCTTCTTTCGTGCTGTCCTTACCTAAGGCAGACCGGGTAGGAAGGGTTAAGGAGTCACTGCATATGACAATTTGAGGAATGTTGCACGGGAGATCACCTATCATGCCCAATGCACCCAGTATAGCTAATAATTCAGCGGTGAACACCGAGGAATACGGATGGAGCGTACTCTGATGTGATCCATATTCAGACACTGCTGCACAACCCACTAAGCCATCTTCCTTGGAACCATCGGTATAAATGAAAACAGCCGGACGGTGACAGAGCAGGTGGTTCAGGGCCAGAGTGCGCAAAACAAATGCGTCAGTGGACTTGCCGGACAAAGTCAGGTGAAAGCATAAGGCGGGACGTCGAATGCACCACGGCGGCACGGTGCACTCAGGCACTGAAGCTCGTGGGAAAGGTACGCTGTGAGTGGAAAATAGGTTCATGGTTACAAGGGGAAACGATGGTGACATATTGTCCAGTGGGCCATCCGCGAAATATCGATCAGTAGGTGGCGTCGCCGATAAGCGAACGGCAGAGGTCATCATAACCAATATGCGATGACGATGGAGAGGCAGCTCACCAGCCTCCGCCAGCATACTACTAATCCGGGAAGATCGAAAAGCCCCAGAGCTCAATCGGATCCCTAAGTGGTGGACAGAGTTGAGCCGTTGCAAAATAGCGGGGGAAGTATTACCATATATTGAACAGCCATAGTCCAGTACCGATAGGACTATGGCTTTATAAAGCATAAGTAAGGTGGGTCTATCTGCCACCCAATGGACCTGAGCAACAGCCTGAACGACGTTCATGCGCTGGAGACAGCGGGCTTTCGCTCCATTGATGTGATCAATCCAATTGAGGTGGGTGTCAAAGGTCATACCAAGAAACTTTACAGTGTCGTAAAAGGGGATGCGGAAACCCCCTATTCTCAGATCGGTGGTATGGCCGCGCAAATGATGTTTGTCACGGTAAAATATCATGGCCTTGGTCTTTTCTAAGGAGAGCTGGAAACCCGTCTTGGATGCCCACTTGTGAATGGCACCCAAAGTGGTGTTAAGGCGACGTAATATGTGTGGTAAGGTGAGGGAGGTGTAGTATACGGCAAAGTCATCAACAAAAAGACTATGAGATACGCCCGCCGCAAGGCAATCAGAAATTTCATTGATCGCAATGATAAAGAGTGTCCCACTAAGAACACAGCCTTGGGGTATTCTGGATTGAAGTGGCATGCAGCACAACAGCTGTCCCCCAGTCTTGACCTGGAAAGTCCGATCCGTCAAAAATGCTTGTAAGAACAAGGGGAGAGGTCCCCTCATGCAAGTCATACAGAAGTTTGAGAATCCTGTGTCTCCAAGTCATGTCATATGCCTTCGCTATATCAAAAAATATGGCCACAGTAGGATGGCGGTTTACAAAACCTGCCCGAACCTGGTGTTCGAGATGGGTCAGGGAATGTAGAGTAGATCTACCGGGGCGCGATCCATTTTGGTATGGTGACAGAAGGCCATTCGTTTCAGCATAGTGCATTAATCTGGGATTTATCATTTTCTCCATTAACTTGCACAGGCAAGACGTGAGGATAATGGGTCTGTAATTAACAGATGTTGGGTCCTTTCCAGGTTTGGGGACCGGGACCGTGTAAGCGTGGCGCCAAATCGGAGGGACGTAATTTACACTCCAAAACTGATTGTATAAATGGAGGAGAAATTGTAGAGCATCCTCATGGAGATGTCTGACAAGCGCATATGGAATACCATCGGGGCCAGGAGTAGTATCTGAACATAATTGTAAGGCGTGCCAGAGTTCAGACATAGTGAAAGGCTCATTCTTGGATCTTCTTGGATCTTCTGATCACTGTCTGATACAGGCCACCTGTCTATCACCTACCACACCTTCCCACTCTGAACCTGTTTTGGTGACTAAATGGCATTACGATAGGGCAGACTGGGAGGGTCTTCAAGGTTTCTTTATTGATATTCCCTGGACCTCTTTCTTTTCTAATGATGCACACTCCACCTTGAGCCACATACAAGATTTTGTAAAAATTGGAATGGAAACTTTTATTCCTCATCAAAAGTACAGTAAAAGATCTAATTCACCTAAATGGTTTGACCATAATTGTGCTAGAGTAACTGAACAAAAAGCAATAGCCTACAATGCATACACAAGATCAAAAACACATGAAGCCTTTAATTACTTTAGAAACATCAGAAATCATGCCAAAACTGTATTAAACCTAACTAAATCAAACTTTCTCCATAAGCAGGCAAATAAACTTCTAAATAATCCAAATGATAACAAAATATTTTGGTCTACTCTTAACTCATTCAAATCCAACTTCACTACTGCTTCATCCATTCCACCATTAAAATCTCCGACTGGCAATCTTGTAAGTGACCCACGAGGTAAAGCTAACCTTCTTGCAGATATTTTCTCCACCAACTCAACCTTAGATGACATAAATCAAGATGTCCCTGTACTTAATTTTAATTCACCTGAAATTCCCTCACTTAAGATCCACACCAGACATGTCAAAACTATTTTGCAGAATCTCTCAGTAGATAAGGCTCCTGGTCCAGATGAAATTCCTCCAATAGTACTTAAGAATTGCTCCTTGGTGCTCGCTCCTGTATTGGCAAAATTTTTCCGTCTGTGTACTCATACCTCATGCTTCCCAGTACCCTGGAAAGAAGCAAACATCCATCCAGTTCCTAAAAAAGGTGCCTCTTCAGATCCATCAAACTACAGACCAATAGCTATAACTTCCACTCTTGGCAAAGTTTTGAAATTATATTAAATAATCACATAATTAAGCATCTGGAGAATAATAAATTAATCAGTGATAGGCAATATGGTTTTAGACGATGTCGATCAACTGCAGACATTCTTTGCCTTCTTACGCATCAAATCAACCAAGCTACAGACCAACATGGTGAAACACATACAATAGCACTGGATATATCAAAGGCATTTGATAGAGTCTGGCATCAATCCTTATTGTCGAAGATGTCACACTACGGCCTTGCATCATTAGTTCCACTAATTTCTTCTTATCTTCATAACAGAAAAATACGTGTAATGGTAGATGGCCTTTATTCTCAATTTCACTCAATAAATGCTGGTGTTCCCCAGGGATCAGTTTTGGCCCCAACTCTGTTCCTCATTCATATCAATGATCTCATATCTACCACTCATAATCCAATACATTCCTACGCAGATGACTCAACACTCCACAGTTCCTTCACATTTACCAATTCTTTCACCCAACCCGATCTTATAAATTCAAAAATAAACACTGCAATTTCTCTGAACCGGGACCTTTCTAGAATTAGTGAATGGGGACAAGAGAATCTAGTTTCCTTTAATGCACAGAAAACCAAGTACATTCAATTTTCTAACCGACAGAATCTCACTGACTCCCATATATTTTTTAATGATGTAAATATTCCCACTTCCCCTAGTATTGACATTCTCGGTGTAACATTAACTACTAACTTGAGCTGGACACATTATGTTAGAAGCATTGCTAAGAATGCCTCTAAAAAACTGGGACTCCTGTACAGAGTTCGAGAATTCTTCACTGACGAGCAGTTGGCCGTAATATATAAAAGTCATGTGCGCTCTCAGATGGATTACTGTTCACCTCTGTGGGGTGGAAGTGGAGTGGTTGCATTGAGGCAGTTGGACAAAATTCAAAATAAAGCTATTAGATTAATCAATAACCCTGCAATCACACAGGACCTTCCTACATTAGCCATACGAAGAAACGTTGCATCCCTTGCATTATTCTACAGATATTTTCACAGCAATTGTTCCGAGGAACTTGCTTCAATTGTGCCGCCTCTCCACATCTTTCCCCGTAGAACTAGGGCAGCTGAGAGCGCCCATGAATTTACACTTTCTCCTCCACAATGCAGAACTTCTGCTTATCAGAATTCATTTATCCCCAGAGCTACTACTCTTTGGAATTCACTTCCCTCGAATTGCTTTCCACAAACTTACAATCAACAAATGTTTAAATCCAGTTGTTACAAACATTTTATGAATGGAGGATGCCTTTAGGCACATGGACCTTTTTGTTTTATCTGTGTTTTTCCTTCCTCCGTTCATTGTCTCTTAAAAAAAAAAAAAAAAAAAAAAAAAAAAATTCTATGTAAAGGCCCGACCCCCATCAAATATAAGGGACTGCGATTCGGCGTTGCGTTTGTGTCGAAGGAACTCGTCTGTGTGGGGCTCATCTGAACTAACCTTAGCGAAATGTGAGGCAAGGCAATTGGCAATGTCACTATGATCCAATATAGTTTCCCCCGTAACAGCACTTGTTAGGGATGACAATGAAGGGCGAGCATTCAGGCCGTTTATTTTTCGGAATTTCTCCCATATTTGCGTAGTAGAAGTGCGGTGAGTGAAGCTAGATATATAGGCTCTCCATGAGGTCAGTTTGCTCTGTCTGATCGCTTGCTTAGTCAGTGCAGAGACTCTGTTGTGAAAAGACTTCAATGACGAGAGGTGCAGAGCGTCACGGACGAGATTAGGAATCAGTGTCGGGTTATCAGAATGCGGGATGAGCAATCGGGTCTCCACAAAGCGTGCGCGAAGCTGATGGAGGGTTCTTTCAAGGCGGTGTTTAAAGGTAACCAAGGCACTCAAAGCAGGTGACCACCACGGAACCTGACGCAGCCGGGTTCGAGAAGACGTTTTAGGGATGGATGTGGAGGCCACTGAGTGGAGAAAATCCATGAAATAAGTAAAGTTCATGTCTGGGGGCTCATCACTATGAAAGTCACCGATGCTGCTGGACAAAGACTGAAAGGTATCCCAGTCGGCTTTGGAGATGTTATACTGCGGTAGTTGAATGGAGGGAGTCAGTTCTGTGTGCTGGAGAAGAACAGGGAAGTGGTCACTGGAAAAACGTTCATTAAGGGCAGCCCATTCGAAATGGGGAGCCACAGAATTGCTAGCCAGAGACAAATCTACAGCAGAGTAAGTGTCATGTGTGGAGGAACGGTATGTATGGGCCATCTGGTTGAGGCAGCATAGCTGAGTCGTTAAGATCAACTGCTCAATGTGGGTACCAAAAATGTCAGACCGGGGTTCGCCCCATAAAGGGGAGTGGGCATTGAAGTCCCCTAATAAGAGGTATGGTTGGGTGAATTGACGAACGAGGGATGTTAAGTCATGTGGGGAATAGTGGCAGGACGGTTGGTTATATAAGGAGCAGATCGTTAAACGTGGCAAGTTGGGTAGAGAGATAGAGATGGCAATTGATTGGAAAGGGGCCGGGTCTAAATGGAAGACCGAGTATGCATGGTCATTACGGACCAGGATAGCTGTGCGCAAATGTCTTATATCCATTCAAGTTCCAGTGTATAACATTATGCGTCATCTTTTGAGATTGGATGAGCCTACCGTTGCTTATCAGTCGGCTTTTGTATCTCGTTCTTTCACCCACACGGCTCCAAGGTTGTATAATCGGTTGCCGGACTGTATTAAGCAGTCTATATCTGTTTGAGTCCTTCAAGAAGCATTTAAAGACCTTTATGTTTCAAAAGTGTTACAACCTGGGGAATGGTTTAGTAACAGATGATTATAGAGCTTAGTGGTTGTAATTATTGTATTGTATTAATAACTGTGTAAATTGTGTTGTAAATATGTTAATGTAGTTTTATTGAAATTGTGTTTTGTGTTCGAGCGTTTGCGAATTAATTTTGAAGATTGAGCGCTCTTTTAACCCTCCAGCCCCGGCTATGTATTATATATATATTCCTTACCTGTTTGGCCGAAAAACGTCTAGGCTAGCTACCGTATATCGCTTAATCAGACTGCTTCCCGCATTCCCGCGCATCCCCAAGCGTAGCTGTGTTATTTACCTGTAGAATGGCATTAAGTAGAGCTCTCTAAGTCAACTGGTTGAGCTGTGATGATGATTTCATTGGAGATAACTTTATGGCCAAAACAGCCACTTTACACCACTTTTCGATACTTAACAACAACATACAGGCACACACGAACAAGCGACGCTCTCCTTCTTGTGGCCGGAGATGCGGGGCGTCGGTCCAGCCGGCTGTTGTTTACATGCGTCGGACCGACGCCTCGCACACGAAGCTCACAGGCTTTCAACCACTGGGCGTTCAAGAGGCCTTCCGGGTACCTGTTATATGCTTTTTTATGGGCGTTCAAGAGGCCTTCCGTGGTGAGAGGGTTAAATAAGTAAAATTATTATTATTAATAGGTGTAACGGAAGATTGGCTAGTGCGGGCTGGAGTGGTAGGGGTCAGGGTAAAAGAGTGAGAAGTAGTCTGTTGGGGATCGCTCCTGGAGATCCAGGAGCGAACACCCAGGTTCACCAGAAGGAGAGTCTGGTAAAGTGGCAACAATTTGTTCAAGCTGATCTTTCAATGTAGTAATGAAATCGGGCGTCTCGAGAAAGTGCAGCAAGTGCCCCACGCAGACGCAATTTGGGTCGTGTTGGGAAAGAGGTGATGGAGGACCGCGCCGTTTGGAGATAAACTAATGCACTCTGGCAGTAATATCATGTTCTGTCGAGGTCAACGAATCCTTGATGTAAGGGAGAAAACAAAACGTGCACCCACAAAGCGCACCGTGAGAGGAGACGTCATCCTATCCAACCCGAGGCAGGCAGGCTGGGAGGGGTGGAGACGATATCCTCAACGTCCGGTAGCTCGAGCAGGTCTGTAGGTATCGCAGTGGGTGGGTGAGGATCCGTAGGTAACTGATCCTGTGCCAGTAGGGTAAGGGTTTCCTTTGACATCTGAGGGGATAGGTTACGACATTGGCCTGTCGACTTAGGAAGTTTAGATGCTGTTGATGCGGGAGGGGGGGATGTAGCAGTATCGCGCGCTCTCTTACGGCCGGAAGGCACATCGTGAAGGTGGACACGTGAATCGGATAAGCGGTAGGTAACTAGATCTGTGTCTTCTAGGTTGTGTTGGTGTTTGAAACGCTCCATCAACGCAGCCAGTGAAAGGGTCGAGCCAAGAACGTGGTCAACACACAGACAACCTGGACCATGCGAAGAGGGTAGGGAATCAGGTGGGGCGACCGTAGGAGGTAAACCTTTAAGGCCTTAGTCCAAGTGCCAGACGGTGATGAGAGATGCTCATGATAAAAAAGCTTACCGCAGGAATTACACCCACAGATATCGGTATGGTCAGGCAATGACCATGGCAGCACAGGGGACGTGGAGCTGTCAAACGCCGCAACCTGCATTACAAGATCATCAGGCGCACCTTGGCTTCGCTGGTTCCCCAGAGTGGTGCACTTCTGAGAAGGAGTCGTAATTTTACGGGCACTTGAGAGACGAGAGGTACCAGAGATTGAGGGGGCAGCTCTCGTTTGACGGGTAGTCGATTTGACAAGGGATGACGATGCCCTCGGTGCGGGAATGGAGGATACGGCCTTCAGTGAGGTAGCTCGAGGTCGGGTGATAAGCCCAGCGCGGGGTTTGCGCTGAGGCCGTGGAGGCTGAGAGTGGACAGTAGACCGAGCGGAAGAAGGATCACGCTTAGAATGCGGGGTGGGCGACGGCTCAGGCCCACTATGGGCAGCACTATGGGGATGATCTGTGGTCGAGACTTCCGCACCTAGAGCCGCAAACGCATTGTGAGTTGCGATAGGAGGTCGGGGGGGAAGGTCGCGTGGCTTTGGAGGGTCTGGTGGAATGACCAACATGTGAGGATGGTTTCGAAGTTGAGGACCCGGGAAGCTATGCCCGGTTGTCGGAGGGCAATAAAGCAGGACGGGTCACAGTAGCATACCTCCGCTCAGGCGTCGTTCCAGACTCACGCACTAGATGCGCAGCAACTCTGAAAGGAATGCCCTTCGCCTCCTGCAGATGGAGCACTTCTCTGGCGAAGACATAATGAGAGCAACGCTTATCCGAGGCAACGTGTCGTTTTCCACAATTCGTACATGATGGGTCATCAGCGAAGCATGGGGAAGGGTGAGCGCCATCCCGATTTTCTACCCCACAGCACAGACAGTGTCTGACAGAACGACAGTATTTAACAGGATGGCCGAATTTCCAACAGTTGATGCACTGGCGAGGACTACGAACAAAAGGTCGCACGCGCAGCGATTCGGCACCCAATTTAATGGAGTGAGGCAGTTCATGGCTATCAAAGTATAACTTAGCAAATGCGAAGAGGAGGCCGATCGGGATCAGAGCCTCTCCTCGGGGATATCATGTAAGTTTCAACTCTACGTACTGCAGGGAGATCTAATTGCAATGCTGGACACAGACGCGGGCCAGCTTCTCTGAAGTCATCCTCCTTGATGAGGACACTATGGGGAACAACAACCGTGCCCACACATTGGTTTAGCGACACTTCGGGGCGACCCAGTAAAGAGTCACTGGGAGTGTCTAGGAGAGTTATCAAGGTGGACGACTGTTTGTCAGAATGAACTTCAACAATTCGAGAGGTCTCCGAGTGATGGAACAGATCAACAGGACCCACCTCTTGCCGAAGGTAGACCTGAAGATCAATATCATCGTGTGGGCGGTTTTCAACCTTAAAGTACTTCGGTCATCTTGGGGGTTGAAACAGTGCACCAAGCACATCAGGTGCAGCATGAAATTGCCGCCTGGTGCGAGTTCGGGAGGAAGACTGGGTAAGATCCTATGTAGCGGTAGTCACTGTATTTTGTTTGCCCATTAACTAAGGATCCTTATTTATATCCTCATATCTCTTAGTTATTTTCTTCACTTACCTCAACAATACTAAACCCCGATAGCTGGGGAGGGTATGAAATATATCAGGGAAAGAGAGGGGTTGAAACACGGAGATTAACTAGAATATAGCCATCTTGATTAACCAAGCCAAGACGTTGTGTATCCTTGCTTGTGATTGGTTGTTGACGTCATCAGCCAAGGCGGGCCTCAGCGATGACGTCATTCCAGCCCTCGGCCAACATGTCGTCATTACACCCGCTTAATCTTACACCCGGTTAATTTAACATCAGCGGTGTATATGTTTCACACGTGTATTATAATGTCATTAGTGCACTGTGTAATTTGCGTCTTGATATTCAAACAGTTTATATTTATCAATACTAATTAGTATCCCCCACCCCCGTATTTGGCTCGTGAACGGTAAGGTTAATCTGCGAGAGCGGTATCGTCCCAAGATGAAGTGATATATTGGTAATTATAGGGAATAGGCTCGCACCCTTATTTGTTATGTTTTTTCCTCCAGATTTTGAGAAATGAGTGTAGGCCCTATTCATCTATCTATCTATCTATTGCCTGACGCCGTGATCCCCGAAGGGGTGGCCACGAACGAACCGCCCCCATGCACCTCTGTCCCCAGTCAGTCGACGCCCCTCCCCCCAACCAGCACCGCCTTCGTTCATGTAGTTCCTCACTCCATCCTTCCACCTCATATTCGGTCTACCTCTCCCCCTCTGTCCCTCCACCTCGCTCTCGTACACCCTCTTAGTCATTCTCTCGCTTTCCATACGTTCCATATGGCCGAACCATCTCAAGTTGTTCCTTTTCACACTTTCCAGCACATCTACCTCCACACCACACCTCCTTCTTACTTCCTCATTAGTCTGTCTATCCCTCCATGTAACTCCGCACGCACTCCTTAAGTAATTCATTTCCACTGCTCTCACTCTTGGTCTGAGTCTCTCAACCAACGTCCATGCTTCGCTTCCGTAAGTCAGTGTCGGGATTACCACACTGTCATGCAAGGACTTCTTCACTTCCATACTGACCACCCTATTTCTTGTTACTGCTTTTAGCATTCCTACAACCCTCTTCCCCTGTTGTACCCTCTCCCGCACCTCTTCATCCATAGTCCCATCTTTACTCAACACACTGCCCAGATACTTAAAAGAGTTGACGATCTCCATAGCCTGACCGTTCAGCTTCACCTCACACTCTGTGACTTCACCCCTTTCGAAGACCATAACCTTGCTCTTCCCCGTATTTACCTTCAAATTCCGTTTTTCGCACACTGTTCCAAACTCATTTACCAGACCCTGCAACTCCCATTCATTATCACTCATCAGAACTGTATCATCCGCAAACAGTATAGGTAGCTTCCACTCAATTCCCTCCCTTTTCAGCGATACACCAACATCCACTGCTCTTGATAGTATTTCTTTCATAACTCCATCCATATACACAGTAAACAACCACGGGGACATCACACACCCCTGTTTCAAACCAACATTCAGGTCAAAGAACTCGCTCTGCTCACTCTCCACACGTACTGCCGCCTTTGCACCCTCATACATGCTCTTCACTGCTTTCAGCAACTTGCCCTCTACTCCGTATATTCTAAGTACTTTCCACAAACCTTCTCTATCCACTCTGTCATAGGCCTTCTCCAAGTCCATAAAGGCAACATACACCTTTTGTTTCTTCTCCAGATACTTCTCCACAACACAATTCAGGGTAAAAATCTGATCTACACATCCTCTTCCCTTCCTAAAACCTCCCTGCTCGTCGCCTATCCATTTCTCCGTTCTCACTCTCACTCTCTCAATCACTACCCTACTGTATACCTTCCCTACTACGCTTAGAAGACATATTCCTCGGTGGTTACCACACACTCCTCTTTCCCCTTTGCCCTTATATAGGGGGACTATTATGCCAGTCTTCCAGTCATCGGGTGCACTCCCCTTCTCCCATGCTAGTTTGCACATTTTCCATACCCATTCTATCACTATCTCACCACCATACCTCAACATTTCCCCACACACTCCATCTGTTTCCTGGTGCTTTCCCCAACTTCACTCTTTTCATGGCTTCCCACACTTCTGACCTCCTGATCCCCACCTCCTCCTCCACTACTTCTCTTCTTCTCCCTCCCATACCATATCCAGCTATGTTTTCTGGCTCTTCATTCCTTTAGCAACTCACTGAAGTACTCCCTCCATCTTTCGACTCTCTCTTGCTTCTCGGCTAGCATTCTCCCATTCTTATCTTTCACACCCTTACTGTTTCCCTTGCTACCTTCCCTAACTTTCTTGACTTCTTTCCAGAACAGTTTCTTACTCTCCCTCCATTTTACACTCAGATTCCTTCCAAATTCCTCATCTACTCTTCTCTTACTTTCCTTCACTACTCTCTTCACCACCCTCTTACTCTCCACGTACCTCGCTCGTTTCTGTCTCTCGGAATCTTCATTCCCTCTACTACCCAACCACTCTCTATATGCTTTCTTCTTTTCTTCCACAGCTATTCTTACCTCTTCTGTCCACCATGCTGTACCTTTCACTCCCCTCCCTCTTCTCCTCACTCCACACACCTCCTCACATGCTGCACAGATCTCATCCTTAAACACCTTGCTCATCTCCTCCACTTCCTCCATAACTTCCAGGTCTAAACCCACCTAGTCGTCTTTCCACTGCTCTCCTGTACTCCTCCCTGACTTCCTCCTCCTGCAACCTCTCCACCCTCCTCACCATTCCACCCTCCTCTCGCCTCCCTCCCCCGCTCTCCTCACCCACTTCTTTTGTATCCTAACCTTAGCTACCACTACATAATGATCAGACAGACCCCCTCCAATACCCCTATACACCCTAGCATCCATCACAGATTTCTTCATTCGTTCATCCACACATACATAATCAATCAATGACTTTCGTTCCACCACTGTCTTATCCTTCATCGTCAACATCCGTTTCCACGTGTACCTGTGGATCATTCTGTGTCGGAAGAAGGTGTTGGCTATCCACAGCCTCCTCCCCACACATACGTCCACAAGTGCACTACCATTCCCATTCACCTCTGATGGTACCCCCCACCCTCCCACCACTCCCTCAACTTTCCTATCACCCACCTTACCATTCATATCCCCAATCAGAAATATTCTTTCGTTCTTGTCAAACTTCTCCAGGCACGCCTCCACATTCATCCAGAACTCCTCTTTCTTTCTTTCAAGTATATCCTCTGTCGGGGCATACACGCATACAATCACCCACGTTTGTATTCCTACTTTCATTCTCACCAACACAATCCTTGAACCCACAGACCCATACTCTCTTACACATTCCTTCCATTTGCTACTTACAAACAAACATGCACCTTCTCTCGCTGTTCCTTCACTCACTCCAGCACACACACCCATTCCACACTCCCACTCTCTCACATCTGAACCTTTCCATTTGGTCTCTGTCATTCCACATACATCCAGCCTGGCATTCACTAACACTTCCAGAACCTCTCTCTCTTTTGTGAGAGACTTAACTTATTCTAATATAATGATTTTTTTTTTTTTTTTTTTTTTTTTTTTTTTAAATAGTTTAACCAGACCACCGTATTCCACAACAGAACTCTCATAGGGCTGGCCCGAAGGATTAGATCAAGATGGACAACTAATCATGTCAAGATAGATAGGGAAGGGCAGGAGGTGAACAAATCTAGGAAGGTGAAGACGCGCAGACATTTCTCGCCATTTCACCAGTTCAGCCGGACCACATGAGCTCCACAGCAGAGCTCTTATAGGGCAGGGCTGAAGGATGAGGCAAGAACTGCTACACTGCAGCACCAACCAAGAAGTGATCAAGGGCAAAGAATGAGAGATCAGGCCTAAGGTAGAAAAAAATCATAGCGAGATGCAAAAATATGCACGACTGAGGGGAAAGTCAGCTCGGCCGCAGCAGCGTTCAAAGAGACAATTCAGGTCAGGAGCCTACTACCTAGCCAGGCCAGGGAGATATGAGATATAGGCTGCCCGAGGACAACTGAATGGGACAGAATAAGAATAGAAGAGGAAAAATATACAAAGAGGAAAGAAATACTACTCAAAATTAGTCAAGCCGACGATGAAAGCTCAAGGGGAGAGGGAAGGAAATAACCCTCCCCCTCCCCCATCAAGCCCGAGTCGCTGGCCCCGAAGCCCCCAACTGCGACAAGGGGAATACTGTAGTACGAGGGGGGGGGGGGACAAGTGAATCTACATGCAAACTCAACTACAGTGTGACTGAAATTGTGTTTGCCAGTTGATTAACTTGCCATTATTATCATGTAATCTCATAGCCATTTAAATAACCCATTTGGATGAGATTGTACAACAGAATTCTCAATACCAATACTAGAAAAACTATCATAAATATTGTTCAAAGGCAATATTAGATAAAAGTAGTATAAAATTGACAAACTCGGACACAACCGCCTACAGCCAATAGCAGCAGCACCAGCTTAGTGTTGCCATCCAAGCGTCCCTACATTTACTTGGATAAGTTCGGAAGGACTATAGCAGGCCTTTTTAAGCCCAAACATCTTATTTTCCTATTCTGTACTTCGGCCTGTGAAGCTGTAAAGTAATATCATTGTAATAAGCACGGCTTATCACACATGGTTTTTCTCTTACCAAATAAACATACCTCCAAAAATTCTCTCCAAACACAAGGACTTGATTGAGTTTACAATATCACAAGCTTCTCTATAGAGTCGATCTGAATCCTGGTAGACAAGATTGATACTGGATCCTGGGATGACATCATGAAATTGATTCAGTAGAACGCGCTGCCAGGCTTCTCGCAGTTTATCCTGAAATCTGCGAAGGAAATATGGTTAGATTTAAGGTACAGTGCAATATAATTATAGGAAATATGGTTAGATGCAAGGTACAGAACAGTATACAGTACAGACAGGCAAAGTTATTTATAAGAACCAGAAGTATTAGTATGATATAGAAAAATAGCTATTTCGTATTATGTCCTCTTGCATTAAAAAATGCAGTACTAATGGATACATTTGTCATGATATATAAATTGTATAGATGACATACTGGTTAGCCTGGGCCCGAGTCAGCTTCCCCTTGACAGCAGCAAAAGCCACTAGCATCTCTGCATTACGCAGCTCAAACTCACACACTCGGTTCTGGCGCTTAGTGTTGGCCTAGAAGAGAAGATAGTTAGTTGCTTTAAAGTTTTGTCTTACATCACATATTCTAGTATACAAGTAATGTTTAATGGATGTATGTATGTACATGTACAGTATATACTCAGGTACATACCCCATAGATGGGGGTGGCTGACTCAAGACAGAGCTTGAACAGAAACAACAAAATAATATGAAAATATAAAATTCACACACATCTAGGTCACCCAGGAGAAGACCCAGAAACCAAGGACCATGAGGGGTCTCCAGCAAAAAATTCCCAGGGCCTAGATCTCCTGGAGAGGTTCCGGTCACAGCAGGCAGACAACCAGCGGAACTACACCACAATGCTCCCCCCATATACTTCCAGGCAGCGCCCTTCTTTCCACTTTGGCCGATAAGGGTTCCTGTTGTCCCACTCTCCTACGTACCTCTTCATTCCTCAATCTGTTTCTATGCGTTATTCCACACTACTCCTCAAGCAGCTCATCTCTATCATATCCAACCTTCTTTCCTCTTGTATATTCAGACCCCATGTCTCAGGCCCATACATCACTGTTGGTAGAATTATCCCTTGATATATTGCACCTTTAGCTTTCAATACAAGATTTCTCACCTTCCACATACTACCTATTGCTCCAAAAACTGTCCTTCTCTCACACACTCTCTGTCTTACCTCCATCTCTCACACCTGTATCCCTGCTTATCACTCCTCCTAGATATTTATAACACTCCATTTGTTCCAGCATTTCCTCATCGTCGTACATTTAGATTTACCCTACGAGCATCTCTATTACTTACCATCACTTTACTTTTATTGACATTCACTCTCAGCTTCCTTCTCCCACATACCACACCAAACTCTTTACTACTCGCTGAAGCTTCTCCTCAAAATCCGCCACCAGCAGCTGACCCAACTTCCAATCATCACCATTCTTTCCTACTAAACTTTTTTTTTTTCATGGAGGACGGACCTGTCCATCCGTGCTCCACCCTTCCTCCTCCTTAACCACCTTCCTTCTCATCTTCGCTTCAGCACCTCATTCATGTCAAACTGAGTATTATTATTCTTTGTTTAACTACTTTTTAGAATATTTTTAGACTTTAATGTAAATAGATAAATTTTAGGTCTGTTTCCCCACAAGCTGAACAGAGCTGTTCGTGTTTGTTTTGGTGGGGTAGACGGCCAAGGTTCGTTTGTTTTAAAGTTTTAATTAGCCTTTTATCTGTTTACAGTAAACCCTCGCTATCTCGGACTAATTGGGGGCAGACCCAGTCCGAGATGACCGAAAATCCGAGATGTCCGAAGTCCGACTTATGTCCGACTTAAGAGAGGGAAAATTCCGAATTGGAAGAGGAAAGTCCGCGTCACCAGAGAAATTGAGATATTATTATTATTTTGTTTTTTATATATCTATTTAATGCATCTATCTCCCTTATA
>JAVRFV010000180.1:0-166185 GCA_032716605.1 Paralithodes platypus | reverse complement strand
AGGTGTTTGTGTAGTGTTTCTTGGAAGGGCAAGTGTTGGTGCAGGTGAAGTCGGGTCCAGTTCCCGCATGAATTGCAGAGAAACTGAACCCTTAGTAATGGCGACTCGAAGTATGATGGGTTTTGAGCAAGTTGGACATATGTATCTGTGAACGTGGCGTCCTGGGTTTTGCATCTCAATGTCTCCGGCTAGAAGAAGTCTTCGAGGAAAATGACAGCCGGAGAGTTTCAAATTTTTCTCGGTGTTAGGAAAAACTGTGTGATGTGTGTGTGTGGTGTGAGATGGGGTGTGGAAATTCCCGGCGGCGGACCGAAGCCGCTCCAAGGACCCGTGCCCCCAGGGAGGGGGCAGGGGAGTGTAGGGTTTTTTGGACGGTTTGGCTCCCGAAACACTGCTCCCCGCGGCCGGCATCGCCCACCGGTTTTACTCCACTGGTCGTTGATTTTGTCTTCGGCTGTGGAGGGTCGGCAGCCATCCGCGGTTGGCAGCCTCGGGAGGTGGCCCCACGGCGTAGACGCCGCCACATCAGGACCACATCAGGACCCGCCGGGTGTGATATTACGTTTATAAAGTTAACCCCAATTGTTCCGATCCCCACTTCTTTGTAAAAGATCGCCGGGGAGGAAAGACAAACAACAACAGCTTAGTTTTCTATTGGCTTTGCAAAACCGGGAAAAACTACATACAACACGTGTCCGCATGAACACTGTAAGATGGGTACAACCATTCCGCCAGGAATCATAAGGAGCCTGACACAGGCACCAGAGACGCAGTCCTGGAGAGCCACAGACACCCACTCGCCGGGGAAACAAGCCTGTTTTTAAAACCACGCGTGGTCAAAACTCGGCAACCAGCCGGGTTTTTCACGGTGTAACCGAGAAAAACCCGCCGGAAAGTAACCCACCCCGTCCAGATACCACCCGAACGCAACACAGGACCGAGGCGTTAGCCAAAACACAACTAACGCCGGGCCCACAAATAGTCCGTGGAAACAGCCAATACACAACTAACCCAGGACAATACACAACTAAACCAGGACACACATGACACAGTAGTACATATTTATAAAATAAATCAATAACACTTGTACATGTGGCAAAGCTACGAGAGGCTGGCTAGGCCTAGGCAGACGGATAAAAGTAAACATGTCGGAATATATACAAAAAGCACTGAATTATATCACAACAGGAACCACCGCCAACACACCACTGTAGCAACACTTCCGGCAAAGGGAAGAACTGACTCGGGACCCAGAAAAAACTTCACTAGGTGAAGAAAAATACGCTGGGAATGTCAGCAAAAATAAGCTACCTCATCAGAAAGATAAAAGGAAGCAATAATAACGCGTAAAGAAAGCCACCTGCATCACAAAGCTAGCTAACTGTGAAAAAGTTCACATGTCCACAACAGGACCACGAGGGTACACCCGAAATAGATGCCCCAAACACACGACCCAAAATACACTGCACTGCGGGCAACTAGCCCAGGACACTCCTGCTACGCATATCCTAACCTTACTCGATACATCCCGGAGTAAACAAATGAGAAAAAACTCACTAGGGACGCAACAAATGCGGAACCAGCGGAGCGTGGGGAGACACGTCCGGGCAGGCTGAGCGCAGAGCAGAGAAGGAGGAATGACGCCCGAGTCAGCGTCTGGTCAAAGATCCACACAAGTACATCCACGATATTATGGAAAGCTGATTGAATAGTTATTCTTATTTTCTTTTTCTTTTTATTTTTTACGAAGTTTTTTCGTAGTGAGAACCCAATTCATAATGACTGAAGCCATGAGTGAGGTTGCGTACGCTCATGATGAAGGCTCCTCAAATTTTAAATGCTCTGCGAGGTAGATTCAAACTACGGCGGATGAGTGTTTGAAGAGGGTGCCTTATGTAATAGGCATGTTCGTCAATGATGGAGGGGCCACTAATAAATAGTCCTGGTGATAATAGTTAGGAATGGCCTTAACATTAACATCTAGTACATTACCCAAATTATCCAAGGCTCGTTATTTTTTAGATATATTGCCTTGGATTACCCACTCTCGTGGCACTGGAAGTTCCCCTGACAAGGTGGGCTGTGCGACCTCTGGTTTAGTGGGGATCAATTGTACCCATGACTCGTCTGGACCGTATAATAGGGGCATCGCTACCTTTCTTAACGGTGCTTTATCTAAAGGGGGCGGATTCACATCCGTTACCACCCTTACACTAGAAGTAGTCAGTGCCGCCGAAGCAGGCCTAGCGACCACAGATGGTGATATAGAGGGAGGGTGAGGAATCTTAGTTAAGGCAATGGAAGTAATCAGAGGCCGAACATTGGAACTTGTCATGGAAGCTCCCAGGTCCACTGTAGGAGTCTCCGGCTGTTGGCCAAAACAAATTGTTAGAGCATTAACCAATAACCCATCTATTTCTTCTGCCGTGACAAATTTAGTTGATGACGAACTCAGAGGTGAATCATTCCGATCCTGTGCGTCGTCTAAAACTGAACCCGACTCCTGCACCTCCATGTCAGAGATTATAGACACCTCGTCTTTGTCATCTGGCTCACCATGAGAGGAGTCCGCCGAAGCCGGAATCCCGTCGTGTTGCCAAGTCAAGTCTGGAATGGATGATGGGATCGCCGCATCCCGGTGGACATCAGCCACTGCTTGTGTATCTTGAGCCAGACGTGGGCTTTCAGTCCCTGGTCGAGAATACCGCCATACCCCCAGGCCTTGGCCTGCACTCCCTTGGGAGTCCGATACTCCCTCAATCATGGAGCCCCCACTCGACTCTGCTAGAGGACGATCACTGTCCACCGAACTCTCCAATTCTAAGGTTAGAATACTAATTGGTAAACTGTCTTTTGTTGCTGACACCGCACTTGCCCCATTAGATTGGATACTAGATCTGTCGGGAGTAGAGGCATGAAGAGAGGCACTAGACTCCGGTGAACGCCGGGAGGCCTTTCGTTCATGCGAATCTTTCCTGGAAGATTTGTGGCTACAGTGCGACCTAGAACTGACTTTGGACTTTGTAGACTTTTCACTATAACTACTTGTGGACCCCTCTGCCTTGCTTTTCTTACTCGCCGGCGAAGAAGAGAGACTAGGCGGCTGCTGTCTAAGAGGTGACCTGGACCTGGATCGCGCCCGTCACAAGGAGGCTGCCACCGGGGGCGTAGGTTCTCGCGGTCTCTTAGATGTGCCTGGGGCTGGAGAAAGTGTAATACCCTGTCCAGTCTCTGCCGACTTTCGTACAGTTACTCTAGAGGGACGTTTAGTAGGGGGGTGCTCAATTAGTAACTTATCCCAAAGAGTTACGTTATCGCATTGAAGTGACTTATGAGCCACTGTGGTAGTATAAGTGGTCATCTGCTGCCTAACCTCCCGTAAAGCGACGGCTGCGGTCTTATCATTGTCTTGCAAAACTTTATGGCTTAATTGAGAGCAGAAAGTACAGTTCCGCATAACCCACAGACCCCTTGAGCGGTCGAGACATTTAACACATTTAATGCAAAGGGTGTGTGCAAAGATAGGGATACCTGAACAGGAGGGCGTAATGCACAAAGCAAAAACAGGGGCAAAGGTAGCCATGACAGAGACTGGTGGGAAACTTACTCCAGGTTCTCTATAGACCCGCCGGGACCCAGCTCTGGAAAAAAATTAAATTTCCAGGAATTAATGCTCATAAGGTTAACCCAACATGTTCGCACACAAGTGTTAAATAACCCGCCGGGTAACGAGACGCAATACTCAACGACTACAGCTCGCTACGCGGTGGGGTTCCTTAGTAAAGATTTTCAGAATATCTTAACCTGTCCAAAAGATTTATGAATACCCTCTGACATGATATAAAGACCAGCATGGCGTTTATAACTGACTTAGTCTTCCCGGTGGTGTTTGTTTCAAGATTTTATTGGAAAAAAAACCCTAAAAAGACGCCGGCCCCCGTATTATCTCACAGATCAAAAACTGGGAAGCCTACCAAAAATACGAGATCTGACTTCTCCCGAAGTGTTTTTTAGATCGCCGTAGGTTGAAGGCGGCGATACAAAACGTATCCCTCAATTGTCTGGTTAACTACACTGAATTGCAAATTCGTTATTCCCACCCTTCCAAGGAGCACCCGCCGGGTGTGAATTTAAGTTAAAAAACGTTAACCCCAATTGTGCCCTAAATCGCCGTATGTTGAAGGCGGCGATACAAAATGCATCCCTCAATTGTCTGGTCAACTTATACTGAATTTTACAAATTCGTTAATCCCACCCTTCCAAGGTGCACCCGCCGGGTGTGATTTTAAGTTTATAACGTTAACCCCAATTGTTCCTATCCCCACTTCTTTGCAAAAGATCGCCGGGGAGGAAAACCAAACAACAACAGCCTAGCTTTTACTGGCTTTGCAAAACCGGGAAAAAACTACACACAACTCGTGTCCGCATGAACACTGTTAGATGGGTACAGCCATCCCGCCGGGATTCATAGGGAGCCTGACACAGGCTCCACCACAGAGACGCAGTCCTGGAGAGCCTCAAACAACCACTCGCCGGGGAAAACAAGCCTGTTTTGAAACCACGCGTGGCTAAAACTCGGCAACCAGCCGGGTTTTTCACGGTGTAACCGAGAAAAAACCCGCCGGAAAAGGCAACCCACCCCGTCCAGATACCATCTGAATGCACCAAATAGACCGTGGAGTTAGCCAAAGCACAACTAACCCCGGGCCCACAAAATAGTCCGTGGAATTAGCCAATACACAACTAAACCAGGATACATAAATAGTCCGTGGAATTAGCCAATACACAACTAAACCAGGACACACATGACACAGTAGTACATATTTATAACATAAATCAATAACACTTGTACATGTGGCAAAGCTACGAGAGGCTGGCTAGGCCTAGGCAGACGGACATAAAAGTAAACATGTCGTAATATAAACAAAAAGCACTGAATTATATCACAACAGGAACCACCGTCAACACACCACTGTAGCACACACTTCCGGCAAAGGGAAGAACTGACTCGGGACCCAGAAAAAACTTCACTAAGTGAAGAAAAATACGCTGGGAACGTCAGCAAAAAACAAGCTACCTCATCAGAAAGATAAAAGGAAGCAATAATAACGCGTAATGAAAGCCGCCTGCATCACAAAGCTAGCTAACTGTGAAAAAGTTCACATGTCCACAACAGGACCACGAGGGTACACCCGAAATAGATGCCCCAAAAACACGACCCAAAATACACTGCACTGCGGGCAACCCGCCCAGAACTCTCCTGCTACGCATATCCTAACCTTACTCGATACATCCCGGAGTAAACAAATGAGAAAAAACGCACTAGGGACGCAGCAAATGCGGAACCAGCGGAGCGTGGGGAGGCACGTCCGGGTCGGTTGAGCGCAGAGCAGAGAAGGAAGAATGACGCCTGAGTCATCGTCTGGTCAAAGATCCACACAAGTGCATCCACGATATTATGGAAAGCTTATTGAATAGTTATTCTTATTTTCTTTTTATTTTTATTTTTTACTAAGTTTTTTCGTAGTGAGAACCCAATTTCATAATGACTGAACCATGAGTGAGGTTGCGTGCGCTCATGATGAAGGCTCCTCAAATTTGTTATGCTCTGCGCGGTATATTCAAACTAAGGCGGATGAGTGTTTGAAGAGGGTGCCTTATGTAATAGGCATAATCGTCAATGATGGAGGGGCCACTAATAAATTAAAGGTTTGTATATACCCCTGATGGTAATAAAGGCTTTAAAGTATCCCTAATAGGGTCAAAATTGCGTCATATGTCGGAGAGGGTTAATAAGGCCGGGTGACACCATATGGCATCATTAGGGTTAATAGGCAGCACCCTGGGTGTCGCCATATGGTGTCAGCATGTTTCGTGCCAAGCAAATATTCCATGGTGAAATCTTGGCCCTATTGGCCTTGTGATGAACTAAGGTCCATCCCCAATCCATCCTTCACTCCCCCTAGCCTCTCCCTACTCCACCCCCCACCCCCCCACCAACTCCCTCCTCCCCCCCCACCCACCATCTCCCTCCTCCCCCCCCCCACCATCTCCCTCCTCCCCCCCCCCCCACCATCTCCCCCACCCACAAGCATCCTCAACCATCTACACGTCCACTCAGCAATTCTCTACAGTCTCTCTCTCTCTTTGCTGCAATGTTGCATCTCTCATTATTCTACTGCTATTACAATTATCAGTGTTCCTCAAAGCACTCTCAGTGTATACCACTCCCTCTTCGTAGAATACAAAGCACACGTCTTGCAACCCAATCCCACTCTACTCTGTGCAACTCGCCAACCCAAGACTGCAATGTTATTCTCAATCTTGTAATGGTAAATGGTTCAAAGTCGGAATGGAGACGTGACAAATGGAGTTTCTCTGAGGTCTGTATTAGGGCCATTATTGTTTGTTTTATATATTAATGATCTTCCTGAAGTCTGAAAGAATAGTAAAATATACTTATATGCGGATGATACGAAAGTGTATAGACGGATCAGGAGCCAAGATGACATGTACCTGCTTCAAAGTGACATAGACTCTATGAAAGAATGGTCCGAGAAGTGGTTATTGTATTTTCATCCGAAGAAATGTAAATACAGTAAAAGTCCGTTAATCCGACGACCGATGATTCGAATCTCCCAATAGTCCAAATTTTTCAATGTGAGGCCAAATCCAAATTCACCCGATGGTCCGAATTTCAAGAAGTCCCAAAGTCCCCTTTTTGAGGCATTAGTCCACTCAAATGACACATAATGGAGCACACACATATCATATGTTCATGAATTCACTTTAAAAGTTTACCATTGTCATTGTAGCCTATTACCTACTTCAAAACATTCAGATTAATGCTCAAAGGAAGCTACTGATATAAACGTAAACACCTTCTTCTTCTTCTTCCACATCGTCTGCTAGAGAGTTTGTTTTGCTCTTGAACGCATCCTTGGGACGCTCCGATGCGCTACTGGCTTGCACCGCATTTTCTGCAAGCGCATTCAGTCTTGAGCTTGAAAACGCACCTTTGGACGTATTAGTCTTGAGCTTGAAAACGCACCTTTGGACGTTCCGATACGCTACTATTTATAGTTCAGTGATCGGAGCGTCCCAAGGGTGCTTTCAAGACAACAAGACAAGGGTGCTTTCAATACAATATAATATAACAGAGCATGTCACAAAAGGAAAATCACAAAATGAAAATTACAAGAACCTCTCAGGGAAGTGCCGTTGTTAAGGCATTACTTCCCGAACCACATCTGATCTGATCTTCAAGAGCAAGACAAACTCGCTAGTAGACGGAAGAAGAAGAAGACGTTTATATCAGCAGATTCCTTTGATCATTAATCTGAATGTTTTGAAGTAGGTTGTTGTTGTTGTTGTTGTTGTTGTTGTTCCCCAAGCTGCCTGGCCGAACAGCCCCAAGGCCCCGAGTAAGGCCAAGGCCATAAACGAGCGCCCCCACAGAACCCTCCCTGCCGACCACAATAAAGCCTGGGTGACCGAAGCCACTCCATGGCGGGGAGCTGAGAGGGCGCGTAAACGCCCGGGAAACCAAAGCCCCACCCAGGGCCCTGTGCCCCTCAGCAATTATGAAGAGAAAGTTGAGGGGCAAAGGAATAATGTGACGCTTTAGCTTCCAATCTTGGTAGATTGGGAGGTCAATCCACGGAAGAGACGCCGTCACTTGAGATTTAGAAAATATATAAGTAAAAGGAACAGTCAGAGTAAGCTATGGGTATGGCAGAGATCGCTCAGGTCTCACTCTGATAGACCAGCCCATCGCCAGTTTTGAAGTAGGTAATAGGCTACAATGACAATGGTAAACTTTTGAAGTGATTTCATGAACATATGATATGTGTGTATGCACCATTCTGTCATTTGGGTGGCCTAATGCCTCAATGTTTTCGTCATACACAGGTTCATAGGGGTAAAGTCCGATAATCCGAAAAATCCACTTATCCGAACGAGGGCCGGTCCGCTGCCCTTCGGATTAACGGAAGTTTACTGTATATGCGTATTGGAAAATGCAACCTCCAAAATGAAGGTTACTGTATGTATGAAAAGATGATAGAAGTGAGCTCTGAGAAGGATATAGGTGTTTTAATAGATAATAGATTAAACTTTTCAGACCATTTGGCTGAAAGATAAACAAGGCTAATAAAATAGTGGGGCTTATAAGGAGGAGATTTGTATCAATGGATGAGGCAATTTGTAAAAATCTGTATGTAGCACTGGTTAGGTTAGGGTTACGGGTGGATGGGACTCGTTAGCCTTGGTCGGCAACTCATCTAGGGGAGACAACCTTATACAAATCCGGGTGGATGGGACTCGTCAGCCTTGGTTGGCAACCTGTCTAGGGGAGTAAACCTGATACAAATCCGTACTGCTTACCTAAGGGTAAGGCAGGTTAGTGGATGGATTAGCCGAACACCACTGTAGAAAAATAGTGCTAACAAGATACACAGAGGGCCTCGGAGTTGGACGGATCCTAAATTGAGTGGTCAATCCTGTAAGTCCTTCACTAAACTGGCTCGGGTTGTCCCACTCACAGGGAATAGGTCCGCTTGGGGGCATTCTGTGTATGGCCACCCTCGTAAGGGGAGTAAGGCGTTCGGCAATAGATAGATAGATAGATAGCACTGGTTAGGCCACATCTAGAGTATACTAATCAGGTATGGGCTCCATATTTGATAACAGGTATTGATACTGTTGAAAATGTACAGAGGAGAGCGAGCAAATTGGTACCGACACTTAGGAATATGAGCTATGAAGAGCGGTTGAAGAAGCTAGGACTACCAACACTGGCATATAGGAGGGCAAGAGGTGACATGATTGAAACATACAAGATACTGACAGGAGTGTACGATCAGGATGTATGCAACAATGTATTTGTGATTCAAGAGGACAGAAGGACGAGGGGACACTCAAAGAAAATTTTCAAGGAAAGGTCAAGACTTGAAAAGAGGACAAATTTGTTTTGTAATAGAGTGGTAAATGATTGGAATGTACTGCCCCAGTATGTGATTGAGTCAGAATCTTTACAAACATTTAAGCGTAATTTAGGCAAGGCATGTAGTAGACAAGATCTATTTTATAATCATAAAGCTAAACTTCAGTATGATAAAATTGTATTGACTGCCACTGCCACAGCCACCACTTTTGGTGCGGGTCCCGAGCTGGATACACAGGTCTAAAAAGGCCTCTTCCAGAACGTCTACTGTAAGATACTGTAAGATTCTATTCAACAGCTGAGCTCTGGAACTCTCTCCCAGACTCATTCTTTCCCTCATCCTATGACTTAAATTGCTTCAAACTCTGTGTCCAGGCATTTTGGCTCAAACGTCCCTTGATCTTGGCCCTGTCACTTTTTCAACTCAGAGGGAGGCACTCGTCACAGGCAGTTTTGTCTTTTGTCTCCTTCACTCGCATAGAAAACAATAAATAAGAGCGATGGTGGTGACCCCCCCCCCCCCCCCAGAACCCCCAAATGACCTGAGCGAGTGTTTTTATGCATATATTCCTAAATTTCTAACCCATGTCTTTTCAGGAAAAAATAAAATCGAAATTTGGCTGGGTCTGAGATGTCAATTATTAATAATTCAGGTGGTGCTCAAGGGGTTGTTGTTGTTGTCGTTCTGTGGGCTGCCTGGCTGAACAGCCTCGAGTCCCTAAGGAAGGCCATGGCCGAGATCAAACTTTCCCACAGGGCTCTCAAGGAGAGTAGATTGTGTTGTTGGCATAAGTGATTGTGTGGAATGCAGTCTTCTATGATGTGTATAATAGTATGAGGTGCTGTGTTACATCCTGGACAGGCGTCGCCGACGGAGTCATCCAGTCACTTCTGATAGCTCAGAAGAGCTGGATGGTGCCCACATCTCAGTCTGGCCAGGTGGACTCTGTCCTCGCGAGGAAGGGAGGACTCAGAAGGATGGATTTCGGGGGGTCGTGCATGCAGCTGAGTGTTGTTTTTGAGTGACTGGCTGGAACGGCGAGTGATACGAGTATGGATGTGCTTCTGGAAGCTGGTTTAGGGTTGGTAGGGAGGGAGAGATGACAGTATTTGTGTGTGATATAATGTGCTGGGTTTTGTTTTGATGTTCCTTGATGTCTGGGTATGCTGCCATGTAGTGTAGTAGATGGTGTTGGTTTGTGGAGGCCGTAGCCAGGAATTGAGTGCCTCTCATGTCCAGGTGGTCTTTGACTTTGAGGACTTTGGTTTTGTGATGTAGGTGATCTGTAGGTGTAGTAGCTGTGCAGCCTGTGATGATTTTTAGGGCTTTGTTTTGAATGGTCTGTAAGGTCTTGTGATGTGTTTCAGCTAGGTTGGAAGCCCAGGCAGGGCTTGCATATTCCATCATTGATCTTATATATTGTTTGTATACTGTGGTAGTAGTTTCTTTGGATTTGAGAGATTGTTTACAAAAGTTTGATGAAAATGAAAATTTTATAGTTTTAGGGGACCTAAATGCTAGGGTAGGAAATGAGCCTGTTGAGGGAGTTATCGGTAGTTTTGGTGTGAATGGTGTTAATGAGAGTGGAGAAAGACTGAAAAATGTATGTGGAGAGTGCAGATTGAGTGTAGGTAATACGTTCTTCATAAAAAGGCGTATACACAATTACACATGGCATAGACTTGTGAGGAGAGAGATTGTAGAGAGGGCATTGATGGATTATGTGCTGGTGACAAGGGAAAGATTGTGTAGACTGCTGGATGTGAATATGCTGAGAGGTGAGGCGGAGGGTATGTCAGATCATTACCTGGTGGAGGGAAAGCTAAGAGTTAGGAGTTACAGAAGAATGAGAGACAAGCGTGAAGTAAGAGAGGTAATAAAAGTTAGTGAGTTAGAGAAGAGGGAAAAAGAGAAGGAGTACAAGGAAAGACTAAATGAAAAGTGGATGGAAGTGAGAGAGGTAGAGGTTGAATGGCAACAGTTTAAGGAAGGAGTGAAAGCAAGTGCAGAGGTAGAATGCGGTAAAAGGAAAGTAGGAGGTAGAGGTATCAGGAAGGGAAGCGAGTGGTGGAATGATACGGTGAGAAAGGCAGTTGAGGAGAAGAGACAGTGTTTTGAGAGGGTTTTGAGAAGAGACAGTGTTTTGAGAGGGTTTTACAGGATGGTAGTGTTGAGGTATGGGAGAGGTACAAGGAGAAAAGGAGAGAGGCAAAACGGAAAATTAGAGAAGCGAAAAAAGATGCAAACGAAAGGTGGGGTCAAAGGTTGACTGAGAATTTTGAAGAACACAAGAAGATGTTGTTGTTGTTCCCCAGGCTGCCTGGCCGAACAACCCCAAGGCCCCGAGCAAGGCCAAGGTCAGAACCGAGAGCCCCCACAGAACCCTCCCTGCCTACCACAATAAAGCCTGGGTGACCGAAGCCACTCCAAGGCCGGGAGCCAAGGAGAGTCTATTTCAACCCCTTTCGGGGTTGGGCACCGGCCCCGAAAGAAGATGTTCTGGAAGGTGGCTCTCAGGAATTGTCGGATAGGAGCAAAAGTGAAGGAGGTTGACTCAGAAAGAATAGAGTGTAATGAGGCGTGCTGTAGGAATCGTCGTCGTTCTGGCCCATACGCCGGACAGACACATAGAAAATGATGGACTGTTAATGGGGTGTGACATAGTTGACACTCAGGCGGTAGGTCGCGAGGGGTGGTCATCAAATAACCATGAGTAAGACGTGTGTGACCAATACGTAAACGCGTTAAAATCGTTTGGTCCGCTCGACATGAAGCAATCGACGAAGGCCACAAGAAAATGTCATCCTTTAGTGAACGGAAATTATTTGATTCAGGTTGTGAACGCCAGTCAATACGCCATGCATCAAGTACGCGTTGCTGCAAGACTGGAAAAATATCCTTTGGCCTCTGGAGAATAAGAGAAGGAGAACCACGACAAGCCTCTTTTGCAAGAAGGTCCGCGTTCTCATTCCCCTCGATACCCACATGTGCAGGGATCCAACATAGTGTGAACGTAAGACCCCCTCACTGTAACAGGTATATTTCAGGCACCTGGCCCGGGGAGACTATTTATATGAAGGGTGCGCCTGGAAGTGTGGTGGGCGGGCTTGTGGCTTCGGCTCTTCTGCATGTCTGCCTGCCGAGATCGGAACCTCTCCTGGTGGTCGGGGGCTGGGGTAGTGGTGGAGGGACCTTGGTGACCCTGGTCTCTGGGTCTTCTCCTGGATGACCTAGATATGTGTGAATTTGTATTTTGTTTTTGTGTGTTCATTGTTTTCTGTTGTGTTTTCCCTATTCTTGCTCTATCTTGAGTCGGCCACCCCCCCAAAACAAAAATAAATAAATAAATACAATAGGAAAAGTGAGGATTGGGCCTGAGTATATAGCTAGATAGGTAGATAGATAGTAGTTTCTTTGTTGTGTCAAAATTGTGTGTGGGCAAGTGACCTGAGGGCACTAAGTCTGGGTGTCAGTTTATGTTACTCCTTGGATTTTGTGTGTGTGTTAAGGGTGTGTTGTTTATGGTAAGGTGTGGGGCATTTCTGTGTTCGGCTGTCCAGCTTGTGAGGAGGGTTGCTTTGGATTTGGCTGAGACTAATTTGAGTCTAGTGCACCAGTCATGTAGGGTGTTGAGATAGGGTTGAAGGAGGTGTGTTGCTGTGTCCGAGTCTTGGTGTGTACATGTGAATGTTTGTCGTCTGCGTAGGAAGCTATTTTATTTGGGGTGCGTGGGATGTGGATAGATAATGCATGTATAGATTGAAGATTGAGGGCGACAAGACGGATCCTTGCGGGACTTCGTATGTGAAGTTTCTAATGTTAGATGACTTTGGAGGGGTTGCAAAGGAGTGTGATGGGGCGCGGTGTGAGGAGGGTGGCGTGGGGTCTTAGTTGGGTTTGGGGAATGTAATGATGACACCATGCTTCCAGATGTCTGGTATTATGTTGTGTGAATAGCTGTAGTTTGATATGTTGGTGAGTGCTTGTATGCCTTGTGGTCCTAGGTGTCTGAGTTGTATGTTACTTATGTTGTCTGGGCCACAAGCGGGTTAGTGCTTGAGATTGTTAATGATGTGTTTTGTCTGGTTGTTGGTGAAAGGTGCATAGTCAGGGTCTGTGGGGAATTGTCTCTTATGTCGGATGACACGTCGGTCGTCATAATGAGGGTTTAGGTGGCTGACATGAGAGAAATGATTAATGAGTGTTTGCTTGTTGTTTGTATGAAGGTATAGAGTCTGTTGTTGTGATTGCAGCATGTGATTGTGTTGTGTTGCTGTTGGAAAGTGTAATGCTGTTTAGTGTTTTATAAAAAAAATTGAGGGTCTGTTTTGTGATCAAGTGTTTGGAGGTAATTATTACAATTTAGTGTTTGTTATTCTAGTATTTTTTGTGTTAATCAGTGTGCTTGGATTTGTTGTGTGGTATCCTGTGTGTGGGATGCTGGGGAGTGTTTCAGTGTGTTGCGTTGTCTGATGAGGTTTTTAATTTCTGGTGTGAAGTTGGGGTTGTCTTTTTCTGTTACCTCTTGGAATATGTTTCTTGTCTGTGTTTTGGATAATCGTGTTGAACGTGTGAACAGCATTGTTGATTTGAAAGCTTCCTAGTTGGCTCTTTTATAGTTACTGTAAGTGTATCTGTGGCCAGCTGGGGCGAGTCTGGTTTTGATGGTGATAATGATCGGGAGGTGGTCAGAACCTAAGGTTTTGACCACCCTCCAGGATGTTGTGGGGGCGAGGTCTGGTGAGCAAAAAGTGATATCTGGAGATGATAGGAGGAAGACGGCTTGGTGGGGAATATGGATATGTTGATAGATGTCGTTAAGGATGAACATTTTATTTGATTGGCGTTGTAGGACCAGCCCTCTGTATGTGTCGGGGTTATCGACAAGGGGTTAAGAAGTGTGGTTTCAGTCTCGTGCCCTATGGGCAGCATTCTAGTCGGCCTTCGTTTTGGCTGCCTCACTTATCAAGTTTGTAAAGTTTAGATGAGACTGAAGTATGGTAGGCTACCTGATGTCACGTCTCTCTAGATATACCCGTTTTGGTTTCTGTTGAACAATAAATTAGCCATAGCCCAATTTTTTATAATTAGATTTTCCGGACTATTGGATGTTGGATTAATGATTTTATACTGTATTCTTTCTGTAGTGCAGCCAGCAAGATAGCAAACCGGTTCTTCTCCAAGTCCCCCGGTGAGCGATCCCACACCCTGGCACTGATCGCCAACTGTCACATTGACTCCGCCTGGCTGTGGCCATACTCAGAGACCAAGAGAAAATGTGCACGCTCTTGGCTATCAAC
Organism: Paralithodes platypus; assembly: GCA_032716605.1. Taxonomy (NCBI): domain Eukaryota; kingdom Metazoa; phylum Arthropoda; class Malacostraca; order Decapoda; family Lithodidae; genus Paralithodes; species Paralithodes platypus. The sequence continues at coordinate 151,940 of JAVRFV010000180.1, read as the reverse complement.
AATCAGGCTCATGGACGAATACCCGGAGATGAAGTTTGCTTGCTCACAGGTATGGGGTTTTCATCATTATTGTGATCATCATTATCATACGGCTTTCATTATTATCATAAGAATCTTCATCATTACTATTATACATACATTCATACATAAACGTAAAAACCGAGTGCTCCACACGAAGTGTGGTTCCGGTCTCATGAGTTAATGACAGCTCTCCATGCAGCCCTGTTCAGATTTACCTTACTTATAATTTTTGTTTATTTCAAAATCATGTGATCCCACATCTTTCTTGATCTGCTCCTTAGTGCAGTTCCGTTAGTCGATGAAAATGGAGAATACACCAAAGACGAAGTACGGAAAATACGAGGAGAAATGAACAAGGAGACAGTGAGTCAGGTAGTGGATCAAATCGGGGACAAGGAGATAGTGAGGGAGGAGCAGGAGATAGACACAGTGAGTCAGGTAGTGGATCAAACCGAAGACAGAGAGATGGTGAGGGAGGAGCAGGGGATGGAGACGGTGAGTCAGGTAGTGGATCAACCCGAGGACGGAGAGATGGTGAGGGAGGGGCGGGAGATTGTGGAAGGGGGGGGGAGGAGAATAGAACTAGCAGGGAATGTGGAGGTAGGTCAGGGAGGGGATGGAAGAGGAGGTGAACCTGATGGGAGGCAGGGAGGGAAGAGAAACAAGGAGGAGGATTCCAATATACTGTGCTACTACACTAATATAGATGGAATAAACAGTAAAAAGGTAGAATTGGATGATATATTAAGAAAGGATCAACCACAGATAGTCTGTTTGACGGAGACAAAGCTGAACCAGGACTTTGACAGCAATATAGTGTTTAGTGAAGGATATAATATATGGAGATATGATAGAAAGGGAAAATGGGGAGGTGGAGTGGCAGTATTAGTAAAGAACCCTATGACAGCAAAGCAAGTGGAGTTAAATAATGACAAGGCAGAAATAATGGCAGTTGAACTCAATGATATAGAAGGAAAAAAGCTAGACATAGCAGTAGCTTACATGCCACCAAAGACCAGAGCATGGAGGGAGTTGGAGTTTGAGGAGATGGTCGAGGATATGATTCAGTCGTTGAGAAGATTGCTTTTAAGGAAGAATCGATTGATCTTGGTAGGAGATTTCAACTGTAGTGAGGTTGATTGGGAATCGGGAGATGCAGGGCCAAATCAGAGATCTTGGGGAAGTCGGCTAGTGGAGTTGGTTACGGAAAATGTACTTGCACAACATGTGAAGGAAAATACAAGAATGAGGGGTAATAACGAACCTTCTAAACTCGATCTGATTTTTACAAAGGATCCTCACGAAATTAGTGATATAAACTATCTATGTCCTGTAGGTAAAAGTGATCACCTATTACTAAAATGGAAGTTGACCTCGAGTAATGCCAATAGATTAGACAATAGCTACATAAATGACAGATTAAATTATAGTAAAGCTGATTATGTATCCTTGAAAAGATATTTAGAGGGAGTAGATTGGGATCTTATTTTGAAGGAACAGGACGTACAAGGTAAATATAGTAGATTCCTCGAAATTTATAGAGTAGGAACCAATCTGTTTGTCCCAAGATATAAAACTGGAAATTTTACTAAGCAGAAAGATTGGTTTAATTTGAAATGCAAAAGAGCTTTGGGTAGGCGTGATGCAGCTTGGGCTAGATTAAGAAGAAGGAACACTGAGAGTAATCGGAATAAATATAAACAGGAGAGGAATAGATATGTTAACATAATTAGGCAAGTTAAAATGAACTATGAGAAGAACATAGTAAATAAATGTGAAAGTGATCCTAGATTATTTTATAAATATATAAACAGTAAGTTGAAGGTAAAGAAACAAATTACTAAATTAAGAGTTGATGCTAGGACGTATGAAAATGTATCGGACATGTGCGAGGTAATGAATAACAAATTGGGGTCGGTTTTTACTAGAGAGGAAGGTTTTGACGAACCACAGGCGGGAGTACTGGAGAGTGGTCTTAGTAAGATTGAAATAACTAGAGATGAGCTGTTATCTGCGATGAGAGGACTTGAAGTAAGGAAAGCTATGGGACCGGATGAAGTGTCTGCCTGGGTTTTAAAGGAGTGTGCAGAGCAATTAGTGGAGCCAGTGAGGGACATAATTCAAGCTTCCTTAGATAAAGGACAGGTTCCTGTTGAATGGAAAAGAGCTAATATCATTCCGATATACAAGAATGGAAACCCTGAGGACCCTCTAAACTATAGACCAGTTTCACTTACTAGTATTGTATGCAAGATTTGTGAAAAGCTAATTAGGAAGAGATGGATGAAAATGTTGGAGAGAAAGAAGATAATAACCCCAAAGCAATTTGGATTCAGAGAAGGGACATCTTGTGTTACCAGTTTGCTATGTTATTACAGTAGGGTGATAGATGTACTCCAAGAAAGAGGCGGATGGGTGGACTGCGTCTACTTAGACCTTTCCAAAGCATTCGATAAGGTACCACATAAGAGATTGTTATCTAAGCTTGAGACGCTAGGATGTGTCAGGGGGAGTTTGCTGAAATGGATGGAGAGCTATTTAACAGATAGGGAAATGAGGACCAACATTAGAGGAACTTACTCATCGTGGCGGAAAGTTGAGAGTGGTGTGCCGCAGGGATCTGTGTTGGCACCTCTCATGTTCCTTATGTACGTGAATGACCTGCCGATAGGCATAAACTCCTACATGTCAATGTTTGCAGATGACGTAAAAATTATGAGACAAATAACAAATAAAAGTAGTTGTGAGGAGCTGCAAGGGGATTTAGATAAAATATACGAATGGAGCACCAAGTGGAAAATGAAATTTAATATAAGTAAATGCCATGTGTTAAATATGGGAAGAAGTGTGAATAGACCAAATTGGGAGTACAGGATGGGAGATACATGTAATATAATTAGCAAGGCCGAAAAAGAAAAGGATTTAGGGTTGATTATACAAGATAATTTGTCGCCAGAGAAACATATTAACAAGCTCTTTGGCGGAATGTATGCAATGGCTGGGAATATGAAAGTTGCTCTGAACTACTTGGATGAGACCATGGTAGCGAAAATTATGAAGAGTATGATTAGACCAAGATTGGAGTATGCAGCAGTGGTGTGGTCCCCGCATCTAAAGAAGCATATTCACAAGTTAGAAAGAATCCAGAGAGCAGTTACTAGATTGGTTCCAAGTTTCAGAGAACTGCCATATGAAGGGAGGCTAGACAAATTAAATCTACCGAGTCTAAAAGAGAGGAGAGAGAGGGGAGACATGATAATGATGTACAAATGCACCCGGGGGCTGGAGAGGCTGGATAGGGAGGATATATTAATTATGGATACAGGAATAACTAGAGGCCACAGCTACAAAGTAAAAAGACCTACCTGCAAGAACGATATCAGGAAGTTTAGCTTCCCCTATAGATGTATTGACAAATGGAATGGGCTGGAGGAGGAGGTGGTAGGGGCAAGGAATATCCATATTTTCAAGAAAAAATTGGATAAAAAGTAGACTGAGAGACGGGACAACACGAGCTTAGCTCAACTCCTGTAAACTACAATTAGGTAAATACAAATGAGTAATGCCCTCAATACCTTCTTTGCATCAGTTTTTACAACAGAAGACCTCAGTGATATCCCTACACCATCGCCGATTCAGATTGATAATTCAGATGTTCTAAGCAATATCACCGTTACAGAGAGAGAAGTATTGAATTGTTTAGATAAACTCAAGGTAAATAAAACACCTGGACCTGATACAATCTTACCTAGAGTTCTAAAGGAAGCTAAGGATGATCTCTCCAAACCACTGACATTACTATTCAATAAATCCTTGCAGTCTGGAACTATGCCTGATCAGTGGAAGCTAGCCAACGTAACACCGATATTAAAAAAGGCAGCAAATCCCTACCCAGTAACTATCGTCTAATTAGCTTAACCTCAGTTGTATGTAAAATGTTAGAAACATTCATAAGAGACAGACTCGTAAATCACTTAGAGGAAAATAACATACTTAAAGATACTCAACACGGCTTTCGTAAAAAAACGTTCCTGTTTAACAAACCTCTTAGACTTCTTCCACGATATCCTCAACCTCTACGATGAGAGTAAAGCTGTAGATATTATATACCTTGATTTTCAAAAGGCCTTTGACAAAGTTCCCCACAAACGTTTACTGCTAAAATTAAAATCGCATGGAATACAAGATGGTGTGTTGAAATGGATAGAAAATTGGCTCAGCGACAGAAAGCAAAGAGTAGTCATAAACGGTAAGGCATCTAAATGGACCAATGTAAGTAGCGGGGTACCCCAGGGATCGGTACTAGGACCAATTCTCTTTCTAATTTACATCAACGACATAGATGAGGATCTCACCTGTACAATCTCAAAATTTGCTGACGATACAAAAATTGCAAATAGCGTACTCTCAAAAGAACAAGTTGATGATATGCAACACAATCTAGATAAGTTGTCATGTTGGGCCCAAATTTGGCAAATGAGTTTCAATGCGGATAAATGTAAAGTACTACATATCGGATACCAAAATGAGAAAGCAAACTAATCGATGAATGGCACTCAGCTTAAGAATGTACATTAAAATGTAAAACTTGCAAACAAAGTCAAACCAAAACTGGGACAAAGACAATATAAAGTCAAAACAACATATCAAAATCGCTATGTGGAAACCGCTTACTAAAATAAAATTTTATGAAATGAAAGAACACAATCCACCACATAGGGTGTACATTACTACATGAGCAAGTTAATCTGGTTCCCAAGCAAACTAATCTCACATATAACAACGCACTATCGTGACGATAGTGCGTTGTTATATGTGCGATTAGTTTGCTCAGGGAATTAGTCAATTTGGGAAGTCCGGGACGTTCTGGCAAATATTACTAAACTCTGCATGAACAAAAGAAACTACAATTAGTGTTAAAATGTTATATTAAAATCAAATTTGCAACTTGACAAGACATTAACAATAGTACAAAATAAAAATTAATAAGATACAGTATATATAATATTACAAAAAATACATATACAGTAAACCCTCGCTATCTCGGACTAATTGGGGGGAGACCCAGTCCGAGATGACCGAAAATCCGAGATGTCCGAAGTCCGACTTATGTCCGACTTAAGAGAGGCAAATGTCCGAATTGGAAGAGGGAGTCCGAGCCACCAGAGAAAACGGAGACTTCCCTATCACTAACAACTTTGATTCAAGATAAATTACAGTACCTGTACAGTATCCAGCAGACATATATTATAAATATCACTTTCCTTCTCCATTTCACTGTCCTTCTCCACCTCACTGTAGCCTTAGATCTCGGAATTTACCCTTAGATCTCGGAATTTTCCGAGATATATGACACCTGTCCGACAGACCATGTGGGGCCCTCGGAGTATTCCCCTTACATCTCGGAATTTTCCGAGATATACGGCGAACTTTCCGAGAGGCCGATGCCAGTCCGAGTAGTCCGGGTTTCCGACTTCTAGAGGTCCGAGATAGCGAGGGTTTACTGTATAGCACTCACTAACGATAGTGCTATCGGGTAGGTACCTGTAAGCATAGCATGCCTCAAGTGACCCCTATCAATAACTACCCTACAAATAACCTACATTTATCGCACAAATAAACTAAGGAAATCGCAAAAGCAAGCAATTGATACTATCGACAATGAATACATAATTATACTGTAATATAAAGACAAATAATTGCAAAATATGAAGAAGTAACAACAGATTTAAACAAAGAGTACTCTTTTAACCTCTGAAGTGCGCATGGGGGTAATTAGACACCTCTCCCTGTGCGCATGTATTTGAGGTGTTTCCGTCACTAAAATATTCATTGTACCATTAATAGCATTAATACTTATCCATATGCGCCTATTATGGGTTGATTATAAAGGTATTAACCTGAAACAACAATAAAACAAGTGAAAACAGCGTTTGGATGGTCAAAATCGGAGATATAGCCCGCGAGTTGTATAATGTATGGGTGAGGCAAGCTGCTTTCCCGCCAATTTCCCCCAAGGCCACTGAGACACAGTCGATCGATACTCTCTCTCTCTCTCTTGCACTCGCTTGCCATCAGTGATGACAACACCCTGCTTGCAACTCGCTAATGTTAGCACGAAAATATACCTCAGAATAAGGGAATAACAGGGAAAATAGGTGATAACTGAAGGAGAGGAGGAAAGTGGGGAAGGAGGGGAGGTAGAGGACTGAGATTTTGCATGGCCCAGGGGCCAAAAAAAAATAAAAGAATAATTTTTTTTTTTTTTTTTTTTTTTTTTTTTTTTTTTTTCGATGTCAAAAGTTTATTTTTTTTTTCACTCACTCTTAAGAGTCTCCCCGCAGTTCCCGGGTTAACAAGAACAATTAATTTTAAAAAATCATCAATATTAATATTAATATTAGAAAAAGAAAAAGATAAACAATAAATACAGACAAAAAGTAAGCAGAGGTTATACAAGAAACTTCAAGTTAAAAATGCTTGATTAAAATTATTGATGTCAAATTTTAGAATACAGTCACAATAATTGACCCTAAAAAGATTAAATTTATGTAACAATTTACTTGCCTCAAAACCTCTGTCTACTAAGAGTTTGTATAGTAACCTAGCTCTAGCCCAAAAGTCATCTACTTTAGTGCAAATTTTACAAAATCTTATTAACTGTGAATAAAAACAATTATAAGTTATTTTACTATCGATATTACTAGGGAAAGGAAAGTTTATTACGTTAAAATTAAAATCATCAACTTTGTGATATACTTTAAGTATGCACTGTTCATTAACAATCTATATTTATATCAAGAAAATTTTCAACTTTATAATTTACGTTACATTGTGTGAGGGGTAATAGAAATAGGATAAATAAGTTTAGCAACTTGATTAAAATTTAACAAATTGCAAACGAGAATATCATCAATATATCTACTATTATTACTTAACAATTTAGCAAGTGCTAATTTTTCTGGGATTTTATTTTTCTTGCTACTGTCAACTAAGTCTTTTATATATTTAAATTCTAAAGCAAGCAAGAATAAATCTGCAATTAAAGGGCTAGCATTTCCACCCATAGGAATTCCTAATATTTGTTTGAAAATATAAGGCCCGAATCTAACATAAGTATTGAAAAGGAGAAATTTAAGGGCATCTTTAAGTTTAGTTCTATCAAAATATACTGAACTAGTGGGAGTAGAGCTAAGTGATGCATTATTGAAGTATGTATAAACATTTATGAAATAATTACCATTCCCAACGAACCTGTCAAAGTGCAAATCTATAATAAAGCAAAGCTCTGAATATACTAAATCTAAAGGCAAATTGGTATACAAAGTTGAAAAGTCGAAGCTATGTACCGAGGTAACTTTCGGCATGGTATTTATTTTATCAATAACTTCTAACGAATTGTCAACACTCCAATAATAGTTAATGGCAGTTCTTCTCATGATGGTATTACAATATCTTTTATGAGTACTTTTAATGTATTTAAAGCAATTTACGACTTGTTCTGATAGAGTTTTAATGGTAGCAAATTTATTAGTGGCCCCTCCATCATTGACGATTATGCCTATTACATAAGGCATCCTCTTCAAACACTCATTTACCGTAGTTTAAATCTACCGCTCAGAGCATAAAAAATTGAGGAGCCTTCATCATGAGCGCACGCAACCTCACTCATGGTTCGTCATAATGAAATTGGGTACTCACTACGAAAAAACTTTGTAAAAAATAACAAATAAAAAGAAAATAAGAATAACTAATCATAAGCTTTCCATAACTTCGTGGATGTACTTGTGTGGATCTTTGACCAGACGCTGACTTCAGGCGTCATTCTTCCTTCTCTGCTCTGCGCTCAACCTGCCCTGACGTGTCTCCCCACGCTCCGCTCGTTCCGCATTTGCTGCGTCCCTAGTGAGTTTTTCTCATTTGTTTACTCTGGGATGTATCGAGTAAGGTTAGGATATGCGTAGCAGGAGTGTCATGGGCGGGCTGCCCGCAGTTCAGTGTATTTGGGTCGTGTGTTTGGGACGCCTATTTCGGGCGTACCCTCGTGGTCCCGTGGTGGACGCGTGAAACGTTTTCGCGGCTAGCTAGCCTAGTTATTTAGTTGGCTTTAACTACGCGTTATTAGGCTTCTTTTTATCTTTCTGATGAAGTTGCCTTATTTGTTTGTTTTCTGACGTTCCTAGCGTATTTTTCTTCACTTAGTGAATTTTTTTCTAGGTCCTGTGTCAGTGCTTCCCTCTCCCGGGTATATTTCTTCGAGGTGTGTTGGCGGCTGTTCCTGTTGTGATATAATTCAGTGCTTTTTGTTTTTATTACGACATGTTTAAGCGATACTCCGTCTGCTTAGGCCTAGCCAGCCTCTCGTAGCTTTTTACATGTGCAAGTGTTATTGATTTATTGTATAAATATGTACTACTGTGTCATGTGTGTTCTGGATAAGTTGTGTATTGGCTTATTCCAGGCACTATTTGTGTACCTCCGATTGCATCTGGTTGGTGTGGGTTACCGTTTCCGGCGGGTTTTTCTCGATTGCTCCGTGAAAATCCGGCTGGTTCTCAGTTTGCGTCTTGTGGGTGTGGGTTGCCTTTTCCGGCGGGTTTTCTCGATTGCACCGAGAAAATCCGGCTGGTTGCCGAGTTTTAATCACGCGTGGTTAAAATAGGCTAGTTTCCCCCGGCGAGTGGTGGCTTGAGGGCTCTCCAGAACTGCGTCTCTGTAGTGGGGCCTGTGTTCAGGCTTACTGTGTGTCTCCCGGCGGAATGGCTTTACCCGATTCAACTAGGGGTTCATGCGGACACCTGTTGACTATAGTTTTTCCCGGTTTTGCAAAGCCGTTGAAAAACTGGGCTGTTTTGTTTGATTAGTCTTTCCACCCCGGCGATCTTTTGCAAAGAAGTGGGGATAGGAACAATTGGGGTTAACTTTTCTATTAATTTTCACCCGGCGGTTGAACCTCGGGAGGGTGGGAATCACGGATTTGCAATTCGGTAGGATTAGCCAAACAATTGAGGGATACAATTGGGTATCGAGACATTCAACTTACGGCGATCTATGAAGGCTTCGAGAGGAGTCAGATCTAATGATTAAGATGGGCTTAACCTGGTTAACTGCGTTATAATAAGGAGGCCGGCGTCTTATTATGGGTTCCCGGTGAACTTTATATCACAGGGAAGACTGCGTCATTTATAAAGAACTGCTCGTCTTTATATCATGTCCGAGGATATTCTTAAATCTTTTGGACACGTAAAGATATTCAAAAAATCTTTACATATGAACCTACAGGGTAACGAGAGGTAATAGTGGTGTATTACGTCTCGTTGCCCGGCGGTTCATTAACACTTGTGTTAGAACATTTTGGGGTAACCTTATGAGCATTAATTCCTGGAAATTTTCTTTTTTCCAGGGCGGAGTTCCGGCGGGTCCACAGAGGACCAGGTGAGGCCCGGGGGGAGTTAGCTTTTAACCAGTCTCTGCCATGGCTGCTCTAGCCCCTGTTTTTGCTCTTTGCTCAACGCCCTCATGTTCCGGGATCCCTATTTTTGCACATACAGTACTCTGTGCATTCGTTGTGTCAAATGCTTGGACCGATCAAGGGCTTTGTGGGTAACGAAGAATTGTACCTTTTGTAGTCAGCTCAGTATTAAAGTATTACAGCACGACAATCTGGCCGCGGCGGTTGCATTACGCGAGGTCAGACAACTTCTTACTAATTATGCTACTACAGTGGCTCATAAAGCACTGCAGTGTGATAACGTAATTCTGTGGGACCGTTTGTTGGTTCAGCACCCCCCAATTAAACGTCCTCCTTCCCGAAGTAAAGTCAATAAGTCGGCAGATACTGGGCTGGGTAAAGGGCTTCTTCCCTCCCCCGGCACATCTAAGAGACCGCGTGAGCCGTCTCCCCCGGCGACAGCTTCGGAGTCAAGATCTAGGTCCAGGTCACGGTCTCCTCTCAGAAAGCAGACACATAGTCACTCGACTTCACCTTCGCGGAAGAAGAGTAGGACAGACAAGACCAAGGACAGTTCTAGTGATACATCGAAGTCGAGGCGGAGTCACAAGTCTTCTAAGAAAGAGTCTCATGTACGAAAGTCTTCCCGGCGTTCGCCGGAGCCTCGAACCTCGCTTTCTGCCTCTACTCCCGACATGTCTCATGTCCAATCTGACAGGTCGGAAGTGGAGTCAGAGACTGTGGTGGGGGATATACCGGCGGACAAGTTGTCTCCAAATATTATTCCCAGTTCCAATATTCTCACTTTAGATTTAGGGGGTTCTCCCGGCAGTGATAACCCGCTAGAGGGCTCGAGTGAGGGCTCAGTCATTGGGGTGGGGCCTGGCTCACAAGTGAGTTCCGGCCAAGACCGGGGAGTTTGGAGGTACTCCCAGCCATGGAGGGACAGCTCACTTCCGTCTCAGGCAACACAGGTAGTGGCTGAAGTCCACCGGGACGCGGAGATCCCGTCTTCCATCCCTGACTTAACATGGCAACATGAGGGGGTCCCAGCCTCGGCGGAATCCTCTCAGGAGGGACCGGAGGCAAGGGATGAGGGTTCTATTATTTCTGAGGTGGGAATTCACGAGTCTAGTTCAGTCGTAGATAACTCTCAGAATAGGGATGCTTCACCTACTAGTTCTTCCTCTGCTCAATTTGTCACGGCGGATGAGATTAATGGGTTACTAGCGAGTGCTTTAACTAAGTTTTTTGGCCAGCAACCGGAGACTCCTATAGTTGGTCTGGGAGCTTCCACGCCAACATCGAATGTCCGACCTCTGGCTACTTCCATTGCTTTGACACAAATTCCGCTCACTCCCCTTGTATCACCTACTATTGTTACTAGGCCAACTTCGGCGGCACTAACTACACTCGACCCTCCATTTAACGGACAAATGCGTGCAAGCACCTGTCCGTTCCTGCTAAATGTCCGTTGCTGCTAAATACTGTCCAGTCCGGATGTAATCCGGAAATTCCTTGAGAAAAATCCGGTGTTGAGTACAGGTGTCCGGATCGTGACATTTAACTGTTATGCATCCTTTTTTTTACTGTACCTGAAATAAATCCTGGTAATCCCTTGTGCTACACCCTATTGATAATGCAAAACTATTGAACACACTTAAAAGTGTATATTATTTGGTCTCTATATAATCTGTGAATCATTTCCGATATGATAGAATTAAAGATTTTATTTTCCACCAACTCCTAATCAGCAAAAATTACACAAATGTCAATTAAAAACATGTTATAATATTTCCCCATCATTTTGTGTATACCGTGGGGAAAAAAAAAAAAAATCTATCAAACGTAAATCTCCCGTCTGGGAAGCTCGGCGCCTAGACGGAGGGGAGGGTTGAAATATTTTGTTGAATGACTATCTCATTTATTATTTATCTATGTGCTGGAAGGATATTATATTTTTCAATTCCATCACATTAGAAATGATTCAAAGATTACAAAAAGTCCAAATAAGACATAGTTATGTTAATGTATAAGGGATTTAGGTAGATGAATTAGAGAGATAGATAGATAGAAAGAGTGTGTATATCGAGGGAAAAAAACAAAACAAAAAATCTATCAAACGTAAATCTTCCGTCTCGGAAGCTCGGCGCCTAGACTGAGGGGAGGGTTGAACTATTTTTTTTGACTATCTTATTTATTATTTATCTATGTGCTGGAAGGATATTATATTTTTCAATTCCATCACATTAGAAATTATTCAAAGATTACATAAAGTCCAAATAAGACAGTTATGTTAATGTATAAGGGATTTAGGTAGATGAATTAGAGAGATAGATAAATAGAAAGAGTGTGTATATCGAGGGAAAACAAAACAAAAAATCTATCAAACGTAAATCTTCCGTCTCTGCTGGCACGGAGGGGAGAGTTGAAATATTTTGTTGACTATCTTATTTATTATTTATCTATGTGCTGGAAGGATATTATATTTTTCAATTCCATCATATTAGAAATGATTCAAAGATTACAAAAAGTCCAAATAAGACATAGTTATGTTAATGTATAAGGGATTTAGGTAGGTGCATTAGAGAGATAAATAGATAGAGCAACGGACTTTGCTCCAACTTTTTTTCGAGCAACGGACTTTGTCCGTTGCTGGGTCCATTGTCCGGCCTACATTTTTTGACCGTTATTGCTGATATCCGTTAAATCTGAGTCTGTTAAATGGAGGTTAGAGTGTACTTCCAATGTGCGAGTAGTAGCAGACGTAAATCCTCCCCCGTTAGACAAAGCCCCGATCAGAAAAGGGGCTATGCCTCTCTTATACGGGCCAGACGAATCTTGGGTATCATTGGTACCAACAAAGCCAGAGGTAGCACAATCCACTATGTCAGGGGAGCTTCCGGTACCACGGGAGTGGGTAATCCAAGGGAATAAATCTAGGAAGTTAAGGGCTCTAGATATGCTGGGAAATGTACTTGATGTTAGTATTAAGGCCATCCCCAACTATTATCATCATGATTATTTTGTATATTCTTCTACACCTGCCCTAACCCCTGCATCAGCTTCAAAACTATTTTCGGACTGGACAAAACATGACGGGTTCAATGATATCAAATAGCTGTCGGCTCTAACACCTGAGTTAGGTTTAAAGACATTCACAGACTCAGGCACGAATCCAGTTTTGAAGGTGGAGCAGTTGGGTCCGGGACCTGGGGTGGACTGGGAAGTCGAGGCTCAGAACTTTGCAACTACATTCACTTCTAAAGCTTCACACCAAATTCCACAAGAAAGCCATTCGTGGTTCTCTCTCCCGGTATACTCTGCCGGCGGAGTTCCCTCTGCTCTATTTGCTTTTTTAGCTGCCCCTAAAATTAATCTATGCGAGCTTAAAGATCCCTTTTCTACACCTTCCACTGCTCACCTAGACCGGGAGTTTAGGCTACGGGGAAAGGCGTATAGACTATTTTCTCAGTATATAGTTACGCAACAGGTAGCAAAGTCAATGCTAAGATCTGCTCAGGCTGTCGCGGACACAGAAGTCCGAAAGGCGATCGAACTGTCTAGACGCTTGCTTCTCCAGACTTCTATACAGTCACTGGGAGATATACTCACGGCCTTGTTAGAGGCGGTGCGGGAAAGACAAGATCTAAGGATGTCTCTAGTCCGAAAGCTCCCGGATAGGATTGCAAATCAAGTAATAATGTCCCCAGTTCTAACTGCCTCTTTAATGTCCCCGGAGGTGTGGAGGACGGTGTTTAACATGGCTCAGGCCTTGAAGCACAGTCCCGCCCCGTCTAAGAAACCTGCTTTCACATTTACCAAGCCCAAACCAGTCGCTAAAGCTCAGTCTGGTGGGGCAAAACCCTTTCATTTGCCTAAATCCTCTTCCACCCAAGGTCAGTACAGATACAAGCAAGGAAAGTCTTCAGGTAATCATAAAGGACAGAGGTATCAAAGGCCGGGCCAGGGCCCATCTCCAGCCAAACCCGGCCAGTCGTCTAAACTTACACCACCACCACCACCAAAGAACTAGGGTCTCTCTCACTCCCAGGGCCAATCTTCCGGCGGGTGGATCAGAGGGTAGTCCAGCCGGCGAACCCTTGTCTGCTAACTGGGTCGTTCCGGGCGAATCATCGCGCATGGCCTTTAAACACATGGGCGAGCATGGTGGCACGCAAAGGCATCAGCTGGCAGTGGCTCCGGCGACCTCGTTTACGTCAGCCGACAAAGGCAAATTTTGTTTCATTAGAGGTGGAGTCACTGATCCAAGAGATGGTGGCCAAGAATGTTATCATCCCGGTTCCTCAAAATTACCCAGTTTTTACATCCAAACTTTCTCTGGTGCCCAAAAGGGACAGTGTTCAGATGAGGCCGGTCGTAGACCTGTCTTATCTGAACCTCCACATTCACAACGTGTCCTTCCGGATGCTGACAGTGAATCAAATCAGGCTAACACTTCCGCCGGAAGGGTGGATGTGTTCTTTAGACCTGACGGACGCGTATTGGCACGTCCCGGTAAACAAACGGTTTCAACGATTTCTGGCCTTACGAATCATGCATCAGACTTATGTCTTTCAGAGGATGCCGTTCGGATTAAACCTAGCACCTCGCATATTCACGAAATTAGTCCGGCAAGCCCAGATGCCCTTGTTGCAACAAGGGATCAGGATTTTGTGGTATCTAGACGACTGGCTGGTGGTGGCAGAGACGGAACAGTTATGCATCAATCATGTCAACATAACATTAAATCATGTAAAATCTCTAGGATTCAAGGTAAACCTGGTAAAGTCAAACCTTGTTCCCTCACGATTGGTCCAGTGGATAGGGCTGGTCTGGGACACAGCTGCTCTCACTCTGAGTCAGAGTGTGGACAATCGAAACAGGTTTCGCAAGAAACTGTTTCCGTTTCTTCACAGTCTGACTACGACACGGAGAGTCTGGGAATCTCTGGTCGGCTCTCTCAACTGGATTCAACTAACTGTAAAGTTGGGCCGGTTGAAAGTCAAACATTTAATTTTGGAGGGCAACAAATTTTTTCCACTATTGCCGGCGGAAACATTATGGCCCATCCCAAAATTAATCCACAACTTACTAGCGGTCTGGGCGAAGAGGGAAACATTGCACTCAGTCATGTCATGGACCTCTCCTCCGCCGACGGTAGGGGTGGACACGGATGCGTCAGGCACGATAGGTTGGGGCTTTCAGTCAAACCAAGGGCATCAGGGTCAAGGGCTTTGGTCCCATTCAGAATCTCCCACATAAATGTCAAAGAGTTACTAGTACCCTTGTATTTCCTTCAAGCTCACGGCTTTTCTTTGCGGGGCAAGTCAGTGGCCTTCAGGATGGACAATCTGAATGCGGTTCACTGCATTCAGAAACAGGGGTCAACGCGATCTCGGAGGTTGCTAAACGTGTCAGAAAAGATTTTTGTACTAGCCAACAAGCTGGACATTCAGCTTCACGCTTCTTATCTCCCCGGCGTAGCGAACGTTTGGGCAGATGCTCTATCTCTGAGACAGAGCACAACAGTAGAATGGGCACTCAAGCAAAACATTTTCGACCTAATGATTGCGAAGCCTTACCGTCCACAAGTGGATCTATTTGCGTCCGAGGAGACTCACAAACTCCCGCTGTACCTAACCCGCCGGACAACCACGCCGGCGGGAGAACCCGACGCACTGGTGACGGACTGGAACATGTGGAGTTCCATTTATCTGTTTCCGCCGCCAGACGCTTCTCTGGTGTGCCAAGTAGTAAACAAACTACAGGATTATCGGGGCGTAGTCTCGTTAATCGAGCCCCTGTGGCCGGCGCAGGCGTGGTACCAGCAATTAAAAACGTGGTGCCCTAACCCGGTGTCGCTCCCGGTCGGGTATTTCCACTTAGACACGATTGGCAAGCTAGAGACCTCGCTGACTTTTGCATTATGGACATTCAGGAGGCCAAATGACTAGCTCCGTATGGTACAAACGTGACCGATAAATTCATGAATCAATACACACAATCTACTAAGAGACAGTATCAATCGCATTGGCAGTCTTTCACTTCTTGGATACTCAGAACAGAACAATCCGTGCCTTCGGTGGCTTTGGTGTTTAATTATTTAAACTATCTGTTTGAGCAGAAACGTCTATCTGTAGTAACGTTAAAGAATCACTTAACAGCAATTAGGATGCCATTCTTTGACCTTACAGGTCTAACCATACCACTAGCGGAGGAGACAGGTTTCATGAGGGCATGTTTTAAACTCCGCCCACCTCCCCGTCAGCTCATGCCTACCTGGTCTCTGGACTATAGGTTTGACTCCTGTAAGGAGATAAAGAAAACCTAATATTCAGTAGTGGCCCCGTAATCATTGACGAACATGCCTATTACATAAGGCATCCTCTTCAAACACTAATCCGCCGTAGTTTGAATCTACCGCGCAGAGCATTTAAAAACTGAGGAGCCTTCATCATGAGCGCACGCGACCTCACTCATGGCTTCAGTCATTATGAATTGGGTTCTCACTACGAAAAAACTTCGTAAAAAATAAAAATAAAAAGAAAATAAGAATAACTATCTAATAAGCTTTCCATCATATCGTGGATGTACTTGTGTGGATCTTTGACCAGACGCTACTGCAGGCGTCATTCTTCCTTCACTGACATATCAAGTAAACCAAAATCCTGAATACATCAACGAATGGGAAGGGGATGGTCGGGAGGGCCCCAGTCGTCAATGATTACGGGGCCACTACTAAATATTAGGTTTTCTTTATCTCCTTACAGGAGTCAAACCTATAATTTATTAGTGGCCCCTCCATCATTGACGAACATGCCTGATTTCTAAGACTGGAGGGGGACATTCGTAATCATATCATAACTCTAGAAAAGCAGATAATCAAACAACCACATAGTATTCTTACTCTTGTAAAAAAGAGATATTCGAGTGCATAAACTTTATACAGCCTAAATCTTCAAAAAGGGGTACAAGCAGGAGCGTGCTTCAAAGAAGCCTGCTTGAAAAAGGGTTAACTCTGAGACTCTGTACACAGATCTGCTAGTTAAGAAGGCACCCCACTTAAAGTAAGTGGTGAAAACTAAAAACTTATAAGTTTACATGTGCACATATAAACCCCATTAACTAGTGGATATATTCCTAAAAATATAACCAAACATAAATGAATTCTTGTACATTCATAGAAGTACTGAACTCGTGTACTTATGGAGAAGTAATTACTTCAAAAGTAAAAGTCGTAGTTGCAACTACCGAGATATCTCAAAAATCTATTGCTTCACAGCCAAAGCTACTTACAACAAGAATTGTTGTAACACTACTATTGGCCTTTAGCACAATTTCCTGCAATAAATACTACAGAGAAATTTTATAAAACAATGCCTACAAACAGTATCCCAGCTCGTATGTTCCGAACACATACTCCGGAGGGGTCTAGGGTGTCCTATGTCACACTGACTGCACCCTCCCCCCCCCCCCCCTTTTTCTTGAAATTAAACAAAACGTGACTAAAAGGGCCACCTAGACCCTCTGCCGTAAAGCTATACATGGCAAGGAAGGTTTGTCCAGAGCTACTGAAAGGTCTATCTATCTATCTATTGCCTGACGCCGTGATCCCCGAAGGGGTGGCCACGAACGAACCGCCCCCATGCACCCCTGTCCCCAGTCAGTCGACGCCCCTCCCCCCAACCAGCACCGCCTTCGTTCATGTACTTCCTCACTCCATCCTTCCACCTCATATTCGGTCTACCTCTCCCCCTCTGTCCCTCCACCTCGCTCTCGTACACCCTCTTAGTCATTCTCTCGCTTTCCATACGTTCCATATGGCCGAACCATCTCAAGTTGTTCCTTTTCACACTTTCCAGCACATCTACCTCCACACCACACCTCCTTCTTACTTCCTCATTAGTCTGTCTATCCCTCCATGTAACTCCGCACGCACTCCTTAAGTAATTCATTTCCACTGCTCTCACTCTTGGTCTGAGTCTCTCAACCAACGTCCATGCTTCGCTTCCGTAAGTCAGTGTCGGGATTACCACACTGTCATGCAAGGACTTCTTCACTTCCATACTGACCACCCTATTTCTTGTTACTGCTTTTAGCATTCCTACAACCCTCTTCCCCTGTTGTACCCTCTCCCGCATCTCTTCATCCATAGTCCCATCTTTACTCAACACACTGCCCAGATACTTAAAAGAGTTGACGATCTCCATAGCCTGACCGTTCAGCTTCACCTCACACTCTGTGACTTCACCCCTTTCGAAGACCATAACCTTGCTCTTCCCCGTATTTACCTTCAAATTCCGTTTTTTGCACACTGTTCCAAACTCATTTACCAGACCCTGCAACTCCCATTCATTATCACTCATCAGAACTGTATCATCCGCAAACAGCAGTATAGGTAGCTTCCACTCAATTCCCTCCCTTTTCAGCGATACACCAACATCCACTGCTCTTGATAGTATTTCTTTCATAACTCCATCCATATATACAGTAAACAACCACTGAAAGGTATCGCGTCAAAAAACTCTGATTAGAGGCCCACAACTGTGTGGACTTAATAACTTCCACCGAAAGATTATTAAGGAAACGTAAAGAGGCTGTCCCCTTGCGTAAATCGTGGGTCGTACCCACAACGCCGGGATTCTTCTCTTTAAAGTCCTTGACCAAGAGAGAAGCCAGTGTACGCTCCATCAAGCGTTCACCCGGACTTGCGACCCATAAAGCACCCTGGTGATTTAGAGGTGCCACTCTTCAATATTTGGTTAGAGCTTGCACTGGGCAAAAAAGATGGTGCACCTTTCCCCTTTTTAACGCCGGCACCGTGAACTCTGAAAACACGTGTTCACTGTGCTCATTCTTGGCTAAGAATCCTGGGGAAGGTGCAATGTGAATACACTCATGAAGCCTATCAAACCTGAGGCAAATAGGTGTGTTGCTCATCGCCGCCAGCTCAGATACTCTGTTCCCGGTAGCCAAAGCCATAAGGAATACTGCCCTTTTGTAAAATCTGCAGTCTTTGGTACATACGGGAACGAGAATAACTACGATGCTTTGTCCAGAGACCATGTAGGCCTGAGCTGACGGGGAGGTGGGCGGAGTTTAAAACCTGCCCTCATAAATCAATTTCAGATAAATGTTTCTGCATGAACAGATACATTAAATAATTAACAACCAACGCCACCGAGGGCACAGTTTGGTTTGTTCTAAGAATCCAAGACATAAAAGCTTGCCAATGCGATTGAAACTGTCGCTTTGTAGACTGGGTATATTGATTCGTGAATATCTTGGTCACGTCGCTACCATATGGTGCTAGCCACTTGGCCTCCTGAATGTCCATAATGAACAAGTCCGCGAGGTTTCTAGGTTGCCAATTGTGTTCTAAGTGGAACAACCCGACCGGGAGTGACACTGGGTGCGGGCACCACGTGTACAAATGCTGGTACCAAACTGCACCGGCCACAGGGGCGCGATTAGCGAGACTACGCCTCGCTAATCCTGTAGTTTGTTGACTACGTGGCACATTAGAGACGCGTCTGGCGGCGGAAAATAGATAAATGGAACTCAACCTGTTCTCGTCCGTCATCAGAGCGTCAGGTCCGCCCGCCGGCGTTATCGTCCAGCGGGTGAGGTACAGTGGGAGTTTGCAAGTCTTCTCAGACGCAAACAAATCCACTTGTGGATGGTAATGCTCCGCACACGCAAGAGCGCCCATTCCACTGAAGTGCTTTGTCTCTGAGACAGAGCGTCTGCCCAGACGTTTGCAACGCCTGGGAGATAAGATGCGTGAAGATGAATGTTCAGCCTGTTGGCTAGTATAAAAATCTTTTCTGACACGTTTAGCCACTTCCGAGATCTTATTGACCCTTGTTTCTGAATACAGTGAACCACATTCAGATTGTCCATTCTGAAGGCCACCGACTAGCCCCGTAAAGCAGAGCCGTTAGCCTGAAGGACAGATAAGGGGACTAGTAAGTCTTTGACATTGATGTGGAAGATTTCTAAATGGGACCAAAACCTTTGACCCTGATGCCCGAGGTTTGACTAAAAGCCCCAACCTATCGTGCCTGACGCATCCATGTCCACCCATACCGACGGCGGAGGAGAGGTTCATGACATGACTGCGTGCAACCTTTCTCTCGTCGCCCAAACCGCTAGTAAGTTGTGTAATAACGTTGGGATAGGCCATACTATCCCCGCCGGTAATAGTGGGAAAAATTTGTTGCCCTCCAAGATTAAACGTTAGACTTTCAACCGGCCCAACTTCACAGTTAGCTGAACCCCGTTGAGAGAACCGACTAGAGATTCCCAAAGTTTCTGTGTCGTATTCAGACTGTGGAGAAACATAAACAGTTTTTGCGAAATCTGTTTCGAGTGTCCACACTCTGACTCAGAGTGAGAGAAGCTGTGTCCTCGACCAGCCCTATCCCCTGAAATACTCGTGGGGGAACAAGGGTTTGACTTTTACTAAGTTGACCTTGAATCCTAGAGATATGAGATGGTTTAACGTAACGTAGACATGACTGATGCGTAACTTTTCTGTTTCTGCCACCACCAGTTAGTCGCCCAGATACCACCAGACCCTGATCCCTTGTTCTAACAAGGGCATCAGGGCTTGCGGGGACCTTGCTTGAATGCTTGTGCCAAATTGAAAACAGTCTTCCAAACTGCTGGTGAAATCAAAGAAGGAATTAGAACTGGAGACAGAACTACTTGGCTTGCAATACGGTCAAGAAGTTTCTTCACTAAGAACATCCTCAGATCCTGCCTTGCTCGAACTGCCTCTAATAAGGCCGTCTGAATATCTCCTAAAGACTTGGATGGAAGTCTGGAGAAGCAAGCGCCGGGAAAGTTCAATGGCTTTCCTGACTTCCGCGGCTTCTATTGCCTGAGAAGAGCGTAACAGAGACTTTGTTACTTGCTGAGAACCATATATTGCGAAAACAGTTTAAACGCTTTTCCTCTTAACCTAAACTCGCGGTCTAGGTAAGCTGGGGAAGGAGTGCTAATGGCAGCCAAGCAGAGGGGACTCCGCCGGCACCAAAAACCGGAAGAGAGAACCAAGAATGGCGTTCTGGAGGGATTTGGTGGTAAGAATAAGTCATGGTTATAATAACTTGGAATGTCCTTAATATGAACATCCAAAACATTTCCGTAACATTGCTACCCCTGACTCATCAGGCCCGTAAAAAGAGGCATAGCTCCTGATTTTTTACTGGCGCCTTGTCTAAAGGAGGGGGAGATATGTCTGATATGACTCGCACAGTGGAAGTAGTGAGAGCTGCTGTGCCTGGCACATTGGAAATTGGGTCTGACACAAGCGGATGGCTAGGTATTTTAGCTAAAGCAAAGGATGTAGCCAGAGGTCGCACATTCGTCGACATCGCGGGATCTCCCGTATCAGAAGGAGTTTCCGGCGTAGGGCCAAAGAACCTATTAAGTGCATTCAATAGTAGTCCATCAATCTCTTCCGCGCGTACATACCTAGCCGATGACGAACTCCGTGGAGATTCGACAGTACCCTGAGAGTCGCCTAGAAGGTGACTGGACTCTTCAACCTCCATCTCTGAGACCAGAGATCGTTGTTCTTCATCCGTTAAGTCTGGCTTATCATGGGAAGATCCCGCCGAAGCCGGGACCTCCACATGTTGCCATGTTAAAACTGGGGTAGAAGATGGTACATCGGCATCCCGTGGACGTCAGCACTAGTTGAGTCACAAAGGGATGTGTTCTGTCCTGCCAGGACTGTGAGTATCGCCATACACCTTGGCTGTGGCTGTCCCTCGCTTGCGAGCTCGGTATACTCTCTGAAAGAGAGCCCTGTAAAGGTTTATGATAATTAAAAGCTCCCATAGCTCATTAACACATTGAAAGCAGAGCTGGTGAGCAAAATCATAAAGTATACTAATTAATTTAATTTATATTTAATTGTATTAAAATAAATTACTATAAATAAACACAATATTATCCTAATATAATCATAGAAAATATATATGGTTATTATTATTCAGTGATTAAATTGTTTCATTAACAAATAAAAATAATATAGGGATACCTGATCTTAACGGTGTTGAACATACAGCAATGAGAGGTTCAAGTGCCGACATGACAGAGACTGGGGGAAAACTACCCCGCCCCCGGGAACTACCTGGTCACCTGGTGCAACACCGGTACTCCGCCCTGGAAAGAGAATTTTCCGGGGATTAATGCTCAGGGTTACACCCAAAAAATGGTATAAAATATGTGTCACAAGACCGCCGGTCAACGAACCGTAGCACTCCACCACTACTTTTCGTTTTCCTTTAGTTTCATATTAAAGATTTCAGGATATATTTACCTGTCCAGAAGATTTTAAGCATATCTTTTGAATCCTCATAAAGATGATGTCTTTCAAGTATCCCTTTACACTTGAAACATTAGTAAGATTCCGGCATCTTTTTATCCCATAAAAAGTCTAAGCCTATCCTAATCTCTAATCCGGCTTCTCCCAGAAGCCCTCATAGATCGCCGTCTTGAAGGCCGTGATACCCTATTGTATCAATCAATTGTTTGGCAAATGATCGCGAATTGCTAATCAGTTAATATAACCACCCGAAGGTATAACCGCCGGGTTTTATATGCAATGTCAAACCAATTGTACCTGCCCCAGACCTTTTTTGTAAAAAGGTCGCCGGGAGGGAAAGACTAAACAAACAAACAACATTGTTCCAATTGTTTATTAACCCGGCAAGCGCGATAGGCCTCACGGAAGGCTTCCTATAGGGAACGCGATAGGCCTCACGGAAGCAAGACCATAAAAAAAGCCTTCCATAAAAAAAAGGGCCTATCAAAACAAAGGAATTTGTCTCTAGGTGAGATAATTCCCCTCCAGTACTCATCCATGTAAATCTCACCCACCCCCCCTCCCTCCTTCCCCACCTTATTCCCCCCTCCCCCCCCTCCCCAATTATCACCTATTTTTTCTCTTATTATCATCATTTATCGGTTATTTTTCTCTCCCGCGATAATGTAGCACAAGTGGGTTGCAGAAAAGATCGTTATGCAACACCCAGACACCGGCCCACACCGCCCCGCTCGTCTCAGTTACCTCACAGACAGCGAGAGAGGAGGGTTGCCTGTGGCTCTCTCTCGCCTGAGATTATGACCGGGTGGCCAATATCTTCGTTTTTCACCACCCAAATGCTTTTCCCACTTATTTTAGCACTCTTGAAGGTTCATATATACATCATATATGTAAAATAAAAGCATACCGAAAACAAATAATGCTCTATATTGTAAATATAACGAATTCTGTCAGAATCCAAGGCTAGAAATGCACAAATAACTACCCTAGCCCCTAGGTCTATTTAGCGCTTGTCAGGTTAAGGATTTCAGCATATCTTTTACCTGTTCGAAAGAATTAAGCATAACTTCTGAATCCTCATAAAGATGAAACATATCTTTATTAAAGTTGAAGTCCTTCAAGTATCCCTTTACACTTGAAACACTAGTAAGATTCAGGCATCTTTTTATCCCATAAAAAGTCTAAGCCTATCTTAATCTCTAATCCGGCTTCTGCCAGAAGCCCTCATAGATCGCCGTCTTGAAGGCCGTGATACCCTATTGTATCAATCAATTGTTTGGCAAATTATCGCGAATCGCAAATCCGTTAATATAACCACCCGAAGGTACAACCGCCGGGTTTTATATGCAATGTCAAACCAATTATACCTGCCCCAGACCTCTTTGTAAAAAGGTCGCCGGGAGAGAAAGACCAAACAAAATAACTGTGTGGAGCCCCCCTCGCCGGGAATAACACAGGAAGCCTGATCCCAGGCTTGACCACAGAAAACGCAGTTTCTGATGAGCCCTCAAGCGACCAAACTCGTCGGGGTAACTTACCTATTTTAGCCATCCTGACTAAAACTCGGTAAACAAAAACGGTGTTCTCGGAGCAACGAGAAAAAACGCCGGAAAGGTAACCCACACCAAACGAGACATAACAGGAGGGCGTAATGCATAAAGCAATGAATAACACAGGAAGCCTGATCCCAGGCTCGACCACAGAAAACGCAGTTTCTGATGAGCCCTCAAGCGACCAAACTCGTCGGGGTAACTTACCTATTTTAGCCATCCTGACTAAAACTCGGTAAACAAAAACAGTGTTCTCGGAGCAACGAGAAAAACGTCGGAAAGGTAACCCCCCCCAAACGAGACATTTTAACACATTTTATACAAAGGGTGTGCGCAAAATTAGGGATACCTGAACAGGAGGGCGTAATGCATAAAGCAAAAACCGGGGCAAAGGTAGCCATGACAGAGACTGGAGGGAAACTTACTCCAGGTTCTGCATAGACCCGCCGGGACCCAGCTCTGGAAAAATAAAATTTCCAGGAATTAATGCTCATAAGGTTAACCCACTCATGTTCGCACACAGGTGTTAAATAACCCGCCGGGTAACGAGACGTAATACTCAACGACCACAGCTCGCTACGCGGTGGGGTTTCCTAAGTAAAGGATTTCAGAATATCTTAATTTGTCCAAAAGATTTATGAATACCCTCTGACATAATATATAAAGACCATCATGGCGTTTATAAGTGATTAAGTCTTTCCGGTGGTGTTTGTTTCCAGATTAAATTTTGGAAAAAAAAAACTAAAAAAGACGCCGGCCCCCGAATTATCTCGTAGATCAAAAACTGGGAAGCCTGACAAATATACGAGATCTAACTTCTGCCGAAGTATCTTTTTAGATCGCCGTATGTTGAAGGCGGCGATACAAAACGTATCCCTCAAATGTCTGGTTAACTAACTGAATTGTAAATTCGTTATTCTCATCCGTGCGAGAAGCACCCGCCGGGTGTGAATAATAGTTTAAAAAACGTTGACCCCAATTGTGCCCTAAAGCGCCGTATGTTGAAGGAGGCGATACACAAAGCATCCCTCAATTGTCTGGTCAACTAAACTGAATTTTGCAAATTCGGTCATCCCACCCTTCCAGGTTGCACCCACCGGGTGAATTAAAGTTTAAAAGTTAACCCCAATTGTTCCTATCCCCACTTCTTTGAAACAGATCGCCGGGGAGGAAATACAACTACAGCATAGTTTTATATTGGCTTTGCAAAACCGAAAAAACTACAAACAACACGTGTCCGTATGAACACTGTTAGATGGGTACAGCCAACCCGCCGGGAATCAGAAGGAGCCTGAAACAGGCACCCCAGAGACGCAGACCTGGGGAGCCACAGACACCCACTCGCCGGGGAAACAAGCCTGTTTTAAACCACGCGTGGCCAAAACTTGGCAACCAGCCGGGGTTATCAAGGTGAAACCGAGAAAAACCCGCCGGAAAAAAACCCACCCCGTCCAGATACCATCTGAACGCAACACCGGACCGAGGCGTAGCTAAAACACAACTAACGCCGGGCCCAACATAGTCCGTGGAATTAGCCAAAACACAACTAACCCAGGACACATAAATAGTCCGTGGAATTAGCCAATACACAACTAAACCAGGATACACATGACACAGTAGTACATATTTAGAAAATAAATCAATAACACTTGTATATGTGATAAAGCTACGAGAGGCTGGCTAGGCCTAGGCAGACGGATAACAGTAACATGTCGGAATATAAACAAAAAGCACTGAATTATATCACAACAGGAACCACCGCCAACACACCACTGTAGCAAACACTTCCGGCAAAGGGAAGAACTGACTCGGGACCCAGAAAAAACTTCACTAAGTGAAGAAAAATACGCTGGGAACGACAGCAAAAATACGCTACCTCATCAGAAAGATAAAAGGAAGCAATAACGTGTAATGAAAGCCGCCTGCATCACAAAGCTAGCTAACTGTGAAAAAGTTCACCTGTCCACAACAGGACCACGAGGGTACATCCGAAATAGATGCCCCAAACATACGACCCAAAATACACTGCACTGCGGGCAACCAGCCCAGGACACTCCTGCTACGCATATCCTAACCTTACTCGATACATCCCGGAGTAAACAAATGAGAAAAAACTCACTAGGGACGCAACAAATGCGGAACCCGCGGAGCGTGGGGAGACAGGTCCGGGCAGGCTGAGCGCAGAGCAGAGAAGGAAGAATGACGCCTGCAGTAGCGTCTGGTCAAAGATCCACACAAGTACATCCACGATATGATGGAAAGCTTATTAGATAGTTATTCTTATTTTCTTTTTGTTTTTATTTTTTACGAAGTTTTTTCGTAGTGAGAACCCAATTCATAATGACTGAAGCCATGAGTGAGGTCGCGTGCGCTCATGATGAAGGCTCCTCAGTTTTTAAATGCTCTGCGCGGTAGATTCAAACTACGGCGGATTAGTGTTTGAAGAGGATGCCTTATGTAATAGGCATGTTCGTCAATGATTACGGGGCCACTAATAAATAAAGCGTTGTCATTACTTCATTCCCGGCGGTACCAAAATACTGCAGATTTTAACTTACTTTTAAAAAGGGCAGTATTCCTTATGGCTTTGGCTACCGGGAACAGGGTGTCTGAGCTGGCGGCGATGAGCAACACACCAAATTGCATCAGGTTTGGTAGGCTCAATGATTGTATTCATATTGCCCCTTCCCCGGGGTTCATCGCCAAGAATGAACACAGTGATCACGTGTTTTCAGAGTTCATGGTGCCGGCGTTGAAAAGGGGAAAGGTGCACCATAATTTATGTCCAGTGCAAGCGCTAACCAAATATTTGAGAGTCGCACCTAGGAATCAACAAGGTGCTTTATGGGTATCAAGTACGGGTAAACGCGTAATGAAACGTAAACTGGTTTCTCTCTTAGTTAACGTCATTCAGGAAAGTAATCCCGGCGTTGTGGGTAGAGCTCACGATTTACGCAAATGGGCGACCTCTTTGCGTTTCCTTAAGAATTTTTCTGTTGAGGACATAGCAGCCACGCACCTCTGGTCCTCTAATCATACTTTTTTTATTTGATACCTTTCAGTAGCTTTAGACAGGCCTTCCATGCCATGTATAGCTTTAAGGCAGAGGGTCTAGGTGGCATCTTGGTTAGTTAAGTGTTTAGATGAAAAAAAGAGAGGGGTGGGGGGGTGCAGTCAGTGTAACATAGGACACCCTAGACCCCGCCGGAGTACGTGTGCGGAGCTTACGAGCTGTGATACAGGGTGTAGGTGCTGTGATATAAAATTTCTCTGTAGTATTTATTACAGGAAATTGTGCTAACGTACAATCATAGTAGAACGACAATGCTTGTTGTAAATAGTTTTGGCTGTGAAGTAATATAAATTTAAGTAATCTTAGTAGTTGCAGCCGCAACTTGTATTTGTAATGTAAGTACATCTGCAGAAGTACAAGAGTTCAGTACTTCTGCGACAGTACACGAGTTCCTTTTATTTTTAGGGGATAATTTTAGATATATATCCACGAGTTAATGGGGTTTATATGTGCACATGTAAACTTTGATGTTTTTATTTTTCACCACTTACTTTAAGTGGGGTGCCTTCTTAACTACCAGCTCTGTGTACAGAGTCTCAGAGTTAACCCCTTTTTTGTCCAAGCAGGCTTCTTCGAAGCACGCTCCTGCTTGTCACCTTTTTTGTATATTTATATGCTGTATAAAGTTTATGCACAAAAATATATCTTTTTTACAAAGTAAGAATACTATGTGGTTGTTTGATTATCTGCTTTTGCTAGAGTTATGATATGATTACGAATGTCCCCCTCCAGTCTTAGATATCAGGCATAATCGTCAATGATGGAGGGGCCACTAATCAATTATAGGTTTGACTCCTGCAAGGAGATAAAGAAACCTAATATTTAGTAGTGGCCCCATAATCATTGACAACTGGGGCCCTCCCGACCATCCCCTTCCCATTCGTTGATGTATTAAGGATTTTGGTTTACTTGATATGTCAGTGAAGGAAGAATGACGCCTGAAGTTAGCGTCTGGTCAAAGATCCACACAAGTACATCCACGAAGTTATGGAAAGCTTATGATTAGTTATTCTTATTTTCTTTTTATTTGTTATTTTTTACAAAGTTTTTTCGTAGTGAGTACCCAATTTCATTATGACAAACCATGAGTGAGGTTGCGTGCGCTCATGATGAAGGCTCCTCAATTTTTTATGCTCTGCGCGGTAGATTCAAACTACGGTAAATGAGTGTTTGAAGAGGATGCCTTATGTAATAGGCATAATCGTCAATGATTACGGGGCCACTACTAAATATTAGGTTTTCTTTATCTCCTTGCAGGAGTCAAACCTATAATTTCGCTCCGGCAATAAAGCGATATTTATAAGGTCTTTTTATGAAATTTAGGTAACATGTATAATTTTGCAATGCACTTGTTCTTATCAGAAAATTTAATATCAAATGTTATATTTTTCTTGGTATGTTCATCGATTAAGTTATCAATATTCAGATTATTTTGAATTTCATAAACATAATTACCACAAATATTTTTACGTAATATGTTACCTTTAATGCCTAATTCTTTCTTCATGTTTTCAAGATAAAACTTCTTACATGTGAAGCTATAATTATTGCTGGCTTTATCTACTGTAGTGATTACAAAATGTTTATGTAAATTTATTAAATCAGCTTTAAGCTTATTGTAATTATAGTCTACAAAATCTGAAAGATTAAATTCATTTTTAAGCGAGAAAATTTTAGTTCTAATTAACTTAATTAATAATTTAGACCATGCTTCTAGCTCTCTCGCATCGCAGCGCACAATTTTTAACAATTTCTCTTTTAATTTATTGACTGAAAAAACAATATCTTTTAAAATGATGTCCCATGTTACTTTATTATTCCCTATTCTAAATTTAAACCCTTTACGACATAGCTCCGCTAATTTGTCGTTTGCAAAATGTTTAACTAGTTCTACATCGCCTGTTAATATGTGACATATCGGACTATAAATGAACTTTGCTAATGCATCACGTCTGCTAGCTGGCATATCCATGACTCTTTCACATACGCATTTATTATTATTGAAAATATAATTATCTGAAAGATTTCCTAAAACTTTATTGTAATTATAAATAATAGACCCAACAGGTCGTTCATATGAATACACTATTAATGGTTTGAAATCTTTATAACCATCTGGTAATATGGACTTAACTTTCTTTGAATTAATAAGACTATTAACATTAATTTTGTCTAAAATTTTAGAGGAATAATTTAAAGTGGATATAACTTTATCTTTAGGGTTATCTTTGGATTTCTTAGAATTAGCTCTAATATATCCCATAAAAGCAAAGACTATACAGTATAGTAACAATATCGAGTAACCTAAAACCCGAGTCAACAATGTTCAGAAGTTGTTAAGAAGGCAAACAAAATAATTGGCTTTATAGGCAGGTCATTTGAGCATAAATCCAAAGACGTTATCCTAACCCTTTACAATTCCTTAGTCCGCCTTCTTCTGGAATACTGCGTTCAATCCTGGTGCCCTTAATACCAAAAAGATATAGACAAGCTAGAACGAGTTCAACGTAGAGTTACCAAAATTATACCTAGCCTAAAGAACAAACCATACGAGGAGCGTCTTAGAGAATTAAATCTATTTCCTTTAACCCAGCGCAGATTAAGAGGCGACTTAATTCAAGTGTTCAAAATCATCAAAGGCATCGACAATATGAACTGTAGTAATTACTTCACTATCGACCAATCTAATTATACGCGGGGAAACGGTTGCAAAATTATTGGTAAAACTTTTAACTCGCACGAATCTAAGAATTTCTTCTTCAATCGAGTTGTCAACTTGTGGAATGGGCTTCCCCGAGACGTTATAGACTGCAGCACCGTTGATTCATTTAAACTTCACCTAGACAAATATCTCCCATCAAACCCGCGACTGACTGCGTTTGTAAATGAATAAATTTATTTTATCCCCCCCTTAATTACTAACCCATCTGTCCCCTACTAACTCCCTAATCCTGCCACGGACATTAGTTCCAGGGCAGTAGTTATAATAATAATTCCCTTTCCAATGTTCCCTTACCCACTCTAAACCACTGTTTGGACATTTGATCCTCAGTGTTTTGGAGGACAAGCAGCCTAGAAGGGTCACTAGATCTGTTGTTGCTTGATTTCCTTTGTACTCCTTTGTACTCCATCCACGTTCAGGGACTTGAATCTTTTCACCCAACTTACTTTATCCATCCTCTCCACATGCCCAAACTGTCCAAGCCTACTAGGATGCATCTCATTACTGATGCTCTTGATACCTAACCATCTCCTAAGCTCTTCACTAGGTATCCTATCTTGCATTGTGGCGCCACACATCCATATCACCATTCTCATCTCGTTACGTCTCATTCTGTTGATATCATCCACTTTGACAGGCCACGTTTGTGAAGCATATGTCATTGCACTTCTAACACATGAAGCGTACACCTTTCCCTTCTACGGGAGAGGGAGACTTCTCATGGTTAGTAATGGCAGCAGTTCTCTGAACTTTCCCCAGCCGCATCTAATTCTGGTGATAGTGGCGGCTTCGGCCCCACCACCGACAGAGAAGGGATCTCCCAAGTAGAAAAACTTGTCCACCATCTCCAGTGACTCATTGCCAAAGTGAACGCTCGAGCCGGTCATTCAACACGAGCTCACAAGGGATTTTTTTATCACTATCATTATCCTATCATTATCACTATCATAGAACGAATTGCCTCGGATGTGGATGGACCTAATGTTGACGAACCCCGACCTACCATGGACAGCCTTAGAATAGCGACTTGGAATGTGAGAGGCGTGAATTATGACACAAAAGAGAGAGAGGTCCTGGAAGTGTTAGTGAATGCCAGGCTGGATATATGTGGAATGAGTGAGACCAAATGGAGGGGTACAGATGTGAGAGAGTGGGAGTGTGGAATGGATGTGTGTGTGCTAGAGTGAGTGAGGGAACAGCGAGAGAAGGTGCGTGTTTGTTTGTAAGTAACAAATGGAAGGAGTGTGTAAGAGACTATGGGTCTGTGGGTTCAAGGATTGTGTGGGTGAGAATGAAAGTAGGAATACAAACGTGGGTGGTTGTATGTGTGTATTCTCCGACAGAGGATAAACCTGTAAGAGAGAAAGAGGAGTCCTGGGTGAATGTGGAGGCGTGCCTGGATAAGTTTGGCAAGAGCGAAAGAATATTTTTGATTGGGGATATGAATGGGAAGGTGGGTGATAAGAAAGTTGATGGAGTAGTGGGAGGGTGGGTTGTACTGTCAGAGGTGAATGGGAATGATAGTGCACTTGTGGACGTATGTGTGGGGAGGAGGCTGTGGATAGCCAACACCTTCTTCCGACACAGAATGATACATAGGTACACATGGAAAGTGGTGTGGAGAAAGAAGGATAAGGATAAGACAGTGGTGGAACGAAAGGCACTGATTGATTATATATGTGTGAATGAATGAATGAAGAAATCTGTGCTGGATGCTAGGGTGTATAGGGGTATTGGAGGGAGTCTGTCTGACCATTATATAGTACTGTAGTAGCTAAAATTAGAATACAAAAGAAGTGTGTGAGGAGAGCTGGAGGGAGGCGAGTGGAAGGTGGAATGGCGAGGAGGGTGGAGAGGTTGCAGGAGGAGGAAATCAGGGAAGAGTTCAGGAGAGCAGTACAAAGACGACTAGGTAGGTTTGACCTGGAAGGTATGGAGGAAGTGGAGGATATGAGCAAAGTGTTTAAGGAAGAGACCTGTGCAGCATGTGAGGAGGTGTGTGGAGTAAGGAGAAGAGGGAGGGGAGTGAAGGGTACAGCATGGTGGACAGAAGAGGTAAAAATAGCTGTGGACGACAAGAAGAAAGCGTATAGAGAGTGGTTGGGTAGTAGAGGGAATGAAGATTTGGAGAGACAGAAACGAGCGAGGTACATGGATGAAAAGAGAGTGGTGAAGAGAATAGTGAAGGAAAGTAAGGGAAGAGTAGATGAGGAATTTGGAAGGAATCTGAGTGTAAAATGGAGGGAGTGTAAGAAACTGTTCTGGAAAGAAGTCAAGAAAGTTAGGGAAGGTAGCAAGGGAAACAGTAAAAGTGTGAAAGATAAGAATGGACGAGTGCTAGCCGAGAAGCAAGAGAGAGTCGAAAGATGGAGGGAGTACTTAAACGAATTATTGAATGTAAGGAATGAAGCGCCAGTAAACATATTTGGATGATGTATGGAAGGGAGAAAAAGAGAAGTAGTGGAGGAGGAGGTGGGAATCAGAATATCAGAAGTGTGTGAAGCCATGAAAAGAGTGAAGTTGGGGAAAGCACCAGGAATAGATGGAGTATGTGGGGAAATGCTGAAGTATGGTGGTGAGATAGTGATCGAATGGGTATGAAAAATGTGCAAACTAGCATGGGAGAAAGGGAGTGCACCTGATGACTGGAAGATAGGCATAATAGTCCCCCTATATAAGGGTAAAGGGGGAAGAGGAGTGTGTGGTAACCACCAAGGAATATGTCTAAGCATTGTAGGGAAGGTTTACAGTAGGGTAGTGATTGAGAGAGTGAGAGCGAGAACGGAGAAATAGATAGGTGACGAGCAGGGCGGTTTTTGGCAGGGAAGAAGATGTGTAGATCAGATTTTTACCCTGAAATGTGTTGTGGAGAAATATCTGGAGAAGCAACAAAAGGTGTATGTTGCCTTTATGGACTTGGAGAAGGCCTATGACAGTGGATAAAGAAGGTATGTGGAAAGTACTTAAAATATACGGAGTAGATGGCAAGTTGTTGAAAGCAGTGAAGAGCATGAATGAGGGTGCAAAGGCGGCAATACGTGTGGAGAGTGAGTAGAGCGAGTTCTTTGATCTGAATGTTAGGTTGAAACGGCCGTGTGATGTCCCCGTGGTAGTTTACTGTACAGTATATATGGATGGAGTCGTGAAAGAAATACAAGGAAGGGTAGTGGATGTGGGTGTATCGCTGATAAGGGAGGGAAACGAGTGGAAGCTACCTGTATTGCTATTTGCTGATGATACAGTTCTGATGAGCGATAATGAATGGGAGTTGCAGGGTCTGGTAAATATGTTTGGAACAGTGTGCGAAAAACAGAATCTGAAGGTAAATGCGGGGAAGAGCAAGGTTAGGTCTTCAAAGGGGTGAAGCCATGGAGTGGGAGGTGAAGTTGAACGATCAGGCTATGGAGATTGTCAGCTCATTTAAGTATCTGGGCAGTGTGCTGAGTAAAGATGGGAGTATGGAAGAAGAAGTGCGGGAGAGGGTGCAACAGGGGAAGAGGGTTGTAGGAACGCTGAAAGCAGTAACAAGAAAGAGGGTGGTCAACATGGAAGTGAAGAAATCCTTGCATGACATTGTGGTAATACCGACACTGACTTCCGGAAGCGAAGCGTGGACGTTGATGGAGAGACTCAGACCAAGAGTGAGAGGGGTGGAAATGAGTTACTCGAGAAGTGCGTGTGGAGTTACATGGAGGGATAGACAAACGAATGAGGAAGTAAGAGGGAGGTGTGGTGTGGAGGTAGATGTGCTGGAAAGTGTGAAAAGGAACACCTTGAGATAGTTCGGCCATATGGAACATATGGGAAGCGAGAGAATGACTAAGAGGGTGTACGAGAAAGAGGTGGAAGGACAGAGAGGGAGAGGTAAACCGAATGAGAGGTGGAAGGATGGAGTGAAGAAGTACCTGTATATGGATGAAGGCGGTGCTGGTTGGGAAGAGGAGCGTCGACTGACTGGGGATAGAGGTGCATGGGGGCGTTTTGTTCGTGTCCACCCCTTCGGGGATCACGGCGTCAGGCAATATATAGATAGATGGATTATCATCATATACTGTATGTAGTGTACAGTGGATAACCGACACACACTTGCATCAATGTTCGCAAATCGCAACATACACATGGAAACCAAAATTCCCCTAAATGTTTCATATGCGCCAAATATACGATATACTGTACAGTACAGCCCTTCTACTTGCGGGGCTAGTCGGGGCTATGTCGCTATTTTTGGGGCAAACTATATAGAGTAAAAAATAATTACAGTAGCCTACAGACTGGAATCTTTCGGAAGTTAATTTTTTTTTTTTTAATTTGTTATCCTTTTTCATCTACTTGTAACCCCTTAACCCAGCAAGTGCGGATCTCCTTATATAAGGCCTACCGGTGGGCTGCGGAACTCCTTATATAATCCAAGGCCTAAAAAAAAAACATTTAAATCAGCCCAGTATAATATTTTTTTAGATTTTTTTTGTTTTTTTTATTGCCCCTTGGCCATGCCAAATATCACTCCTCCACATCCCCTCCTTCCACCCCCCCCCCCCCCCCCCTTCAATTATCACCTTTTCTCCCTGTTATTCCCTTATTCTTAGGTATATATTCGTGCTAACATTAGCGAGTTGCTAGCAGGGTGTGGTCATCTGTGTTACCAAGCGTGGGAAAGAGCGAGAGAGAGACTACCATGCAACAGTGTCTCTCCAGCCGTCTGGCCGGCTGGCAGGCTGCCTCAGCCATATGTTATGTAACTCCCGGCCTCTATCGCCGAATTTGGCCTTCCAAACGCTGTTTCCACTTGTTTTATTGCTGTAACAGGTTAATACCTTTATAATCAACGTAAAATAGGTGCATATGGATAAGTATTAATGATATTTATGGTACGATGACGATTTGAGTTTAGGAAACAGTCTAAATACCTCCGCACAGGGAGGGGTGGCCAATACCCCACCTACGCAGCGGAGAGGTTAACCCCCGGTGATGATATATTGTGTCAATAGGGTTAATGAGCAGCACCCCAGGTGATGCCTTGTATATATTCACCTATTTATAGTCACTTATACAGTATGTAGTTTACAGGAATTGAGCTGCGCTCGTGTTGTCCTGTCTCAGTTTCTATTGATTATCTAATTTACTTTTAAATTCGTGGATATTTCTTGCTTCTACAACCTCCGCACTTAAGTTATTCCACCTATCTATCGTTCTATACGGAAAGCTAACCTTTTTCACATTGGACTTTCACCTCTCCTTTCTTATTTTATACATATGCCCTCTGGTTCTTCCATCACCTAGCCTAATAATATCCTCCTTATCAAGTCTCTCAAACCCTCTCATGCATCTATACATTGCTATCAGGTCTCCTCGATCTCTTCTCTAATCTAGCGTGGGAAGCCCTAGTCTTTCTAGTCTTTCATGGTATTATAGGTCCTTTAGTTCTGGGATCAGTTTGGTTGCTATTCGTTGCACTATTCCAATCTAGGTCTGATTATACATACATACATACATAACATTTTAAGACTGAGTGTTCCACACATAAGTGCAGTTTCAGTCTCTTGTCCTAATGGCGGCGTTCCAGGCAACCCTGTTAAGGGCTGCTTCACTTGTCAAGTTCTTGGATTTGAGATCGGCGCGTATAGTCCGATCCCAGGTCTTCCTCGGTCCACCCCTTGGTGCAGCTCCCTCCACAATCACAGACCTGCATTTTGTCACCCAATTTTGTTCATCCATTCTCTCCACATGTCCATACCATCCCAGTCTACTTGTACGCATCACCTCGCTAATACTCTTTATACCTAAACGTCTCCTCAGCTCAACATTTGTTATTCTATCCTGTAGCCTGGCCCCACACATCCATCTCACCATTCTCATCTCATTACGCTCCATTCTGTTGACATCCTCTACTTTAACGGCCCATGTTTCTGAGGCATACGTCATTGCACTTCTAACACATGAGGCATACACCTTTCCCTTCAGGGGAGAGGCATTCTTTTCATGGTCAGGATTGGCGTCAATTCTCTGAACTTCCCCCAGCCACACCTAATTCTAGCAACAGTGGCAGCCTCGGCCCCACCACCGGCAGAGATGGTATCTCCTAGGTAACAAAACTTGTTCACCAGCTCCAAAGACTCATTTCCAAAATTCACAGCCACAGGATCATCACTTAACACAAGCTCGCCTTTGCACACTACGCACTCAAATTTCTCTATTTCTGACTTATCCTTCGGCAGGGGCCCCTTTATTCTACTACAGCGCTTACTCCCATGGTGTACCCAACATCGACAGATGCTACATTGAATTGAGTTAACGCCCACTCCCTTTCCACACACTGCACATGGGTATGCACCGCTCTTTTCCACATTGCCTCGTCTCAAACTACAATGCATAACCTTGGTTTTGTTAATATTGACTCTTAAACCCTTGCTCGCCATGCCCTCTCTCCACTTTCTGAATTTGGCCTCAGCATCCTGCATACTGTCAGCTATTAGGACTAAATCGTCTGCATAAAACAGTTCCAACGGGAGTCCGCCTCTAAAAACTCTAGACAGCGCCTCCAAGACCATAATAAAGAGGAGGGGGCTTAACACTGAACCCTGATGGACTCCAACACGGACTGCGAATTCATCACTCAGTACACCTTTCACCCTCACCGAACTTCGCGAATCCTCATACATCTTCATTATCACACGCACCAGCCACTCTTCCACACCAAGTTTCCTCATAGCCCACTGTACAACATCTCTAGGTACCCTATCAAAAGCCTTCTCCAGGTCCACAAACACAAAGTAAAGATCCCTGCCTTTTAGTAGGTATCTTTCCTGTATCTGCCTGACTATGAAGATAGCATCGGTTGTACCACGTCCTGGCATAAAACCAAACTGCATATCATCAATAGAGATGCTTTGCCTGATCAAACCCTCAAGGACTCTCTCACAGACCTTCATGATTTGGTCAAGCATTTTCAGGCCCCTATAATTTCCTCTATCTAGCGCATCCCCTTTTCCTTTGTATATATTTACTATTACACTTTTGAGCCAATCCTCTGGGATTTTCTCATCTTTAATAATGGTGTTTATCAACTCAGTGACTAAGTTTACACCAATCTCCCCTGAGGCTTTTATCATCTCAGCGACAATGTCGGAGCAACCTGGAGCTTTACCGTCCTTCATTTTATTGATTGCGTCGCTCACTACAGCTGGTGCTATCAAAGGAGGGGGCCCAGATATTGGTTTTTCGATACTAAGCTGTTCCTTATCCCATTCAAACTCTACATTTAGCAATCGTTCATAGTGTACCTTCCATGCTTCTCTGATTTCATTTTCTGCATACACAATCTTCCCATTATCATCTCTAACACACTGTTCACCTAGTGTCGTGAGGGAGGCCATGGACAGGGATAGGGGTGTAATCTTGTATGGAGATATAGAGACTCATATGAATGATAATGGAGTGAGAAAAGTGAGGGATATGGAGACAGTGAAGGAGGTCTTGAAAGGTGTGGATGAGGACGAATATGGATGGGAAGGGCAGGTGGAGGAGATCAGTAGGATAGGTAGATATAAAAGGGGAGAGATGAGACCTATAAGGGTACAGTTTAAAACTAGGGTAGTGGCGGAGACTGTGACAAATTTTAGTTGGAGGCTAAATACAAATGATAAACTGAAACACATAAGACTAAAGAAGGATTTGAGTATAGAACAAAGGAAAAAAATTAAGGAATTACAAGAAAAGGCTGATGAAAATAATGGAAAGTTGGATGAGGAGGAAAAGAGAAATTTTTACTGGAGAGTGAGGGACGGAAAAGTGAGGAAGTGGTTTATAAGAGTAGAAAGGAGGGGGAGATCTGGGAGGGGAGAGAATGTGATGAGAGTTGTGACGGAGGAGGAGAACGGGGTGGAGGTGTCACAGGGAGAGACAGGAGACAAAGAGTCAGACCCAGTAGTGCTAACAGGGGAGTAGGGTACGGACTGGAGGAGCGGGATGGTGTAATTGCTGGAGGAATGGTAGATGGATTAAGGATTATGTTTAGTAATGTGGATGTGTTTACTCAGGACAAGAAAAGAGAACTGATATGTAGGTTGCAGGATGAAGAGGAAAAACCTGATATCATAGCCCTACAGGAAGTAAGACCAAAAAATGTTAGAATTGAGAGGGAACTGGTGGAATATAGTTTGGAGGGTTTTGAGTTATATGAGAGAAATGCTATTAGAGCAGAGGTTGGAAGAGGACTGTTTATTTATGTAAGAAAAGAGCTCAAGGTTAATGAGGTGGATATGAGACAGCAGTATTGTGAGTATTTGTGTATTGAAGTAAAATGTGTAAGAGGATCAATTCTAATTGCCTCTATATATAGAAGCCCAAATAATAGCAGGGGAGAGGATGATAACCTACTGAAAACAATGGAGGAGATAGATAATAGAGAGAACAAATATAAAATTTTGATTGGAGATTTCAATTTGCCAGGGATCAACTGGGCAAATTGTACTACTCCAGCGGGACAGGGTAGCCTGGAAAATAAGTTTATAGAGAAAGTGAGAGATTGTTTTTTAACGCAACATATTGTAGAGATGACAAGATATAGAGATGGGACGCAGGGGAGTGTACTTGATTTGATTTTTAGCAATGAAGAGGATATAGTGGAACATGTTAATGTGGATAGCCCTATAGGTCGTAGTGACCATGCCTGTATAAGCTTTAGTTGTAACATTAAATCGGAGAGGGATAATAAAAGCAATAGAAAAATATACATGTATGATAGAGCAGATTATGAGCTGCTGAGACGGTGTTTGGACATTGACTGGGGGGAATATTTGAACGGTGAAGACGCTGAAGGAATGTGGAGGAAAATTAGAGTCAAACTGGAGAATGCTGTATCCAAAAGTGTACCAGTAAGGGAATATAAGGATAAAACAAAATTGAGGAAAAGAACTAACCCAGAATTGCCAATGAAAAGAAAGCTTTGGATATTGATTAGAAGAAAGAAACGATTGTGGGAAAGATTAAAATTGTTAAAAAAGAACAGGGGGTCTAGTATAGAGGCTAAGGAAGTGGATCTGGAACGCAGACAAATAAACAATAAAATAAGGTGGGAAACAAGGAGGGGGGTGAAGGAGAGGGAGAGAGAGATAGCTAGAAATGTGAAGGATAATCCAAAAATATTCTGGAAGTACATTCAGGAAAAATTAACAAGAAGAGTAGGGATCCCAGAGCTGGTGGGGGGGTTGAATGATGGGAGTAGAGCGGAGACTGATAAGGAGAAAGCAGAGGTGCTGGGGAAATACTTTGGGGGGGTACTAACAGTGGAGTCGGAGGATGCAGTGCCTACTATTCCCATCAAACAGGCACCGGCACTAGAACTAGTAGAGTTTTCCCATGCTAGAATAAGAAGGGCTATAGAAAAAATGAATAGAAGTAAGTCACCGGGACCGGATGGGATACACCCAAGAATCATAAAGGAAGGAGGGGAGATGTTAGTAGAGCCATTGAAAATGTTATTTGAGGTATCGTTTAATACAGGACAAATCCCGATGGACTGGAGAGAGGCGAACATAACAGCTATATTTAAGAAGGGAAAGAGAAATGACCCAGGGAATTATAGACCAGTCAGTTTGACAAGTGTTGTGTGTAAACTAATGGAAACGGTAATTAGAGAAGGAATAATGGATCATATGAAGTCAAACCAACTTTTCAGTGGGAGACAGTTCGGATTCTTGCCGGGGAGGTCGACGGTACTACAGCTAATTAAGGTGGTAGATGATTGGATGCAAATTCTAGATGATGGTGATGTAATAGACGTGGTATATTGCGATTTTATGAAGGCCTTCGATAAGGTCCCACATAAAAGGTTAATAGAGAAAGTTAGAAGCTATAATATAGGGGAGAAATGTGTGAAATGGATAGAAGCCTTCCTGAAAGATCGGAGACAGAGGGTATTGGTGAATGGAATAGGCTCGGGGTGGAGGGAAATTACAAGTGGGGTACCTCAGGGATCTGTGTTGGGACCATTGCTGTTCGTTATATTTATCAACGACTTGCCTGAAGTTATAACTAATGGAAGTGAGGTATACCTGTATGCGGATGACACTAAACTGTATAGAAGAGTGAGGAGTAAGGAAGATATGGGTTTGCTTCAAGGAGATGTGGAGGGCATGAAGGGATGGTCTGAGCATTGGTTAATGCCTTTTCATCCAAAAAAATGCAAGTACATGCGGATTGGGACCAGCAAGATAGACAAGGTAGGATACAGTATGTATGAAGCGATGGAGGAAGTGAGTGCAGAAAAGGATATAGGAGTAGTGATAGATAATAAGTTAAATTTCTCAGAACATTTAGCGGAAAAGATAAACAAAGCCAATAGAATTGTAGGGCTGATAAGGAGGACATTTGTGTCACTTGACGAAGAAATCTTCAGGAATCTATATACAGCGCTGGTTAGGCCACACCTGGAATATGCAAACCAGGTGTGGGCTCCATATATGGTAAAGGATATAGAAGCAGTGGAGAAAGTGCAGAGAAGAGCTAGCAAGCTGGTACCAACGTTGAAGAACGCGGGCTATGAGCAGAGGTTGAGGACACTGGGACTTCCGACACTGGCATATAGGAGAAAGAGAGGGGATATGATAGAGACTTTTAAGATAGTGTCAGGAAAGTACGATGAGGATGTGTGTGAAGGTATCTTCTTGATGCGGGAGGGAACAAGAACGAGAGGACACTCTAAGAAAATTTACAAAGAAAGAAATAGGCTTGAGAAGGCGAAGAACTCATTTTGTGATAGAGTGGTAAATGAGTGGAACGCACTGCCCCAGTATGTAGTCGATTCCGAATCAATAAGGGAGTTTGAAAGTAATCTTGATAAAGCATGGGGAAGACAAGATTTGAAGTTTGATTATAAAACAAAAATACAGAATAGTAAAAATGTTGCGTCTGCTACCGCCGCCGCCAACACCGTGAACGACCGCAGCAGTGCAAGCACTGGTACTGAGCTGGATACACAGGCATAGTTTGCCTTTTTCCAGAGGATCTACTGTAAGAAACTGTAAGATAATATCCCTACTGTCATTTTTAACTCGCCTAGCTAGGTTGAAGATCCCATTGGGATTGTCAGTGTTACACACTTGTTCGAGGACCAGGTCCTTAATGCGATTTTTAGCATTGTAAATAACTCTTTTGGCAGTTCGTTTAGCTGCCTGGTATTCCTCCCTGCTGCCTCCTTTCTTCCATGCTTTGAAGCATCTCCTTTTCTCTTTCACAGCATGTTCTACCTCATCGTTCCACCACCAAGAGGTCTTATTCCTGGGGTGACCCTTTGTTTTCCCACAGACTTTGTCAGTGGCAGCGATAAGGCTATGCTTAAGAAAGTTCCATTGGCTATTTACATCGTTAGGCCTAGCTTCCTTATTTCTATTCATTTCCTCCAGTTCATTATGAAACCTATCCCTAACTTCCTTGTCCTTCAGCAGCCACACTTTCCTTTTGGGTATGTAAACCTTCTTGCGCTTAGGATCTCTGTATAAGCTCATGTCGCACACAAGTAGCTTATGCTGGGGGATACATTCTTCGCTCGGGATGACCTTTACATCTCGAACTAGTTTCCAGTCTTTCCTGTTAACCAAGAAGTAATCTATCTGGCTACTGGAGACCCCAGAGTTATATGTGATCAGGTGGCTCTGTCTTTTCTTGAACTTTGTGTTACACACAACCATGTTGAGTGCAACGCAGGACTCCAATATATATTCGCCTTCTAGATTTCTCCTTCCGTAACCAATTGCTGCATGTACCCCCTCGTATCCATCTGCAGATGCTCCCACGTGACCATTGAGGTCCCCCCCCACGATAGTTATTTCGTTCTCCGAGAGGCCTGAAATGACACTGACGGTGTCATTCCAGAAGTCCTTTTTTTTCTCTTTCTTTAAACCAGCCTGTGGGGCATATGCAGATATCACATTCAGAATTCTTTCACCAACTTTCAACTTCAAAACAATCAGCCTTTCACTAACTCTCGTAATCTGAAGCACACTTTCCGCCAGCTCTTCAGCCACCAGAACACCCACTCCTCCTTTCGCTTTATCAGTCTCCACACCCATCCAGTATATCCTATATCTTTTCCTCCTTCCGACAATCCACTGTACCCCATGCCTCTTCCAGAGTGTTTCCTGGGTACAGCAGATGTCCACTCGCCTCCTCTCACACATCTCAACCACTTCATTCGCACGCAGATTCAAACTACCAACATTCACACTAGCAAGTCAATGGATATGATTATTTGGGTTAGCATACTTTCATCCAAATAATTAAATCCTGCTCTCATACTTGTTATTAATCCATACATTGCTCCAACTATATGATTGATGTGTTTCTCGGGGGATAAATTTGCTTGGATAAAAACCCCTAGGTCCTTTTCTGTGCTTGCCTTGCTGATGTCCTCATTCCCTAAACTATAGCTTCAAACTTTGGTCTTCTGCCACTCTTCCCCATTTCTAAGACATGACACTTTTTAGCATTAAATTCCATCTCCCATGTTTTACTCCAGTTATGGATTCTATCTAGGTCTCCTTGTAATTCTGTACAACTGTTTTCGTTGATGATGTGTTTCATGAGTTTGGCGTCATCTGCAAACATTTTTCATATATGCATCAACTCTGTTGATCATGTCATTAACATCAGAGCTGGGCACTTTAGCCAACACATCCGCAAATAGCCAATTCCGCCATGGCGGAAGTGTCATTTTGTTGGCGAATTAGCGTTGGCGCCAAAATGGCTGCCTATTTGCGGGTTTGAAGCTCTGGAAAGTACCTCCATGTTGCAAACCTCGAGTCCGCAAAATAAAAATTCCAGCCGCCAGCCAGCCCTGGGCCGCTCCTGCAGCTCCAGCCAAAAAAAGTCATGTGACCAAGCCAACTACCTGTGTTCAGGAATCTAGGCCTATACATCGGCTCTTCACATTTGTTCACTTACTTAGTAGCAATTGTCGAGCTAACACCTACAACACACAGCAGTCCAAGAGTTCCAACCTGCTAGCACTTCAACTTTGTTTATATTTTCGGCCTATTGAAGTGAACATGGAGTCTACCATCATGCCTACCGCAGCTGCCAACAGCATGGGGAGCAGTTCACCACCATCATCCGACAGTGATGCTGCAGAGCATGCGGAAATCGAGGACCTAAGCCACCCCTGGCCCCACCTAGGAACCTTCTATGGGCCTGTAATTACCAAGAAGATGTCTCTGGAGAAGGGCTTTATAACTTTATAATCTAGCCTAATTTAAGATTATAAAGTTAG
The DNA here is from genome assembly GCA_032716605.1 of Paralithodes platypus. Classification (NCBI taxonomy): domain Eukaryota; kingdom Metazoa; phylum Arthropoda; class Malacostraca; order Decapoda; family Lithodidae; genus Paralithodes; species Paralithodes platypus. The sequence continues at coordinate 109,516 of JAVRFV010000180.1, read as the reverse complement.
GCTATCGTTAATTTGATTGATAGCCTGTTAATTTTTAACCTAAACTAATGTTATTAGGCTACCCTAATCCCATCAAAATGCCTCAAAGCATGTAGGCCTAGGCTAAGTCTAACTTCTATATAGGCTAGGCTATATAGCCTAGGCCTAGGTCTATAATCACTAATCCCATCAAAATGCCTCAAAGCATGTAGGCTAAATATTGCATGTTCTAACTTCTAAATTTAGCCTAGGCCTAGCCTATAGGCTAATTACTAATTAAGTAATTTTATTAGGCTAGGCCTAGGCTATCCTAATCCTATCAAAATGCCTCAAAGCATGTAGGCTAAATAGTATTGCATTTTCTAACTTCTATATATATAGGCTAGCCTAGGTCTAGGCTATAATCAGTCAATCACTAATTCCATCAAAATGCCTCAGCATGTAGGCTAAATATTGCATGTTCTAACTTCTATATATATAGCCTAGGTCTAGGCTATAATCACTAATTCCATCAAAATGCCTCAAAGCATGTAGGCTAAATATTGCATGTTCTAACTTCTATATATATAGCCTAGGTCTAGGCTATAATCACTAATTCCATCAAAATGCCTCAAAGCATGTAGGCTAAATATTGCATGTTCTAACTTCTATATATATAGCTTAGGTCTAGGCTATAATCACTAATTCCATCAAAATGCCTCAAAGCATGTAGGCTAAATATTGCATGTTCTAACTTTAATATATAGCCTAAGCCTACTGTAGGTCTAGGCTATTATCAGTCACTAATTCCATCAAAATGCCTCAAAGCATGTAGGCCTAGGCTAAATATTGCATGTTCTAACTTCTATGTATAGGCCTAGGCCTATAATCACACTCATTTTATTAGTGTCAAGTAGAAAGTGTTAATTTTGAAAGTATCATATAGGCCTAGACTAAATTTAGCCTACAATAAAAATTTATTAAATGTTGATCTGAAGCTAGGCCTTTATTCTGAGCATTAAAATTAATAGGCCTAGGCTACTTTCTATTAAATTATTTAATCTATCTAAAGTAGACCTATCTAGGCATATATAGCCTATTGCCATTCCCAAAGGGGGGACCACGAATAAATCGCCTCCTTGCACCTCTGTGATCCGGCGTACCTCCTGAATGGTGCGGAATTGTGAATACTGATTATTACTGAAGCACTCTCCCCATAAACAAGTTGTCCCAACGTTTTACTGCCCATGTGGACAAACTAAGTGGCCTATGCTATATATATTAACCCTTTCACTGCGGGTGACGTTCTGGAATGTTTTGGCAATTTACAGCAATTTCCAAGCTTTAAAAGCCTGTATGTATATCCTTGAGGTCCATGGAAGTTGGGCAACATTATATTTAAGTAAATAATATATATTTATTGATATTAGAGATTGAATTTATTGATTTACCCTTGATTCTGTAGTTTAAATTTAAAATTAATAAAAAACGGTTTGCGTTTGAAATATTTGCATTTGAGGACTAGAAATTTCACAAGGTTTGCACATTTGTGTTTGCTGAAGTTATGTTCTGGGTTTGCTGATTTGTGTTTGCTGACTTGACTTTTTGTTTGTGGTGCCCAGCTCTGATTAACATATATCAAGAACATCACTGGGGCCAGTAGTGATCCCTGAGGCACTCCACTCTTGACTTTTGCCCATTGTAAAACTTCACCCCTAATCGTTGTTCACATATCTCTCCTGCAGATAATTTTTCATCCAGTCCAATAGCTTTCCTCTTACTCTCCATACAGTACTTAATTTCCATATATATCTGTTATGCGGTACTCTGTCGAAGGTTCTTTACGTCTAAGTATATACAGTACAGTCCACCCAGCCGTCTCTCTCTTGCACTTTGTCAATGACCCTGTCATAGAAACTGATCAGGTTGGTTATGCACAACAATTTGTCTCTGAATCCAAATTGCTTGTTTGAGATTATTTTCTGTTGCTCCAAGAGGTCCGTCCACTGTCTTCTTCTTATTTTTTCGCATAGTTTGCCCACGACTCTAGTTAGCGAGACTGGTCTATAATTTAGGGGGCCCTTCCTGTTGCCATTTTTATAGATGGGCACCACATTGGCTCTCTTCCATTCTACTGGTACTACTCCTTTTGTTAATGATGATTGGATTATGTCATATAGTGGTATGATTAATTGATCTGCGCATTCTTTGAGAATCCATCCAGATATTCTGTCAGGCCCCATGGCTTTTCTTACATATAGGTCTCATCAGACCAAGTAGTTCACCTGGGTCGAAAGATACTTCTGATATTGCTGGGTCTCAATTTTCCCCTATCTCAGGTTCTACGAATTCGCTCTCAGAGACGAAAACAGTTTGCCATTTGTTGTTCATTATTTCACACAGCTTCTTTTTATCCTTGTAAAATTGTAGTCCTGGCCATCTTTCAATTCTGTGATCTGATCTTTGATTTTGCTGTTTACAAATTTGAAGAAGAGTTTTGGTTCACCTTTGGCCTTATTGACTATGTTCTTCTCATAATTAGCTACTTCTTCTCTTCCGGTGTTAACATAACTGTTCCTTGCTTGGTTGTATTTGTGCCTTTTTATCCTGTCATTGGGGCTTTTCCTAGCCTTGTTCCAAGTTTTGTCTCTGTTGCTGTACTACTTCACACTTATTAAACCAAACATTTTCCCTTATGTTTGGTTTGTACTTAGGCACAAATCTGTTGACCGCTTCTCTGTATACAGTATATCAACGAAGTAAGAGTATTTGTCCTGTACGTTGTTCGTATATTTTAGGGCACCCCAGTCAAAGTCACCAAAGAAATTTAGTGGTCCCCTAAAATCTGATCTGGCATAGTTTAGTCGATCTTCCTTGTACAGTAAACTTCCGTTAATCCGAAGGGCAGCGGACCGGCTCTCGTTCGGATTAGTGGATTTTTCGGATTATCGGACTTTACCCCTATGAACCTGTGTATGACGAAAACATTGAGACATTAGGCCACCCAAATGACACAATGGTGCACACACACATATCATATGTTCATGAAATCACTTCAAAAGTTTACCATTGTCATTGTAGCCTATTAACTACTTCAAAACATTCAGATTAATGGTCAAAGGAATCTGCTGATATAAACGTCTTCTTCTTCTTCTGTCTACTAGCGAGTTTGTCTTGCTCTTGAAGATCAGATGTGGTTCGGGAAGTAATGCCTTAACAACGGCACTTCCCTGAGAGGTTCTTGTAATTTTCCTTTTGTGATTTTCCTTTTGTGACGTGCTCTGTTATATTATATTGTATTGAAAGCACCCTTGTCTTGTTGTCTTGAAAGCACCCTTGGGATGCTCCGATCACTGAACTATAAATAGTAGCGTATCGGAACATCCAAAGGTGCGTTTTCAAGCTCAAGACTAATACGTCCAAAGGTGCGTTTTCAATCTCAAGACTGAATGCGCTTGCAGAAAATGCGGTGCAAGCCAGTAGCGCATCGGAGCGTCCCAAGGATGCGTTCAAGAGCAAAACAAACTCTCTAGCAGACGATGTGGAAGAAGAAGAAGACGAAGGTGTTTACGATTATATCAGTAGCTTCCTTTGACCATTAATCTGAATGTTTTGAAGTAGATAATAGGCTACAATGACAATGGTAAACTTTTAAAGTGAATTCATGAACATATGATATGTGTGTGCTCCATTATGTGTCATTTGAGTGGCCTAATGCCTCAAAAAGGGGACTTTGGGACTTCTTGAAAGGTGCGTTTTCAAGCTCAAGACTGAATGCGCTTGCAGAAAATGCGGTGCAAGCCAGTAGCGCATCGGAGCGTCCCAAGGATGCGTTCAAGAGCAAAACAAACTCTCTAGCAGACGATGTGGAAGAAGAAGAAGACGAAGGTGTTTACGATTATATCAGTAGCTTCCTTTGACCATTAATCTGAATGTTTTGAAGTAGATAATAGGCTACAATGACAATGGTAAACTTTTAAAGTGAATTCATGAACATATGATATGTGTGTGCTCCATTATGTGTCATTTGAGTGGCCTAATGCCTCAAAAAGGGGACTTTGGGACTTCTTGAAATTCGGACCATCGGGTGAATTCGGATTTGGCCTCAAATTGAAAAATTTGGACTATTGGGAGATTCGAATCATCGGTCGTCGGATTAACGGACTTTTACTGTATTTCTCTGATTTTTTTTGTTGTATATTCCATTGTACACTCCACTTGCAGCACTACATGGTCACTTTTGCCTAGTGGCCATTGATATTCCTGTTTTAGTAGACTGTATCATATGGATCTTTTGTAAAAATAAAATTAATTAGGGACCCCTCCATCATTGACGATATGCCTATTGATATACAAGTGGAATCTCCAATCTCGATCATAATTGGTTCCCACAAATACCGATCGAGATTCGAAATATCGAGATGCGAAGTTAACTTCTTATGGGAAAAAATACAATCGGTTCCAGCCACTTGCCGACTAACCTACATCAAATCTGTCAATTTTCACATTTGCCCCCCACAATCACATGCAATATATATAATATGTTAAAATAGATAAAATTAATAATGAAAGAGTTTTATTTTTACCTTATATTTATTGATAAAGAGGTTTGTGTGGTTGATTGTTGGTTCCGAGGCGAACGCAGTTAGGTTACTGCGTCTCCGCACCCGGCGCACAGTCACCGTCAACAATTCTTGCAATTGCTTCCCTCACCCTGTCACCACTAGTACCGGCATTTTATGAATGCGATAAAAAAAGGTCCAGGTAGACGACTTCACAATACAAGTTTTCAAGCGAATGGCGGATGTGTGACTGGTACACCAAGTGGCCGCTAGATCTACCGACTTCAATAAATTTTCCATGGAATAAAGTTTAATCAAGTTTTCTTTTGTCTTTACTATTATTATATATTAGATTTTCCTCATACAAATAATAATGTATATTAAAACATGGTAAAGTAATTTATATTACTACGTAAATGAAAGCGGCAGAGACAGGTTAGACTACCGCTTGAGACGATCGATACTAGCGGTACATTAGTATACAGGTGAACAAAACACAATGACTGTGAGGTTCACACATCGATTTGGTCAAGATTAATCTGTTTATATTAGTATATAAGCATCTAGCATCGATATTTAGCTATTAGCTATCGAGATTAACGTTTTTTCATCGAGATTTGTGATTGGGGAGAGCTTGAAGGTGGCATCGAGATGCGAAATATCGAGATGAGATTGATCGAGATATGTGAGCCTACTGTAATAGCTCTCTTTCAAGCATCCGCGGTCAGCCGGTTTGAAACACCCGCCGCAGGGGAAAGAGTACTAACATCATAAGTGTAACGCTAATTCTCTTATGGAATCGTCTTTATGAGTGGGTACTCACTACGAAAAAACTGTGTAAAAAAATAAAAAATAAAGATCAACTTAATAATTGTTATATTAACCCCCTGGTACCCGGAAAGGCTCTGAGGAGCCCATAACAAACTAGGCCCCGGCACCCGGATGGGCTCATGAGCACCGTAAGCTTGAAAGCCTATTAAGTGTGTTTTGAAAGCCGTGCGTCCGACGCATATAAACAAAGCCTGTCGGAGCGACGCGCACCTACCAGAACAATAAGGAGAAGTCGCACTTTTGTTGTTATTGTTTCGGAGAACAAGGAATAGTGTTGTTATTGCCCGATTATTGCTAACATCGCTTCGAAACTCTCTCCACGGAAATCGTCAGCACAACTGAACCAGTTGACCTAGAGAGCTCTACTCAACGATAGTCTATATATACGAAACAGGGCTACGTTTTGAGATGTGAATGAATTCTCTCGCAGTTAAAATAACAAAGATAGGGCTAGCCTATTACAACGTTTTTCAGCCAGATCCCCCGGGTTTCGGGGCTATCCTATAGAAGGCGAAACCGGTCTGTGAGGGTCAAGGCTTTCCAACTCGTGGATGTCTTTTGTGGATTCTACCCGAGACGCTGAAACCAGCGACGCCATCCCTTCTTCCTTCCCCTGCGGTCATACTGAACAGTGGTGCCTCGCCGGTGCTCCGCTTTATTCTTCATTCGTTCAATTCTAGTGAGTCTTTTGCTCATTTGTATATATCTGAGTTGTTATAGAATAGGTTTAGACTAGCTAGGACTGACAGCCCCATTGGTATGTCCGCAGGGAAGTGTTAAAATAGGGTACTTAAGGGGACCGGCCGCTTTTTACTCTAGAACGTGTCAATGGAATTCGTCTGTATTTCATAAGAGTTGGTACACATATAGGGCACCTAAAATAAGAGAGATTTCCAAAATTTTAATTATCTAGGGCAATTATTTTTTGAGTTAGGTGAGAATTAGTGTGAAAATTTATGTTTTTTGTAAAATCGAAGACTCATTTAAATGTTGTTGCTTGATTGTTTCAATGCATTGGGGGTATTAACAATAGGTGTAGTTACAATAGCTAATCTTTACTTTTTCCATTTTTGATCTAATTTTGCAATGAGGGAGTTTGCAATTAGGTACAAATTAGGTGACAAATGTCTCGGGTTGCTGTGTCGAAATGGTTAAGAAATAAAAACAAATTGAGACGTTGTTTTGTAGGGAATTCTATGCCATTTCCAATGACACCAGAATCATTTTTGTAGCATGTGTGGTTACGGAGATAATGCGCCGACAAGTGAACTTTCTTACGTGAGGTACTAAGGCACGAGAGCTGTTGCAAGCCAGCCGGCCAGCCGCACCCTACCTCTCTCGCGACTTGGAGCACACTGCTCTTTCTCCTCCACCACCACCACACCCTTCGTTGTTACCAGGGTTGAGTATCAGATACTGCTAGGAAAAATATCTACAAACGTCATATTTTCACAAAAAATTCATCTTTTTCGTATTTTTTTTTTTGCAGTTCCGAAACCAATAAAGCATTTTCTACGTGTCTGCGCAACCCGCGACCCGCGAAAGTTTGAAACTAGCCCAGAAATAATATGCTTCCAGACGGAATATTGTCTCAGGATTTTAATTGATGATAGAGGGATAGGTGATGGTGCCATATATCGGGTTGCGCAATATTGCTATTTTGAGCACTTTTCCGAGTAAAACATGGCCGGTCCCCGTGTAGGCGCCATGTCGGTCCGCTTCGGGCCTGCACGTCATGTGTGTTTGTTCTTGTTTCTGCGCCTTAGTTTTGCTATTTACTAGTTATTTAGGAGGCTATTACATCCGCGGAATGATGCTTCAGGCCATCGCTATGAGGTTGTTGTTGTTGTTGTTCCCCAAGCTGCCTGGCCGAACAGCCCCAAGGCCCCGAGCAATTCCAAGGCCATAACCGAGTGCCCCCACAGAACCCTCCCCGCCGACCACAATAAAGCCTGGGTGACCGAAGCCACTCCATGGCGGGGGGCTGAGGAGGATGCGGAAACGCCCGGGAAACCAAAGCCCCACCCAGGGCCCTGTGCCCCTCAGCAATTATGAAGAGAAAGTTGAGGGGCAAGGGAAAAATGTGACGCTTTGGCTTCCAATCTTGGTAGATTGGGAGGTCAATCCACGGAAGAGACGCCGTCACTTGAGATCTAGAAAATATATAAGTTAAAGGAAAAGTCAGAGTAAGCTATGGGTATGGCAGAGATTGCTCAGCTCTCACTCTGATAGACCAGCCCATCACCACATGACTAGAACCCAATCCTCTCAGCATCAGCTAGGAAAGGCCCTAGAAAGCCGCCTTTGGCGGGGGGATAGCTCCCCTATTTCAACCCCTTTCGGGGTCCCGCCCTCGCTATGAGGTAGTTGCATTCTATTGTTTTTTAGCAGACGCTCTGGTTCAAGAGTTGGCACACGTGGTGTGGAACTTTCCAGAGTCCGTGCTTGTTCCTTTTTTCCCCTCGGGCGTGAGGTTTTCTTCGTTCGCTGCTGCTGTGTCTTCGGAGGTAAGGGTAACATATTCAGTGTGATTATTACCATGAGCCTCGTGGCCAGCCTCAGTAGGGGTATTCTTAGTAGGCTAGGGGTATTTTTTATTGCTTAATTAATACTGTGTATTAGCCCTAAGATGTGACTCTCGCTTTCATGTGGTGATATTATACATGCTAGCAGGGTGTCAGGAGACATTCTGACTTATTTGGTGGGGTTTTTGGGGGTGGCTGACTTTCTCAGATAAGTCGGTACCTTCAAAGTTTTTTTTTTTCTTCCGGCGATCTTTCTGTGTATTGATGCCGTATACATGCCTTGCAGGCGAGAAAGGAAACTTCCAAATAACCCGGCGTGGTGTGCTGTACCACTAGACATCCGGCGGAAGTGCAGATTCCTAAGGGAAGTAATCTCGGCCTGGCCGAGTGAACTCGCCCAAACTGATAGCCTCACGCGGCATGATTTGACTTATAACGCCCGGCGGAAAAGTCCAGTGAGGTAATTAACTAGCCCTCAGATCCTAATAGACGATCTGTTGGTTAATTAAAGGGTTAATTTGGGCCGGTGACACTTTGTCACAGGTAAGCAGTTCTAGAAAACGAAAAAGTCATCAAGGCTTTTTCAAAACCAAGTACAGCGGAAGATTAGAGTAGCGGTTGGTCTATAGCTAATTTTCTGGCGTATTTGGGGGTGTTTATGATGTGTGAACCTCTCCGTTTATCCTTATGAGCATTGATTCCTGGAAATTTTCTATTTCCAGATCACAGCACATCAGTAAGCGGCACAGGTCTACAGGGGAAGGGGCCGATCCTGGCAGGGGGGGGGGGGGTCATAATTGGCTCCATCATGCCTCTTGTTACTCTTTGTGCTACACCCACTTGCTCTCTAATTCCGGTCTTTGCACATAAACTCTGCGTTAAGTGCCTAGATAGGTCAAGGGGCCTCTGGGTTACTAAGAGGTGTCCCATTTGCTCTGACCTACGTTCTGAATTGTTTAATAAGAGAGACCAATCGTGCCTCGTGGCACTGAAAGAAATTAAGATTTTTTTTTAATGCCTATTCAAAAGACATTGCCCATAAGGCATTACATTGTGATGATGAGGCTTTCTGGGAGCATCTAGTTATAGAATCACCGGTTCTTAAATCACCTGCAAAGTCAACTCCAATATCTAAAGCTAAGCCCAAAATTCTATCGAAAGAGTTAGTGAGTAGCAGTGATAGTGACTCAAGCAAGGCAAACCCCCCCCCCCCCACCACCACCACCACCACCACCACCACCACCACCACCACCACCACTACCACCACCACCACCACCACCACAAGAGGGCACATTTGCCTTCACCACGGGACCAGTCCAGGTCCAGGTCAAGGTCGCTCCTCAAGCGGTCCAAGCAGTCTTCAGCGGAGACTTCTAGGTCTCACAAGAGACATAAGGATGATGCAGCGGCGTCAAGCCTCAAGAAATCTGATAGGGGTCATAAAAGTTCCCTCACGGAGGAGACGCAGTCGTGGCACCGGCTAACGCCAGAGTCACGGCCACCGCCCTCCGCCTCTACCTCCATGCCTAATGTCCAATCTGGCAGCTCCGAGGTAGGGACGGAGGGGGCTGAGTCGACTCCCAGGGATGGGTCTGAGGAGTCTTTGAGGGTACAAAGAGATGTTCATTATGCCATTCCAAAATTAAACTTTAACTTGCCAATAAGTAGGCCTCCCGTAGTTTCTTAAGAGTGTTAACTGAACAATACCATGGCTACACTGCTAGTGACCACCAGGACTATGAAGGTTCTCAAGTAAATCAAGTAATACCAGATTCCCAGAATCCTATTGAACAAGGGCATAGCGTGTGGAGGCACTCTGAACCCTTAAGTGTAGAGACCAATGTTCAGTTTCACAGAGATACTAGGGAAAGTGCTAATGTAGATACCATCCCATCATCAGTACCTGATTTAGTGTGGCCAGATAGTGTCCGGTTGTCTGAGCTCCGGCGACAACCGTAAGTAATGGAAGTACATGAAGAGCCAGAGGATGTAGAACTGTCCTCAGCTCAACCAGGACACATTGAGGAAGGGTCATAAGTGGAATCTGAATCATCCAAAGGGTCACACAGTAAGTGTATAACAACCGATAATCTTGATTACATATTACATAGGGTAATGAGGCAATACAATGTTCCTAAGCAACCTCAGGAGACTCCCACAGCTACGCCGGGAGCTCCCCCGATTGGTTCAGTTGTGCGGCCGCTAGAACCTACCAGAGTTGTTGTGCCACTTAATATATCACTTCCCTCTCTTAACGTAACTCAGGCGACTACCTCGGCGAGTGGCACTGCAGTGCCCGCCTCCTTAACGACTACCAATGTCCGTGTCATCACAGACATTACTCCCCCTCCTCTAGATAAACTTCCCCATAGGAGAGGCCCTATGCCTTTCTTGTATGGACCCGACTGCTCTTGGGTTAAAATCATGGCAAAAAACCCTGGTGTAGCACAAACAACCATATCGGGGGAGGTCCCAGTTCCTAGCGAGTGGGTAATTGAGATGTGTAAGAACAAGAAGTTAAGAGCCAAAGTTAAACAGGGTCAACTCTTAGATGTGACAATCAAGGCTATCCCTAATGTTTATTTTTACGAGTTTTTCGTATATTCACCTACCCCGGCATTACCTCCTTCCTCATCTGCACGACTCTATGCGGATTGGACAAAGACTGACGGCGTAAACGATATAAAATCTCAATACGCTAACGCCGGAGTTGGATAGAACTCCAGTGCTAGATCAGTCAAACAATCCAGTCTTGCAGGTGGGGCAGGTAGATCTAGGTCTGTGGGGGGACTGGTAGATTGAGGCGCAACAGTTCGCAGCAACAATAACGTCAAAATCCTCCCATCAAATTCCTCAAGACAACCATCTTTGGTTTTCATTACCAATAAATCAACCCAGAGGGGTTCCGCCTGCACTTTTTTAATTCCTTTCTGCCTCTAAGTTGTCACTATGGGACTTGCAGGAGCCTTTCTCTACTCCCCCTTCGGCACACCTGGATAGAGACTTTAAATTGAGGAATAAAGCTTACACACTCTTTTCACAATTTTTGCTAAGTCGCCAAATAGCCCAGTCCATCACGAGGACGATAGCCGCTATTTCTGATCAGGATGTTAGGAAGGCCACGTATTTATCCCGGCGGCTTCTGTTACAAAATTCCATTCAGTCTTTCGGGGACATATGGATAGCCTTGTTGGAGGCTGTTCGTGCGTGTCAAGACCTGAGAGTGTATATGGTGAAAAAGTTACCGAACGACATTAGTCGCCGGGTAACCCTGTCACCAGTGTTAACTTCATCTTTGCTTAACCCTGAGACTTGGAAAGCAGTGTACAATATGGTTGACAGCTTACAGTCAAGTACTTCCCAGGCTAGGAAGGAACACTTTAAGAAACCGTACTCCAAGCCTAAGAGCAGTGGTAAGTCCCAAACTAGTGGGTCTAAGCCCTTTCAGGGCCCTATGTCTCCCCCGGCGCAAGGATGTACTTCGCTTAAGCCTAAACAGGGAAAACAATCAGGAAAGTGGTATAAGAATAAGTCACAACACAAATCAGGTCAGGGATCGACACCTGCCAAAACCAGTCAGTCGTCTTACCCTACCCCTCCACCATCAAAAATCTAGTCACACTTCAAACTCTCTCTCTCCCGGGGCCTATCGCAGGCGAGTTGGATCCGAGGGTAGTTCCTCCGGACAGACCCAGTCAAGTAACTGGATCATTTCGGGCGTGTCACCGGCCTGGCCCCGGCGAACTTGGGCAAGGACAGTGGTACGCAAGGGCATCACCTGGCGGTGGCTCCGGCGACCTCGTTTACGTCAAAGTTTAGAAGTCAACCATGTTTCTTTAGAGGTGGAGTCACTAGTCCAGGAAATGATCACCAAGCATATCATTGTCCCGGTCAATCCAACTTGGACACATTCACAACGCATCGTTCAGGATGCTCACTGTGAATCACATCAGGCTAACACTTCGGCCACAAGGGTGGATGTGCTCGTTAGACCTGACAGACGCCTATTGGCATGTCCCAACAAACAAAAGGTTCCAGAAATTCCTCGCATTGAGGATCAGGCACGAGACTTATGTCTTTCAGAGAATGCCATTCGGGTTGAACCTTGCACCGAGAATATTCACGAAATTAGTCCGCCAGGCCCTCATGCCGATGTTAAATCAGGGGATCAAGGTGTTGTGGTGCCTAGACGACTGGCTGGTAGTGGCGGAGTCAGAGAGTCTATGCAACATCCATGTCGATCACATTATAAACCATGTACAATCCCTAGGGTTCAAGGTCAGCTTGGCGAAGTCGCATCTTGTTCCCACGCGGGTAATTTAGTGGATAGTGCTGGTCTGCGACACAGCCAATCTTATTCGCAGTCAGAGTGTGGACAACTGCAACAGATTTTGAAAGAAATTGTTTTTGTTTGTCCACAGTCTAACTAACACGAGAAGGACATGGTAATCCCTGGTCGGCTCTCTCAATTGGATTCAACTAACTGTAAAGTTGGGCCGATTGAAAGTAAAGAGGTTAATCTTGGAATGAAACAAACATTTCCCGCTATTGCCGGCGGGAAAGTTGTGGAAAATTCCTCCATTAATTCACGACTTATTTTCGGTCTGGGCGAGGAGAGAAACGTTGCACTCAATAATGACGTGGGCTTCTCCCCCACCTATGGTATGGGTGGACAATAGGCTGGGGTTATCAGTCAAGCCTAGGCCATCAGGGTCAGGGTCTTTGGTCCAAAACCGAGAATTTTCATATCAACGAGTAAGAGCTCATAGTCCCTTTATTTTTCCTTCAAAACCACGGGTCCTCCTTGCGGAGGAAATCAATAGCGTTTTGAATAGACAATTTGAATGCGGTATCCTGCATTCAAAAGCAAGGGTCAACGAGGTCTCGGAAGTTGCTAGAGTTGTCAGAAGAGATTTTTGTTCTGGCCGAAGAGCTGAACATTCATCTCCATGCATCATACCTCCCAGGCGTAGCGAACGTCTGGGCAGACGCTCTGTCCCGGTGACAGAGCACCAAAGTAGAATGGGCAATCAATCAAAACATCTTCAACCAGATGATTGCAGAGCCATACCGTCCACAAGTGGATGTTTTCGCGTCCAAGGAAAACCACAGGCTTCCTTTCTACCTAACCCGCCAGGAAATTACTTCGGCGGGGGTTCCAGACGCATTGTTGGAGGACTGGAATAGGTGGAATTCTATCCATCTATTTCCGCCTCCAGACGCTTCACTCATGTGTCAGGTAGTTCACAACTACGGGGCTACCGGGGCTTAGTCTCGATGATCGCGCCTCTATGGCCGGCTCAGGTGTGGTACCACCAGTTGAAAATGTGGTGCGAGAACCCGGTGTCACTCCCGATCTCGTACTTCCACTTGGAGACAATTGGCAACCTAAAGACCTTGCTGCCTTTTGCCTTTTGGACATTCAGAATGCCAAATGGTTATCTCCGTATGGAGAGAGCGTCACTAATAAATGTCTAAATCAGTATACTCTTTCTATCAGGCGACAATATCAATCTCATTGGAAGTCTTTCACAACCTGGATAGTAGTAACGGCGCAAACTAATGCATCAATAGCTTTGGTTTTCAAGTATTTATTAGTGGCCCCTCCATCATTGACAATTATGCCTATTACATAAGGCTACCTCTTCAAACGCCCATAAGCGCAGTTTGAAACTACCGCCGCAGAGCTCAGAGGAACCTTCATCATAAGCACACGCTAAATCACTCATGGTTCGTCTTTATGATTGGGTTCTCACTACGAAAAAACTTTGTAACAAATAAAAAATAAAAATAAAATAAGAATAACTATTCATAAGCTTTCCATATTCCGTGGATGTACTTCTGTGGATTCTTGGAACAGACGCTGACTAGCACATTAATCCACCTTCCTTGCTCTGCGCTCAACCCACCCGGACGTGTCCCCCTCAGTGCTTCGCTTTGATTCCGCATTCTTGCGTCCCTAGTGAGTTTTTTCTCATTTGTTTACTCTGGGATGTCTTGAGTAAGGTTAGGATTAGCTTAGCAGGAGTGTCATGGGTGGTTTTCTCGCAGAACAAGTGTATTTTGGGTCGTTTTGTTGGGGCGTCTATTTCGGACGGACCCTCGTGGCCGAGTTGAGGACGCTCTAAAAAGTTTTTCGTGTTTAGCCATCTTTAGTCCTAGCTGGTTAGGAGGCTGTAACTACGTGATGTCGGGCTTCTAGCTATCTTTCTGATGGAGTAGCCTATGTTATTTGTACTGACGTTCCTGGTGTATTTTTCTTCACTTAGTGGAGTTCTTTCTGGGTCCCGAGTCAGTGTTACCCTTACCCGGGTGTTTTCTACGATATTGATGTGGCGGCTGTTCCAGTTTTGGTGGGATGGAGTGCTTTTTTATGGTGTTTCGACGTCATTAAGTGTTTTTTCCGTTTTCACCAGGCCTAGCCAGCCACTCGTAGTTTTTTCACATATGCAAGTGTTTTCATTGTTTATTATAATAAAAAATTTATTCATGTGCCATGTGTGTCCTGGATTAGTTGTGATTGGCTGATCCAGGAGCTTCGGACTGTGGGTCTGATTATATTTATCAGACTGCGTTCTGTTTGGTGTGGGTTGCCTTTCCGGCGGTTTTTCTCGATTACTCCGAGAAAGCCGTTTTGTTTACCGAGTTTTAGTCAGGATGGCTAAAATAGGTAAGTTACCCCGGCGAGTTTGGTAGCTTGAGGGCTCATCAGAAACTACGTTTTCTGTGGTCGAGCCTATGATCAGGCTTCCTGTGTTATTCCCGGCGAGGTGGGCTCCACACATTTATCTAGGTGATCATGCTGACACCTGTTGGATATGGTTTTCTCGGCTTTTCAAAGCCATTGAAACAATGCTGTTTGTTTGTTTAGTCTTTCCCTCCCGGCGACCTTTTTACAAAGAGGTCTGGGGCAGGTACAATTGGTTTGACATTGCATATAAAACCCGGCGGTTGTACCTTCGGGTGGTTATATTAACGGATTTGCAATAAGCGATAATTTGCCAAACAATTGATTGATACAATAGGGTATCACGGCCTTCAAGACGGCGATCTATGAGGGCTTCTGGGAGAAGCCGGATTAGAGATTAAGATAGGCTTAGACTTTTTATGGGATAAAAAGATGCCTGAATCTTACTAGTGTTTCAAGTGTAAAGGGATACTTGAAAGACTTCATCTTTAATAAAGATATGCTTCATCTTTATGAGGATTCAGAAGATATGCTTAAATCTTTTGGACAGGTAAAGATATGCTGAAATCTTTAATATGAAACTAAAGGAAAACGAAAAGTAGTGGTGGAGTACTACGGTTCGTTGACCGGCGGTTTTGTGGCACATGTTTTGTACCATTTTGGGGTAACCTTATGAGCATTAATTCCTGGAAATTTCTCTTTCCATGGCGGAGTACCGGCGTTGCGCCAGGTGACCAGGTAGTTCCCGGGGGCGGGGTAGTTTTCCCCCAGTGTCTGTCATGTCGGCACTTGAACCTCTCATTGCTTTATGTTCAACGCCGTTATGCTCAGGTATCCCTATTTTTGCTCAGAAGCTCTGCATTAAATGTGTTAAATGCCTAGATCGGTTACGGACGATATGGGTGACAAAGAATTGCACTATTTGTAACCTCTTAAGTGTTAAAGTTCTAATTCAGAAAGATAATACTGCGGCGGTGGCTTTACAAGAAGTGAAACAACTTCTCGCTACTTACTCAACGAATGTAGCACATAAAGCATTGCAATGTGATAACCTTGAGCTATGGGAGCTTTTAATTATCAAACATACCCCCCTCAGTATAAGATACGTGCACGTCAGACCTCCGAGACTGGGCGGGGACAGGTTGCCACGCCCTCCCCCGGCAAGTCTAAGAGGCCTCGCTCACCGTCACCTTTGGCAACGGAGACGAGGTCCACATCAAGGTCACCACTGAGGAAGCAGGTGACAGATTCGGGCCACTCTGCTTCATCTTCAAAGAAGAAGAAAAAGGAAGCGAGTGGGGGATCTAAAGACATTACTAGTACTAAGCATAAGTCAAGTAAGAGTCATAAATCATCCAAAAGGGATCCTCCGGCGCGAAAGGACTCACTTCTGTCGCCGGAGCCTGGTACCCCGCTTTCTGCCTCTACCCCCCACCAAGTCTAACGTCCAATCTGACAGGTCGGGGGTGGAGTCAGAGAATGAGGTGGAGGATGCCCTGGCGGACATTTCAGTACCTGATATTCATGCTTTTTCTACCAGGTCACGTGTGTCAGCCTCAGATTTAGAAGTGTCTTACAGAAACTATAAACCTCTAGGGGGCTCGGGTGAGGGCTCTCAATCGGAGAGTATACCAAGCTCGCAAGCGAGTGACAGCCACAGCCAAGGTGTATGGCGATACTCATAGTCCTGGCAGGACAGAACACATCCCTTTGTGACTCAAGTAGTGGCTGACGTCCACCGGGATGCCGATGTACCATCTTCTATCCCAGATTTAACATGGCAGCATGTGGAGGTCCCTGCTTCGGCGGGATCTTCCCATGATAGGCCAGACTTAACGGATGAAGAACAACGATCTCTGGTCTCAGAGATGGAGGTTGAAGAGTCCAGTCACCTTCTAGACGACTCTCAGGGTACTGTCGAATCTCCACGGAGTTCGTCATCGGCTAGGTATGTAACGGCAGAAGAGATTGATGGATTACTATTGAATGCACTTAATAGGTTCTTTGGCCCTACGCCGGAAACTCCTACAGTTGGTACGGGAGCTCCCGCGACGTCGACGAATGTGCGACCTCTGGCTACATCCATTGCTATAGCTAAAATACTTAACCCCCCTCTTGTGTCAGATCCAATTTCCAATGTGCCAGGCACAGCAGCTCTCACTACTTCCAATGTGCGAGTCATATCAGACATAACTCCCTCTCCTTTAGACAAGGCGCCAGTCAAAAAAGGAGCTATGCCTCTTTTATACGGGCCTGATGAGTCATGGGTAGCAATGTTACCAACTAAGCCAGAGGCAGCACAAGCTACTATTTCGGGGGAGCTCCCTGTACCACATGAGTGGGTAATCCACGGCAATAAGTCTAGAAAACTCAGAGCTTTGGATAGTCAAGGAAATGTTTTGGATGTTCATATTAAGGCCATTCCAAGTTATTATAACCATGACTTTTTTGTGTATGCATCAACACCAGCCCTACCCCCTGCCTCAGCTTCAAAGCTATTTTCTGACTGGACTAAGAATGGCGGCTTTAACGACGTCAAGGCACTTTCTGCTTTGACGCAGGAGTTGGATATGTTTCCGATCACAGACTCAGCCTCTAATCCAGTCTTGCAGGTGGGGCAGTTGGGTACGGGACCTTGGGTGGAATGGGAAACAGAGGCTCAAAATTTTGCCACTACTTTCACGTCAAAATCTTCCCACCAAATCCCTCAAGAACACCATTCTTGGTTCTCTCTTCCGGTTTTTAGTGCCGGCGGAGTCCCCTCTGCTTTGTTTGATTTCTTGGCTGCCCCTAAAATCAATTTGTGCGAATTAAAAGATCCTTTTAGCACGCCTTCCCCAGCTCACCTAGACCGCGAGTTTAGGTTAAGAGGAAAAGCGTTTAGACTGTTTTCGCAATATATTGTTACCCAGCAAGTAACAAAGTCTCTGTTACGCTCTTCTCAGGCAATAGAAGCCGCGGAAGTCAAGAAAGCCATTGATCTTTCCCGGCGCTTGCTTCTCCAGACTTCCATACAGTCTTTAGGAGATATTCGAACGGCCTTATTAGAGGCAGTTCGAGCAAGGCAGGATCTGAGGATGTTCTTAGTGAAGAAACTTCCTGACCGTATTGCAAGCCAAGTAGTTCTGTCTCCAGTTCTAACTCCTTCTTTGATTTCACCAGCAGTTTGGAAGACTGTTTTCAATATGGCACAAGCATTCAAACAAAGTCCCTCTCAACCTAAGAAACCTACCTTCACTTTTCCTAAACCCAAACCAGTTTCGAAAGCTCAAACTAGTGGGTCTAAGCCTTTTCATCAGCCAAAGTCCCCTTCCACCCAGGGTCAGGCTCAGTTCAGGTATAAACAGGGTAATTTCTCAGGTAAAGGCCACAAATTTCACCAACGACCAGGTCAGGGCCCGCCTCCAGCCAAACCCGGCCAGTCGTCCAAGGGTACACCTCCACCAGCAAAAAATAAGGTCTCTCTCACTCCCGGGGCCAGTCAAAGGCGTGTTGGAAAAAAGGGTAGTCCAGCCGGCGAACCCCAGTCTGCTAACTGGGTCCTTCCGGGCGTGTCATCAGGCATGGCCATTAAGAACATGGGCGAGGACTGTGGTACGCAAAGGCATCACTTGGCAGTGGCTCCGGCGACCTCGCTTACGTCAGCCAACAAAGGCCAATCATGTTTCTTTAGAGGTGGAGTCACTAGTTCAGGAGATGATTACCAAGAGTGTCATTATCCCCATCCCCCCGACTTACCCAGTGTTTACATCCAAACTATTTCTAGTACCAAAAAGGGACAGTATTCAGATGAGACCGGTCGTAGACCTGTCTTATTTGAATCTCCACATTCACAACGTGTCCTTCAGGATGCTGACAGTGAATCAAATCAGGCTAACACTTCCGCCGGGAGGGTGGATGTGTTCATTAGACCTGACAGACGCGTATTGGCATGTCCCGGTAAACAAGAGATTTCAAAAATTTCTGGCTTTACGAATAATGCATCAGACTTATGTCTTTCAAAGGATGCCGTTTGGGTTGAACCTAGTGCCACGCATATTCACAAAATTAGTCCGGCAAGCCCTGATGCCCATTTTAGAACAAGGGATCAGGATCTTGTGGTATCTGGACGACTGGCTGGTGGTGGCAGAGACAGAAAAGTTATGCAACACTCATGTCAAATCTCTAGGATTCAAGGTCAACTTGGTAAAGTCAAACCTTGTTCCCTCACGAGTAATTCAGTGGATAGGGCTGGTCTGGGACACAGCATCTCTCACTCTGAGTCAGTGTGTGGACAATCGAAACAGATTTCGCAAGAAACTGTTTATGTTTCTCCACAGTCTGACTACGACACGGAGACTCTGGGAATCTCTAGTCGGTTCTCTCAACTGGGTTCAACTAACTGTGAAGTTGGGCCGGTTGAAAGTCAAACGTTTAATCTTGGAGGGCAACAAATATTTCCCACTCTTACCGGCGGGAAATTTATGGCCTATCTCAACATTAATACACAGCTTACTAACGGTCTGGGCGAAGAGGGAAATGTTGCACTCAGTCATGTCATGGACCTCTCCTCCGCCGACGGTATGGGTGGACACGGATGCGTCAGGGACGATAGGTTGGGGCTTTCAGTCAAACCTCGGGCATCAGGGTCAAGGGCTTTGGTCCCTTTCAGAAACCTCTCACATAAATGTAAAAGAGTTACTAGTCCCCTTGTATTTCCTTCAGGTTCACGGCTCTACTTTACGGGAAAAGTCGGTGGCCTTCAGGATGGACAATCTCAATGCAGTTCACTGCATTCAGAAACAAGGGTCAACGAGGTCTCGGAAGTTGCTAGACGTGTCAGAAAAGATTTTTATGCTAGCCAACAAGCTGCACATTCATCTTCATGCATCATATCTCCCAGGCGTAGCAAACGTCTGGGCAGACGCGCTGTCTCGGAGACAGAGCACAACAGTAGAGTGGGCACTCAAGTAAAACATTTTCGATCAAATTATTGCAGAGCCTTACCTTCCACAAGTGGATCTGTTTGCGTCAGAGGAGAATCACAAACTCCCTCGGTACCTCACACGCCAGACATTAACGCCGGCGGGGGGGGGCCCGACGCATTGGTGACGGATTGGAACAGGTGGAGTTCCATTTATCTGTTTCCGCCACCAGACGCTTCTCTAATGTGCCACGTAGTCAACAAACTACAGGATTATCGAGGCGTAGTCTCGTTAATCGCGCCCCTGTGGCCGGCGCAGTTCTGGTACCAGCAATTGAGAATGTGGTGCGCCCGAACCTGGTGTCGCTCCCGGTCGGGTATTTCCACTTAGACACGATTGGCAACCTAAAGACCTCGCTGACTTTTGCATTGTGGACATTCAGGAGGTCAAGTGGCTAACGCCGTATGGTAGAAACGTGACAGATAAATTTATGAATCAGTACACACAATCTACTAAGAGGCAATATCAATCTCATTGGCAGTCCTTTACTAATTGGATAGTTAGAACAGAACAGACAGTACCTTCGGTGGCATTAGTTTTTAATTATTTAAACTATTTGTTTGAACAGAAACGTCTATCTGTAGTGACTCTAAAAAATCACTTAACAGCTATCAGGGTGCCATTCTTTGACCTTACAGGTCTAACCATACCACAAGCGGAAGAAACAGGTTTCATGAGAGCATGCTTCAAACTCCGCCCACCTCCCCGTCAGCTCATGCCTACCTGGTCTCTTGACAAAGCGTTATCTTTGCTTCATTCCCGTCTGTATCAGAATACGGCAGATTGTGAATTGCTATTAAAAAAGGCTGTGTTCCTTATGGCTTTGGCAACTGGTAACAGGGTGTCTGATCTGGCGGCGATGAGCAACACCCCTAATTGCATAAGGTTTGGTAGACTAAATGAATGCATTCATATTGCTCCTTCCCCAGGGTTCATCGCCAAGAATGAACACAGTGAACATGTTTTCTCAGAGTTCACGGTGCCGGCGTTGAAACGGAGTAAAGTGCACCATAATTTGTGTCCTGTACAAGCTTTAACTAAATATATGAGAGTGGCACCTCTTAACCAACAAGGTGCGTTATGGGTATCGAGTACAGGTAAAAGATTAATGAAACGTAAAATGGCTTCTCTGCTAGTAGAAGTCATTAAAGAGAGTAATCCCGGCGTAGTGGGTAGGGCCCACGATTTACGCAAATGGGCAGTATCTTTACGTTTTCTAAAACATTTTTCTGTTGAAGACATAGCTACTACTCAACTATGGGCTTCAAATCATACGTTTTTGACTCGATACCTGTCGGTAGCACTAGACAAACCATCAATGCCATGTGTAGCTTTACGGCAAAGGGTCTAGATGGGTCTCTTAGTCACTAATTGTTTAGGTTAAGAAAGAGGGGGGGGGGGGGTGCAGTCAGTGAAACATAAGACACCCTAGACCCCGCCGGAGGATATGTACAGAGTATACGAGCTGTGATACAATGTATAAAGGTTGTGATTAAAATTTCTCGGTAGTAAGGACTACGGGAAATGTTGTTGAGGTACAATGCATAAAGTACAACAATTGTTTCTTTAAGTGGGATACACTGTGGAAGCAATTTCATTTTTAGAGTTCTCGGTAGTTGCAACTACGAGTATCATTTTAGTAAGTACTTCTGCAATAAGTACAAGAATTTATTCTATTTTTTTGTGTCTAATTTTAAGGAATATACACATTAGAATAATGGGGTTTATATGTGCACATGTAAACATAAAGTTTTATTTTTCACCACTTAATTTAAGTGGAGTGCCTTTAACTTTTAGATCTGTGAACAGATTTTCATTGTTACAATTTTTCCTCAAGCAGGCTTCTTTAAGCACGCCCCTGCTTGTACCCCTTTTTATATGTTATATAAAGTTTATACATAAATATATAATTTTTTACAAAGTAAGAATACTATTTATTAGTGGCCCCTCCATCATTGACGAACATGCCTATTACATAAGGCATCCTCTTCAAACACTAATCCGCCGTAGTTTGAATCTACCGCGCAGAGCATTTAAAATCTGAGGAGCCTTCATCATGAGCGCACGCGACCTCACTCATGGCTTCAGTCATTATGAATTGGGTTCTCACTACGAAAAAACTTCGTAAAAAATAAAAAGAAAAAGAAAATAAGAATAACTATCCAATAAGCTTTCCATCATATCGTGGATGTACTTGTGTGGATCTTTGACCAGACGCTGATTCAGGCGTCATTCTTCCTTCTCTGCTCTGCGCTCAGCCTGCCCGGACGTGTCTCCCCACGCTCCGCTGGTTCCGCATTTGCTGCGTCCCTAGTGAGTTTTTTCTCATTTGTTTACTCCGGGATGTATCGAGTAAGGTTAGGATATGCGTAGCAGGAGTGTCCTGGGCTGGTTGCCCGCAGTGCAGTGTATTTTGGGTCGTGTGTTTGGGGCATCTATTTCGGATGTACCCTCGTGGTCCTGTTGTGGACTTGTGAACTTTTCACAGTTGAGTTAGCTTGTGATGCAGGCGGCTTTCATTACGCGTTAGTTATGCTGCCTTTTATCTTTCTGATGAGGTAAGCGTTGCTTACTGACGTTCCCAGCGTATTTTTCTTCACTTAGTGAAGTTTTTTCTGGGTCCCGAGTCAGTCTTCCCTTTGCCGGAAGTATTTGCTACAGTGGTGTGTTGGCGGTGGTTCCTGTTGTTATATTTCCAGTGTTTTTTGTTTATATTTCAACATTTCTTATGCCGTCTACTTAGGCCTAGCCAGCCGCTCGTAGCTTTGCCACATGTACAAGTGTTATTGTTTATTTTATAAATATGTCCTACTGTGTCATGTGTATCCGGGTTTAGTTGTGTATTGGCTAATTCCACGGACTATATATGTTTCCTGGATTAGTTGTGTATTGGCTAATTCCACGGATTATTGTGTGGACCCTAGGCTAGTCGTGCTTGGCTTTCTCTCGGGTCCTATGTGCGTTCAGATGGTTTCTGAACGGGGTGGGTTTCTTTCCGGCGGGTTTTTTCTCGGTTACACCATGAAAAAACCCGGCCGAGAGCCGTGTTGGGCCACGCGTGGTTTCAACACAGGCTTGTGTCCCCGGCGATGAGGTGTCTGTGGCTCTCCAGGACTGCGTCTCTGTGTTGGTGCCTGTTTCCAGGCTCCCTTTGATTCCCGGCGGATTGGCTGTACCCATCTAACATTGTTCATGCGGACATATGTTATGAAGTTTTTCTACCCGGTTTTACAAACCACAGGAAAAACCTAGCTGTTGTTAAGGGCTTTCCTCCCCGGCGATCTTTTACAAAGAAGTGGGGACAGGAACTTATGGGGTTAACGTTTTGACATCTCACCCGGCGGGTGCACCTTGGTAGGGTGGGATGAACGACTTGGTCATTCAGTTAGTTAACCGATCCATTTTAGTGATACTATATGTATCGCCGCCTTCACACTTACGGCGATCGAAGGTTCAATTAGGGTTAACATCTTTTTTCACACCCGGCGGGTGCTCCTGGGAGGAGGAAATAAGGAATTTACAATTCAATTTCGTTAACCAGTTAATTGAGAGATACGTTAATGTATCGCCGCCTTCAAACTTACGGCGATCTTTTGTGACAATTCGTTAGAAATCAGATCTCGTATCAGCCTGCCCTGTGTTATTCTGCTAAATAATTCAGGTGCCGGCGTCTTTGTGGGGGGTTGTTTTCCAAAATTGAATCTTGAAACAGTCACCACCGGAAAGACTATAAACGCCATTCTGGTCCTTTATATTATGTCAGAGGGTATTCTTCACTTTCTTAAAGACATGTTTAGATATTCTGAAATCTTTATAGAACCCCGCCGCGTAGCGAGCTGTGATCGTTGTGTCATTACGTCTCGTTACCCGGCGGGTTATTAACACATGTGTGCGAACATGTTGGGTTAACCTTATGAGCATTAATTCCTTGAAATGTTCTTTTTTTCCAGAGCTGGGCTCCGGCGGACCAATACAGACCCTGCAGTAGTTTTCCCCACCAGTCTCTGTCATGGCTACCTTTGCCCCAGTTTTTGCTTTATGCATACCCCTACCTGTGCCGGTATCCCTATTTTTGCGCACACTCTTTGCATCAAGTGTGTTAAATGTCTAGACCGTTCAAGGGGTCTGTGGGTGATGTGCAACTGTTCCTTTTGCTCCCAATTAACTGTCAAGGTCCTCCGCGACAATGATAAGACCGCAGCGGTCGCCTTACGAGAGGTTAGGCAACAGATGTCAGCGTATACTACGATTGTGACTCATAAGTCACTTCAATGTGACAACGTCCCTCTTTGGGATAGGCTTCTTTTCGAGCACCCTCCCCCTAAACGTTCCTCTCGAGTAACTAGTCGTAAGCCGGCGGAGACTGGTCAGGGTTCTGTGTCTTCTGCTGCTACTACGAAACGTCCAAGAGAGCCTACACCCCCGGCGGCAGCCTCCTCGTCTCGGGAGAGATCTCGGTCTAGGTCACCTCTCAGACACCAGCCACCTAGTCTTGCCTCTTCACCATCGAGTAAGAAGAGTAAGACGGAAAGTTCCACCAGTGGTCACGGCGATAAATCCTCCAAATCGAAGAGTAGTTCACGGTCACACCGCAGCCATAAATCTTCAAAAAAGGATTCCCATGATAGAAAGGCCTCCCGACATTCGCCAGTTTCTAGTGCTTCTCATCGTACCTCTACCCCAGACAGAGTTTGTGTTCGGTCTCAAGGGTCCAGTATAGTGCCTGTACCTAAAGATGATTTACCCATTAAAATTTTAACCCTGGAATTGGAGAGTTCAGGAGGATCAGTGATTGAGAGTGTTTCAGACTCCCAAGGGAGTGTAGGCCAAGGCCTCGGTGTTTGGCAATTTTCTCGGCCGGGGTCTGACCACCCACTTCCGGCTCAAACTACTCACACAGTGGCTGACGTCCACCAGGACGCGGCGATCCCATCCTCTATTCCTGACTTATCTTGGCAACAAGGTACCCCAGCTTCGGCGGGATCTTCTCAGGAGGAACAGGATGATAAAGACGAGGTTTCAATGATTTCGGATATGGAAGGGCAAGAGTCAGGTTCAGGCTTAGACGCCGCGCAGGATATTAATGATTCACCAGTGAGTACATCATCAAGTCAATTTGTCACTGCACAGGAAATTGATGGGCTACTTAGTAATGCTTTATCTAAATTTTTTGGCCAACAACAGGAAACTCCCACAGTGGACTTGGGAGCTCCCACGACAAGCTCTACGGTACGGCCTCTGATGACTTCTATTGCTTTAACTCAGATCCCTCACCCTCCCACTCTGTCACCATCAGTGGTTACTAGGCCTGCTACGGCGGCATTGACCACTTCGAATGTAAGGGTTATAACGGATGTCAATCCACCCCTCTAGACAAGGCGCCTCTCAGAAAGGTAGCTATGCCCTTGCTTTACGGACCAGACGAGTCATGGGTCCTTTTGACCCCCACTAAACCAGAGCTCGCCCAACCTACCTTGTCAGGGGAACTCCCAGTACCGCGTGAGGGGGTCATCCAGGGCAATAAATCTAAGAAATTAAGGGCCTTGGATACTTTGGGAAATGTACTAGACGTCAATATAAAGGCTATACCTAGTTATTATCACCAGGACTATTTTGTTTATGCTACTAAGCCGGCTTTACCCCTGCCTCAGCTTCAAAATTGTTTTCAGACTGGTCTAAGCTGGATGGGTTTAATGACATTAAGACTCTGTCAGCTCTCACTCCAGAACTTGATTTGCAAACCGTCACAGACGCAGCAGCTAATCCAGTCTTGAAGGTGGGGCAGTTGGGTCCAGGACCTTGGGTGGAATGGGAGACAGAGGCTCAAAACTTTGCGACCACATTTACTTCCAAAACTTCCCACCAGATCCCTCAAGATACTCATTCTTGGTTCTCCATGCCAGTGTGTTCTGCCGGCGGAGTCCCTTCAGCTTTGTTTGCTTTCTTAGCTGCCCCTAAAATTAATCTTTGTGAGCTAAAAGACCCTTTCACTACCCCTACCCCAACTCACCTAGACCGAGAATTTAGGCTAAGGGGGAAAGCTTTTCGCCTGTTCTCTCAATACATAGTGTCTCAACAGGTAGCAAAGTCTTTGCTCCGGTCCACTCAGGCAATCGCAGACGCGGATGCCAGACGATCGGTTGAATTGTCCCGGCGACTGCTTCTTCAGTCGTCAATCCAATCTCTGGGTGACATCCGCACCGCCTTGCTTGAGGCGGTACGAGCGAGACAAGACCTCAGAATGTCTTTAGTCCGCAAACTGCCTGATCGCATTGCGAATCAGGTGGTCATGTCACCAGTGCTCACTCCCTCTTTAATGTCCCCTGACGTGTGGCGAACGGTGTTTAATATGGCGCAGGCCTTTAAACACAGTCCCACCCCTTCTAAGAAACCTGCCTTTAACTTCCCCAAAACCAGGCCAGCCGCTAAGGCTCAGCCGGGGGGATCTAAGCCCTTTCTTCCACCTAAGTCCTCCCCCTCCCCTCAAGGTCAGTACAGGCATAGACAGAGTAGGTTTTCAGGTCAGAGAGGACGCGGCCATAATAAGCCAGGTCAGGGCCCGTCTTCGGCCAACGCCAGCCAGCCGGCGAAGCGTCCACCACCAACTCCACCACCATAAAAAAACTAAAGTCTCTCTCACTCCCGGTGCCAATCTTAAGGCCGGCGGATCCGAGGGTAGTACAGCCGGCGAACCCTTGTCTGCTAACTGGGTCATTCCGAACGTGTCACCAAGCATGGCCGTTAAACACTTGGGCACGGATGGTGGCACGCAAAGGCATCACTTGGCAGTGGCTCCGGCGACCTCGCTTACGTCAGCCGACAACGGCGAATTTTGTTTCTTTAGAGGTGGAGTCACTGGTCCAGGAAATGATTGCCAAGAATGTCATCATCCCGGTCCCCCCAAATTACCCTGTATTCACGTCCAAGCTATTTTTGGTTCCCAAAAGGGACAGTGTTCAGATGAGACCGGTCGTAGACCTGTCTTATCTGAACCTTCACATTCACAACGAGTCATTCCGAATGTTAACAGTACACCAAATCAGGCTAACACTTCCGCCGGGAGGTTGGATGTGTTCCCTAGACCTGACAGACGCCTATTGGCACGTATCGGTCAACAAAAGATTTCAAAGGTTTCTGGCCTTACGGATCAGGCACCAAAATTTTGTTTTTCAACGGATGCCATTCGGTTTGAACCTGGCACCTCGATTATTCACGAAATTAGTCCGGCAAGCCCTGATGCCGTTGTTAAAGCAAGGAATCAGAGTTTTGTGGTACCTAGACGACTGGCTGGTGGTGGCAGAGACAGAACAATTATGCATCAAACATGTCAACATAATTTTAAATCATGTCAAAACTCTAGGGTTCAAGGTAAATCTGGTAAAGTCAAACCTTGTTCCCTCACAAGTAATTCAGTGGATAGGGCTGGTCTGGGACTCGGCTGCTCTCACTCTGAGTCAGAGTGTGGACAATCGCAACAGGTTTCGGACACGGATGCGTCAGGCACAATAGGTTGGGGATTTCAGTCAAACCAGGGGCACCAGGGTCAAGGGCTTTGGTCCCACTTAGAAATCTCCCACATCAATGTCAAAGAATTACTAGTCCCCTTGTATTTCCTTCAGGCTCACGGCTCTACTTTACGGGGCAAGTCGGTGGCCTTCAGAATGGACAATCTGAACGCAGTTCACTGTATTCAGAAACAGGGGTTAACGAGGTCAAGGAAGTTGCTAAACGTGTCGGAAGAGATTTTTACTCTAGCCAACAGACTAGACATTTATCTTCACGCATCTTATCTCCCAGGCGTAGCAAACGTCTGGGCAGACGCTCTGTCCCGGAGACAGAGCACGACAGTAGAATGGGAGCTCAAGCAACCCATTTTCAACCAAATGATTGCAGAGCTCTCCCATCCACAAGTGGATCTGTTTGCGTCCGAGGAGACTCACAAACTCCCTCTATACCTCACCCGCCAGACGAAAACGCCGGCAGGGGGGCCAGACGCCCTAGTGACAGACTGGAACAGATGGAGCTCCATCTATCTGTTTCCGCCGCCAGACGCGTCACTAATGTGCCACGTAGTGAACAAACTACGAGATTATCGAGGCTTAGTCTCGCTAGTCGTGCCCCTGTGGCCGGCGCAGTTGTGGTACCGATGGACTGGAGAGAGGCGAACATAACAGCTATATTTAAGAAGGGAAAGAGAAATGACCCAGGGAATTATAGACCAGTCAGTTTGACAAGTGTTGTGTGTAAACTAATGGAAACGGTAATTAGAGAAGGAATAATGGATCATATGAAGTCAAACCAACTTTTCAGTGGGAGACATTTCGGATTCTTGCCGGGGAGGTCGACGGTACTACAGCTAATTAAGGTGGTAGATGATTGGATGCAAATTCTAGAAGATGGTGATGTAATAGACGTGGTATATTGCGATTTTATGAAGGCCTTCGATAAGGTCCCACATAAAAGGTTAATAGAGAAAGTTAGAAGCTATAATATAGGGGAGAAATGTGTGAAATGGATAGAAGCCTTCCTGAAAGATCGGAGACAGAGGGTACTGGTGAATGGAATAGGCTCGGGGTGGAGGGAAATTACAAGTGGGGTACCTCAGGGATCTGTGTTGGGACCACTGCTGTTCGTTATATTTATCAACGACTTGCCTGAAGTTATAACTAATGGAAGTGAGGTATACCTGTATGCGGATGACACTAAACTGTATAGAAGAGTGAGGAGTAAGGAAGATATGGGTTTGCTTCAAGGAGATGTGGAGGGCATGAAGGGATGGTCTGAGCATTGGTTAATGCCTTTTCATCCAAAAAAATGCAAGTACATGCGGATTGGGACCAGCAAGATAGACAAGGTTGGATACAGTATGTATGAAGCGATGGAGGAAGTGAGTGCAGAAAAGGATATAGGAGTAGTGATAGACAATAAGTTAAATTTCTCAGAACATTTAGCGGAAAAGATAAACAAAGCCAATAGAATTGTAGGGCTGATAAGGAGGACATTTGTGTCACTTGACGAAGAAATCTTCAGGAATCTATATACAGCGCTGGTTAGGCCGCACCTGGAATATGCAAACCAGGTGTGGGCTCCATATATGGTAAAGGATATAGAAGCAGTGGAGAAAGTGCAGAGGAGAGCTAGCAAGCTGGTACCAACGTTGAAGAACGCGAGCTATGAGCAGAGGTTGAGGACACTGGGGCTTCTGACACTGGCATATAGGAGAAAGAGAGGGGATATGATAGAGACTTTTAAGATAGTGTCAGGAAAGTACGATGAGGATGTGAGTGAAGGTATCTTCTTGATGCGGGAGGGAACAAGAACGAGAGGACACTCTAAGAAAATTTACAAAGAAAGAAATAGGCTTGAGAAGGCAAAGAACTCATTTTGTGATAGAGTGGTAAATGAGTGGAACGCACTGCCCCAGTATGTAGTCGATTCCGAATCAATAAGGGAGTTTGAAAGTAATCTTGATAAAGCATGGGGAAGACAAGATTTGAAGTTTGATTATAAAACAAAAATACAGAATAGTAAAAATGTTGCGTCTGCTACCGCCGCCGCCAACACCGTGAACGACCGCAGCAGTGCAAGTACTGGTACTGAGCTGGATACACAGGCATAGTTTGCCTTTTTCCAGAGGATCTACTGTAAGAAACTGTAAGAATTAAAGACGTGGTGCCCGCACCCGGTGTCGCTCCCGGTCGGGTATTTCCACTTAGACACGATTGGCAACCTAGCGACCTCGCTGACTTTTGCATTATGGACATTCAGGAGGCCAAGTGGCTAGCACCATACGGTAGAGATGTGACCAATAAATTATTAAATCAATATACTCAGTCTACGAAACGACAGTATCACTCACATTGGCAAGCCTTTACTTCTTGGATCATTAGAACAGAACAGACTGTTCTATTATCTGTTTGAGCAGAAACATTTATCTGTGGTAACGTTAAAAAATCACTTAACTGCAATTAGAGTGCCCTTTTTAGACCTTACAGGTCTCTCCATACCGGTTGCGGAGGAAACAGGTTTTATGAGGGCATGTTTTAAACTCCGCCCACCTCCCCGTCAGCTCAAGCCTACTTGGTCTCTGGACAAGGCATTGTCTTTACTTCACTCTCGTCTGTACCAAAATACTGCAGATTTTGCATTACTCTTAAAAAAGGCTGTATTTCTTTTGGCTTTGGCCACCGGGAACAGAGTGTCTGAGCTGGCGGCGATGAGCAACACACCTAATTGCCTTAGGTTTGGTAGACTTAATGAATGTATTCACATTGCACCTTCCCCGGGATTTGTAGCCAAGAATGAGCACAGTGCACACGTGATTTCTGAGTTCACGGTGCCGGTGTTAAAAAGGGGAAAGGTGCATCATAATCTATGTCCAGTGCAAGCTCTAACCAAATATTTGAGAGTGGCTCCTCTAAACCCCCAAGGTGCTTTATGGGTAGCGAGTACGGGTAAACGCTTACTGAAACGGAGATTAGCTTCTCTTCTGGTCGAAGTCATTAAAGAGAGTAATCCCGGCGTTGTGGGTAGGGCCCACGATTTACGCAAATGGGCAGCCTCTTTACGTTTCCTGAAGAATTTTTCAGTAGAAGATATTTCGTCCACACAGTTGTGGGCGTCTAATCATACGTTTTTTACTAGATACTTGTCAGTTGCTCTAGACAAACCTTCCTTACCATGTATAGCTTTAAGGCAGAGGGTCTAGGTGGCCCTTCAGTCACTTTTGTTTACTTTCAAGAAAAAAAGGGGTGGGGGGTGCAGTCAGTGTAACATAGGACACCCTAGACCCCGCCGGAGCTGTGATACAATTTATGGTTAATGTGATATGAAAATTTCTCTGTGAGAAATTGTGCTAGTACAATGTTAGTACAAAACAACGGGGTTGTTATACAGTACAGTAGTAGTTTTAGCTGTGAAAGCAATTTAATATTAAACAGTGGAGATCTTTTGCAAATTATCTCCACGATTATTTTGGGGTTTATTATGTGCACATGTAAACTTATAACTTGTTATTTTTGTCACCACTCGTTGAGTGGGGTGCCTTTGTAACTACAGATCTGTTCACAGAATCTTAAGAGTTACCCTTTTTTGTCAAGCAGGCTTCTTTGAAGCACGCACCTGCCTGAACCCCTTTCTTGTATATATATGGGCTGCGCCGTATTTAAATATATTTTCAAAGTAAGAATACTATGTGGTTGTTTGATTATCTGCTTTTCTAGAGTTATGATATGATTACGAATGTCCCCCTCCAGTCTTAGAAATCAGGCATGTTCGTCAATGATGGAGGGGCCACTAATAAATTATAGGTTTGACTCCTGTAAGGAGATAAAGAAAACCTAATATTTAGTAGTGGCCCCGTAATCATTGACGACTGGGGCCCTCCCGACCATCCCCTTCCCATTCGTTGATGTATTAAGGATTTTGGTTTACTTGATATGTCAGTGAAGGAAGAATGACGCCTGAATCAGCGTCTGGTCAAAGATCCACACAAGTACATCCACGATATGATGGAAAGCTTATTGGATAGTTATTCTTATTTTCTTTTGTTTTTATTTTTTTACGAAGTTTTTTCGTAGTGAGAACCCAATTCATAATGACTGAAGCCATGAGTGAGGTCGCGTGCGCTCATGATGAAGGCTCCTCAGATTTTAAATGCTCTGCGCGGTAGATTCAAACTACGGCGGATTAGTGTTTGAAGAGGATGCCTTATGTAATAGGCATGTTCGTCAATGATTACGGGGCCACTACTAAATATTAGGTTTTCTTTATCTCCTTACAGGAGTCAAACCTATAATGTGGTTGTTTGATTATCTGCCTATTCTACATGCAATGGTTATGATATGATTATGAATGTCCCCCTCCAGTCTTAGATATCAGGCATAATCGTCAATGATGGAGGGGCCACTAATAAATTATAGGTTTGACTCCTGCAAGGAGATAAAGAAAACCTAATATTTAGTAGTGGCCCCATAATCATTGACGACTGGGGCCCTCCCGACCATCCTCTTCCCATTCGTTGATGTATTAAGGATTTTGGTATACTTGATATGTCAGTGAAGGTGGATTAATGCGCTAGTCAGCGTCTGGTCCAAGAATCCACAGAAGTACATCCACGGAATATGGAAAGCTTATGAATAGTTATTCTTATTTAATTTTAATTTTTTATTTGTTACGAAGTTTTTTCGTAGTGAGAACCCAATCATAAAGACGAACCATGAGTGATTTAGCGTGTGCTTATGATGAAGGTTCCTCTGAGCTCTGCGGCGGTAGTTTCAAACTGCGCTTATGGGCGTTTGAAGAGGTAGCCTTATGTAATAGGTATAATCGTCAATGATTACGGGGCCACTACTAAATATTAGGTTTTCTTTATCTCCTTGCAGGAGTCAAACCTATAATTTGGACTATTTGTTTGAACAGAAGCGCCTTTCTGTAGTTACACTGAAGAATCATTTGTCTGCTATCAGAACCTCCTTTTATGACTTAACAGGGCTATCCATACCACAGGCGGAGGAGAAAGGGTTCATGAGGGCATGTTTCAAGCTTCGCCCACCAACCCGTCAGTTCATGCCTACCTGGTCACTTGACAAAGCTTTGTCTTTGCTTCATTCGCGCAAGTATATTCATGCGCCGGATTTTGACTCACTGTTAAAGAAAGCTGTGTTCCTTATGGCTTTGGCCACAGGTAACAGGGTGTCTGAGCTGGCGGCAATGAGCAACAAACCTAATTGCCTCAGGTTTGGAAGACTCAATGTTAATGCCTAAATTGCTCCATCTGCTACTTTTGTTGCGAAGAACAAACATAGTGAGCATGTTTTTTCTGAGTTTACAGTCCCGGCGTTCAAAAGCGGGGACACAAACCAGGGAGCCTTATGGGTCAATGGTGCAGGTAATCGCTTCACGAGAAGAAAATTGGCTTCTTTACTCGTAGATGTAATTCGTGAAAGTAATCCCGGTGTAGTGGGAAGGGCCCACGACATACATACATACATACTGTACATACAATTTTAAGACAGAGTGTTCCACACATAAGTGCAGTTTCAGTCTTGTCCTAATGGCGGCGCTCCAGGCAACCCTGTTAAGGGCTGCTTCACTTGTCAAGTTCTTGGATTTGAGATCGGCGCGTATAGTCCGATCCCAGGTCTTCCTCGGTCCACCCCTTGGTGCAGCTCCCTCCACAATCACAGACCTGCATTTTTTCACCCAATTTTGTTCATCCATTCTCTCCACATGGCCATACCATCCCAGTCTGCTGGTGTTCCCCAGGGATCAGTTTTGGCCCCAACTCTGTTCCTCATTCATATCAATGATCTCATATCTACCACTCATAATCCAATACATTGCTACGCAGATGACTCAACACTCCACAGTTCCTTCACATTTACCAATTCTTTCACCCAACCCGATCTTATAAATTCAAAAATAAACACTGCAATTTCTCTGAACCAGGACCTTTCTAGAATTAATGAATGGGGACAAAAGAATCTAGTTTCCTTTAATGCACAGAAATCCAAGTACAGTAAACTTCCGTTAATCCGAAGGGCAGCGGACCGGCCCTCGTTCGGATTAGTGGATTTTTCGGATTATCGGACGTTACCCCCCCCCCCCGACTTTTTTTTGAAGACCCAAACCAAGACACAAACACAGGATAATAATGATAATAATTATAATAATGACTAATCATGACTTTAACTCACCTTATATGAAGAGAAGAGATGTGTAGCATTGAAGATAAGCCCCCAGCACCAGCCCCAACCCAGCCACTAGCCCCCTAGCCCCATATTAGTAACTTATAATCACTGCTCTGTACTGTAAGTGTACTTTAATGTAAAATTAACTTAAAAAGACTTATTTTTTTTTTTTATTTTGCTGGTTTTATATTTTTTTGGGGGTCCTTAAATCTACTACACTTCACTGATTATTACTCCACAGCCATATCCTCCAAGCCTTCAATATCTGAAGGGGGAGCTAGGGCTAGGGCTACCTCAGGAGTGGCTAGGCTGGCAGGAGCTACCACAGGGGCGGCTGGGGCTACCACAGGGGCGGCTGGGGCTACCTCAGGAGTGGCCTTCACAGGGGATGCTAGGTCCTCCCAGCCTTCAAAATCAGCAGGAGGCATAGGTTCTGGTGTGGTAAGAGGTTCAGGTGAGCTGGTACGCGAGTCGTCTGTGAGAGGCATTGTTGCAGGTCTAGGGTTATCTGGTTCATCTGATCGGCGGCCCCGTTGGTGCATGTTTTTCATCAGGTCCCTGATGTCTGCCTGCTTGACTGCCCTGCCCCTTTTCTCATAGAACTCATTACGGAGGATGTGGAAATCGATTGTTTCACTTGCATTATATTGGCTAGACTGTTCCACAAATTTGACCATACCATCGAAATAGGTAGCAGCTTCCTTCCAGGTTACTTTGCCATCGTCATCTGCCTCTTCCTCTTCCTCAGACGAGTGCTCCTCAACATATTCTGGCTCCACAACACTCCGGATAATTTCTGTATCTGTCACCTCTTCCTCGCCCTGCAGGTCACCATCCACATCAACCCACTCCTCAATATCCTCTTCAGTCATCCTCTTGGGGTCGTTGACCGGCACGGTATCCATCAGGCCTCGGATTTCGTTGATTGCCTCCCTGCGACGCCCAAGAAAGCCTTCGAAATCGTGCTCATCTTCTTCAATCTCTTCAGGGTCATCAACCTGGGCATACAGCTTGTTCCAACATTTCTTGAGGGTTACCTCTGAAACATCCTTCCAGGCTAGGGCAGCATCATATATGGCATCCTTGATGGAAAAACTTGACTGGAAAGTTTTTACTGATGCATCAGAGTTAATCAGCTTGCGGGCAAATGAGGACTTGTAGCTCTGCTTAAACTTTTGGCACACACCCTGGTCCATTGGTTGTATCAGACTAGTCACATTAGGGGGCAAGTAGGTGACAAAGATGTTTCCAGACACTAGTTCGTGGGCAGGGGGATGTGCTCTGCAGTTATCCAGGAATAGGACAGCCTTGGTGTCCTCAGAAAGGCCAATCGACTTGAAGTAGGCCTTGACTTCGGGAACAAAGTGTTTAAAGAACCAATCATGGAATACTTGGGCAGTCATCCATGCATTGCTCTGTGCATCATAGATCACTGGCAACTTCCCTCGCATGTTCTTGAAAGCACGGGGATTCTTAGCCTTGCCGATAACAAACAAACGATTGCGACATTTACCGGAAGCATTCCCACTCAGCAGGATTGTGAGACGTTCTTTATTCATTTTGAATCCGGGTGCAGCCTTCTCTCCTCTACCAGCTAATGTCCTTGTTGGCAAACAGCGCCAATATAGCCCTGTCTCGTCGGCGTTAAAGATTTGGTCTGGGGTCAGCTGGTGATCATGAACAATGGTAGCAAAAATGTGTGCAAACCGATCGGCGGCCTCTTTGTCGGCAGAATTCTTTTCTCCGGCGACATCTAGGACCCTAATCCCATGCCTAATTTTAAAGTTTCTCAACCAGCCGTCGGAGAATTTTATATCGTCTTCCATATTCATATCACGCAGGAATTGCTTGGCCTTTTCAATTATCATAAGCCCTGAGATAGGCTTGCCCTCAGCCCGCTTGGCCGTAAACCACTTATGCACTGCCTCGTCAAGTTTTTCATGTTTTGGTTTTTTCATTGTCTTTCTCACATCACCCGTGTAACTTGACTTTCCAAAGGCAACAAACTTCGATAAGTTAGCCTTTGCCTTCACTATGTTTGAAACTGTGGAGGCACCGATATTAAAAGTTTCCATAACTTTACGCCGATCACTGCCTTTCTCTACCATCGCTATCACTCGCAATTTATCAGCTATGGACAGAGTTACGTGCTTCCTCTTATGTTTGTTCTTGTCATTCCTCCCTTGTGCACCTGAACTTGCTGTGGGACCCATCACTAAGTCACTAAGTCACTATATCACAGGATAAACACGGGATAAACAACGTTTCAGGTAGACCGACAACGGCAGACTGTTTAGTCCGGCCTGGCCCGCTAGAGGGCCGATATTTCGAAATATCGCGCGCCCGGGAAATTCAAAAATTCGGAATATTGGGTGAATTCGGATTTGGCCTCAAATTGAAAAATTCGGACTATTGGGTGAATTCGGATTTGGCCTCAAATTGAAAAATTCGGACTATTGGGAGATTCGAATTATCGGTCGTCGGATTAACGGAAGTTTACTGTACATTCAATTTTTTAACCGACAGAATCTCACTGACTCCCATATATTTTTTAATGATGTAAATATTCCCAGTGGTGGGCCCGCTCCGGTGGGACCGGTAATGCGGCAGCGCTCCGCGCTCCTCAGACATAAGGTAATGCGGCAGCGCTCACGCGCTCCTTTGGTCAGCCGACCCGATGCGCTTCCCGCTCTGCGCTCCTGCGCTCCGCGCTCCCAAAAATAGGTATATAATAAAAAAAAGTAAAAAACAGCTTCTAGAAGTTATTTAATTATTTACCTAAATTAATACAATCCTTTGTCTTTCACTTCATTCAATTCAAAAAATTCAAAAAAAAAAAAAAAAATAGTCTTTCTGAAGTTTAAGTTTCTCACTTTCTCAGTTTCTGTAATTCTTTATGTCATATCAATGATATGATTGATATCATTGTGACATTGTGACTGTCCATTGATATCTATGATATGACATAAAGAATTACAGAAACTGTCCAAACTGAGAAACTTAAACAGTTAAACTTATCAAGCTAACAAGTCTAACAATACAATACGTCAATAACAACATGATTAGTTGATTACATGATTAAACGATTAATAATTTAATATCATAATATGATATGATTGATATGATGATATCATTAATAATTTATTAAAATAGGCCCCTTCGTAAGCCGTAACTTGCCCGTAAGGTTTACTTAGCGTTAGCAAAAGCCAAAAAAAGTCAGTAACAAGTTAACAACTGTAACACTGTCAGTCTGTCACTATCATAGTATCACTGTATCACAGTTCACTAACATCGTGAGTAACACCGTACGATGACTGTACACGATAATGACGTTCTTGAACCTGTTGTTGACATGAAAAATCGCTGCCTCCGCGCCTGCACTCCGAGTTCAGATTTTTGCCGCTCCTCGCTCCACGCACCGGATCGCAGAGTGCAGACCGCCAAATCGGCGCGCCCACGCCCACCACTGAATATTCCCACTTCCCCTAGTATTGACATTCTCGGTGTAACATTAACTACTAACTTGAGCTGGACGCATTATGTTAGAAGCATTGCTAAGAATGCCTCTAAAAAACTGGGACTGCTGTACAGAGTTCGAGAATTCTTCACTGACGAGCAGTTGGCCGTAATATATAAAAGTCATGTGCGTTCTCAGATGGATTACTGTTCAACCTCTGTGGAGTGGAAGTGGAGTGGTTGCATTGAGGCAGTTGGACAAAATTCAAAATAAAGCTATTAGATTAATCAATAACCCTGCAATCACACAGGACCTTCCTACATTATCCATACAAAGAAACGTTGCATCCCTTGCATTATTCTACAGATATTTTCACAGCAATTGTTCCGAAGAACTTGCTTCAATTGTGCCGCCTCTCCACATCTTTCCCCGTAGAACTAGGGCAGCTGAGAGTGCCCATGAATTTACACTTTCTCCTCCACAATGCAGAACTTCTGCTTATCAAAATTCATTTATCCCCAGAACTACTACTCTTTGGAATTCACTTCCCTCGAGTTGCTTTCCACACACTTACAATCTACAACAGTTTAAATCCAGTTGTTACAAACATTTTATGAATGGAGGATTCCTTTAGGCACATGGACCTTTTTGTTTTATCTGTGTTTTTCCTTCCTCCGTTCATTGTCTCTTAAAAAAAAAAAAAAAAGGTCTACTTGTACGCATCACCTCGCTAATACTCTTTATACCTAAACGTCTCCTCAGCTCAACATTTGTTATTCTATCCTGTAGCCTGGCCCCACACATCCATCTCACCATTCTCATCTCATTACGCTCCATTCTGTTGGCATCCTCTACTTTACCGGCCCATGTTTCTGAGGCGTACGTCATTGCACTTCTAACACATGAGGCATACACCTTTCCCTTCAGGGGGAGAGGCATTCTTTTCATGGTCAGGATTGGCATCAGTTCTCTGAACTTCCCCCAGCCACACCTAATTCTAGCAACAGTGGCAGCCTCGGCCCCACCACCGGCAGAGATGGTATCTCCTAGGTAACAAAACTTGTTCACCAGCTCCAAAGACTCATTTCCAAAATTCACAGCCACAGGATCATCACTTAACACAAGCTCGCCTTTGCACACTACGCACTCAAATTTCTCTATTTCTGACTTATCCTTCGGCAGGGGTCCCTTTCTTCTACTACAGCGCTTACTCCCATGGTGTACCCAACATCGACAGATGCTACATTGAATTGAGTTAACGCCCACTCCCTTTCCACACACTGCACATGGGTATGCACCGCTCTTTTCCACATTGCCTCGTCTCAATGATGATGATGATGCAGCCACCATACATTCCCTGCTGAATAGCAAGGCTAGGGTGGGTGCCCTGATGAATCAGGGACTTA
The DNA here is from genome assembly GCA_032716605.1 of Paralithodes platypus. NCBI lineage: Eukaryota > Metazoa > Arthropoda > Malacostraca > Decapoda > Lithodidae > Paralithodes > Paralithodes platypus. Next base: position 71,434 of record JAVRFV010000180.1, on the reverse strand, counting down.
GTGAATAGTTGCCACAGATTGCTAGACCGCACCGTTCACCAACAGCACTGACATCTGCCAATAACTCACTGGCTGGCCCGAGGCTCGAACCGTCAACCTCACGGTTAGCAGGCGAACGCTCTACCAATCGAGCTACGGCCTGTGGACAATCTACAATGGTTTTGTTAATATTGACTCTTAAACCCTTGCTCGCCATGCCCTCTCTCCACTCTCTGAATTTGGCATCAGCATCTTGCATACTGTCAGCTATTAGGACTAAATCGTCTGCATAAAACAGTTCCAACGGGAGTCCGCCTCTAAAAACTCTAGACAGTGCCTCCAAGACCATAATAAAGAGGAGGGGGCTTAACACTGAACCCTGATGGACTCCAACACGGACTGCGAACTCATCACTCAGTACACCCTTCACCCTCACCACACTTCGCGAATCCTTATACATCTTCATTATCACACGCACCAGCCACTCTTCCACACCAAGTTTCCTCATAGCCCACTGCACAACATCTCTAGGCACCCTATCAAAGGCCTTCTCCAGGTCTACAAACACAAAGTAAAGATCCCTGCCTTTTAGTAAGTATCTTTCCTGTATCTGCCTGACTATGAAGATAGCATCGGTTGTACCCCGTCCCGGCATAAAACCAAACTGCATATCATCAATAGAGATGCTTTGCCTGATCAAACCCTCAAGGACTCTCTCACAGACCTTCATGAATTGGTCAAGCATTTTCAGGGCCCCTATAATTTCCTCTATCTAGCGCATCCCCTTTTCCTTTGTATATATTTACTGTTACACTTTTGAGCCAATCCTCTGGGATTTTCTCATCTTTAATAATGGTGTTTATCAACTCAGTGACTAAGTTTACACCAGTCTCCCCTGAGGCTTTTATCATCTCAGCGACAATGTCAGAGCAACCTGGAGCTTTACCGTCCTTCATTTTATTGATTGCGTCGCTCACTACAGCTGGTGCTATCAAAGGAGGGGGCCAAGATATTGTTTTTTCGATACTAAGCTGTTCCTTATCCCATTCAAACTCTACATTTAACAATCGTTCATAGTGTGCCTTCCATGCTTCTCTGATTTCATTTTCTGCATACACAATCTTCCCATTATCGTTTCTAACACACTGTTCACCTATAATATCCCCACTGTCATTTTTAACTCGCCTAGCTAGGTTGAAGATCCCATTGGGATTGTCAGTGTTACACACTTGTTCGAGGACCACGTCCTTAATGCAATTTTTAGCATTGTAAATAACTCTTTTGGCAGTTCGTTTAGCTGCCTGGTATTCCTCCTTGCTGCCTCCTTTCTTCCATGCTTTGAAGCATCTCCTTTTCTCTTTCACAGCATGTTCTACCTCATCGTTCCACCACCAGGAGGTCTTATTCCTGGGGTGACCCTTTGTTTTCCCACAGACTTTGTCAGTGGCAGCGATAAGGCTATGCTTAAGAAAGTTCCATTGACTATTTACATCGTTAGGCCTAGCTTCCTTATTTCTATTAATTTCCTCCAGTTCACTATGAAACCTATCCCTAACTTCCTTGTTCTTCAGCAGCCACACATCAGGAAATGGGCAGTTTCGTTAAGTTTCTTGCATAATTATTCAATTGATGACATAGCCAACACTAAGTTGTGGGCTTCCAATCATACTTTCATGACGCGATACCTATCTGTGGCTTTGGATAAACCAAAATTTACCTGTGTGACCTTGCACCAGCGGGTCTAGTTGGTCTGTGTGCTACTAAATTTAAGAATAATCTTAATGGTGAAAAGGAGGGGGGGTGGGGGGGCTGCTGGAGAGCAGCCGGACTATGTGATAAGTTCACGAGCTGTGATACTTGATGAGTCGAGCTGTTTATACAGCTCGCATTTTATTTTTGTAAGATATCTGTAATAGTTGCAACTATAGAATATTAACCCTGTGGCTGCGGCCTATTTTGGGCTATTTAGGGCATATTCAGGCACTCCTGAATGATAAATCAAGCATCTGCATTAAATGAAATGTATTCTGCCGAAAACTAGGCGAGAATAGCTTCAAAATGACACCAGAACGGGCCCCGTACGTGGTCTGGTTCACCCGCAGTGGTGCCAGTGAAACGCGGGAAACCTGCTATTATGTAACATTCGCTCGCATGGCTACACTGTTGAGAAAGACAGAGAGAGGCCCGCGCGAGACACACTCAACAGCAGTGAGCCGCTCGGTGCTCTGAGTGTCGGAGGTGGGCCCCTTACACTCCCGCCCACTGACACTTGATTTTTACGGTTTTTACAGGCTTTTAACCCTTGGTTCCCGGAAGGGCTCTTGAACGCCCATAAAAAAGCATACCAGAGCTGCCCGGAAGGGCTCTTTAACGCCCAGTGGTTGAAAGCCTGTGAGCTTGGTGTGCGAGGCGTCGGTCCGACGCATGTAAACAACAGCCGGCTGGACCGACGCCCCGCATCTCCGGCCACAAGAAGGAGAGCGTCGCTTGTTCGTGTGTGCCTGTATGTTGTTGTTAAGTATCGAAAAGTAGTGTAAAGTGGCTGTTTTTGCCATAAAGTTATCTCCAATGAAATCATCATCACAACTGAACCAGTTGACTTAGAGAGCTCTACTTAATGCCATTCTACAGGTAAGAAACACATCTACGCTTGGGGATGCGCGGGAATGTGGAAGCAGTCGGAATAACAAAGATACGGTAGCCTAGGCTAGACGTTTTTCGGCCAAAACTCCCGGTTTTCGGGGAATATATATATAATACATAGCCGGGGCTGGAGGGTTAAAGCCTGGAAATTGCTGTAACTTGCCAAAACATTCCAGAACGTCACCCGCAGCGAAAGGGTTAAGTATAAGTTGTACAAAATATAAATTTGTACAAATTAATTTTAAGGACAAAAGATATAATCAAATGAATCAATGATTTATTTGTGTCTTTAAATGTTGGACAAGAATAAAGACATTCCTGGAAAATATTTTGTATTGAATCTCAATGTGATATTCTTTAACATATGTACCTGTATGGTAACTTATAAGCAGATCTTCTTTCAAGCAACTCCCTGCTTTTTTTTCCACTTTTTTTTTTTAAATATTGTATGTACACAATAAACTTAAGATTGTTATAAATATACAGTATATGATTTTTTTTTTTTCTATGTGATTGAGGGAGGCAAAAGGCAGAACTGCCTATAGCGAGTGCCTCCCCCATAGTTGAAAGAGTGACTGCCAAAATCAAGGGACGTTCGAGCCAAAATGCCTGGACAAACGGAGTTTGAAGCAATTTAAGTCTTAGGAAGAGGGAAAAACTGATTCTGGGAGAGAGTTCCAGAGCTCAGCTGTTGAGTAGAAGAAAGTTTGAGAGTAACGTTTCACTCTTGGATTGGAGAGTTGCACAGAGTAGGGGTGGGATTGAGTTGCAAGACGGGTACCACGTGCCCTACGTAAAGGAGGTGGTATATACAGTCCACCCTTGGGTAACGCGGGTATATCGTACTGGCCCAAGGCCGTGTTAGGCAAACACGCGTTACATAAAGCAAAGGTTATATGGGAAAAATTCCATTCGTTCTGGCCACTTTCCCAAAGTCTCCTTTTTTTACCATTTACCACCCGATTTATCTATTTATTTGTCAGTATTATTACGTTGGCAACATACCTTCATACTAGGGGTCAATAATATATCCAATTAAGACCATTGGTACTATGAAATGCCATTTATTTGACACAAAAACAATGCTGCTCAGCTGTAGTACAATAACAAACCACATGTCGTCTGCGTGTGAGGCAGGCGGCGGCAGCTTGGCTAAACTTGCCAACAATCTACCGCCTTCATTAGAGTTATAGTTTAATGTATTTTTCTTTGGCTTTTACGATTATAAATATTATTTGGTAAAATGAAATTCAATTCCATAGAGTAAATTATAATAAAATTTTATTGCATACAGAAATAACTCGGGTTTAGACATAGCCACACAAGAACAACACACACACACACACACACACACAAACTGACTCAACAATAACACACACGATTTCGGTCACTCGGAAAATCAGCTGATGAATCTCGGTGTTTCAAATTAACTTGCATTGAAAGTATATTCGTCGTATAAGGCCATCCATGGTTTTGGAGGTTTATAAATGTGTCTTATACACGCCGGTATATACGGGTCTGACGAGTCTGCCGTCACAGGCCGAGAGATGCCGACCAGCCGCCACCCGCCACGAGCGCTACATAAACAAAGCGTGTTAGATGCTGACTCAGCACATTTGGGGTACCCGTGTTAGAACAAAACCGCGGAACCTAAAGCTGCGTTACCCGAGGGCCGACTGTACTGGGAAAGCTCTGAGGAACACTGATTATTATAGTAGCGATAGAATAGCGAGAGAGCTGCAACATTGCGGCGGAGAGAGGGAGATTGCAGAGAGTTGGTGAGTGGACGGGAGGTAATGATACGAAAGGCCTTCCCTTCAACTTTGTCTTGGAGAGCGGTGTGAGAGGAACCTCCCCACACTTGCGAACAATACTCAATACAAGGACGCTCTATGCCCCTGTACAGAGCAAGAAGCTGTGCAGGGGAAAAGAACCCCCTAAGGCGGTTGAGCACACCCAGCTTCTGGGAGGCTGCCTTAGTAAGACTGGTAATATGGTCCTTCCAACTGAGAGCAGACGAAAAAGAGACCCCAAGAATATTGAGAGAAGATGAAGGATTGATTTTTGTATTGTTGAAGAATAAGGGATAGTCCGCTGGGAGTTCCTTACGGGTAGATAGATGGAGAAATTGGGTTTAGGAAGCATTAAAGGTAACAAGGTTTTCTCTGCCCCAATTGGAGATAGTATTTAGATCAGAATTTAAGAGTTCTATGGCTTCATTACGTTTGTCGTTGAGGGATTGCTGGCTGGGGCGTTCTGAAAAACTAATGGAGTAGTGTAAGGTTGAGTCGTCTGCGTATGAATGGATGGGAATTGAGGTACAGTTGAGGAGATCATTTATAAAAATTAGAAAGAGAATAGGAGATAGGACAGAGCCCTGAGGAACACCGGAGTTTATAGGGTGAGGAAGTGAACAATGGCCGTCCATAATAATGGAGCATATGAAGTCAAACCAACTTTTCAGTGGGAGACAGTTCGGATTCTTGCCGGGGAGGTCGACGGTACTACAGCTAATTAAGGTGGTAGATGATTGGATGCAAATTCTAGAAGATGGTGATGTAATAGACGTGGTATATTGCGATTTTATGAAGGCCTTCAATAAGGTCCCACATAAAAGGTTAATAAAGAAAGTTAGAAGCTATAATATAGGGGAGAAATGTGTGAAATGGATAGAAGCCTTCCTGATAGATCGGAGACAGAGGGTACTGGTGAATGGAATAGGCTCGGGGTGGAGGGAAATTACAAGTGGGGTACCTCAGGGATCTGTGTTGGGACCACTGCTGTTCGTTATATTTATCAACGACTTACCTGAAGTTATAACTAATGGAAGTGAGGTATACTTGTATGCGGATGACACTAAGCTGTATAGAAGAGTGAGGAGTAAGGAAGATGTGGGTTTGCTTCAAGGAGATGTGGAGGGCATGAAGGGATTGTCTGAGCATTGGTTAATGCCTTTTCATCCAAAAAAATGCAAGTACATGCGGATTGGGACAAGCAAGATAGACAAGGTAGGATACAGTATGTATGAAGCGATGGAGGAAGTGAATGCAGAAAAGGATATAGGAGTAGTGATAGACAATAAGTTAAATTTCTCAGAACATTTAGCGGAAAAGATAAACAAAGCCAATAGAATTGTAGGGCTGATAAGGAGGACATTTGTGTCACTAGACGAAGAAATCTTCAGGAATCTCTATACAGCGCTGGTTAGGCCGCACCTGGAATATGTGAACCAGGTGTGGGCTCCATATATGGTAAAGGATATAGAAGCAGTGGAGAAAGTGCAGAGGAGAGCTAGCAAGCTAGTACCAACGTTGAAGAACGCGGGCTATGAGCAGAGGTTGAGGACACTGGGACTTCCGACACTGGCATATAGGAGAAAGAGAGGGGATATGATAGAGACTTTTAAGATAGTGTCAGGAAAGTATGATGAGGATGTGTGTGAAGGTATTTTCTTGATGCGGGAGGGAACAAGAACGAGAGGACACTCTAAGAAAATTTACAAACAAAGAAATAGGCTTGAGAAGGCAAAGAACTCATTTTGTGATAGTGGTAAATTATTGGAATGCACTGCCCCAGTATGTAGTCGATTCCGAGTCAATAAGGGAGTTTGAAAGTAATCTTGATAAAGCATGGGGAAGACAAGATTTGAAGTTTGATTATAAAACAAAAATACAGAATAGTAAAAATGTTGCGTCTGCTACCACCGCCGCCAACACCGTGAACGACCGCAGCAGTGCAAGTACTGGTACTGAGCTGGATACACAGGCCTAGTTTGCCTTTTTCCAGAGGATCTACTGTAAGAAACTGTAAGAAACAACCGCGGCTATGGAACGGCCGGAAAGGAAATTAGAGACAAAGGCACAGATGGAGGGATAGAAACCGAAGGAGGGTAGTTTAGAAATTAAAGATTTGTGCCAGACTCTATCGAAGGCTTTCGATATGTCTAGTGGTAATTTGTTAGTGGGTTAGATATTGTCACGAATGTCCCCCTCCAGACTTGAGATATCAGGCATATCGTCAATGATGGAGGAGCCACTAATAAATTATAGGTTTGAGTCCCGGAGGGAAGAATGAAAACCTAATATTTAGTAGTGGCCCCGAAATCATTGACGATGTAGGGCCCTCTCTTCCATCCCCTTCCCATTCGTTGATGTCTTGAGTTTAGTCTTGATATATCATTGAAGGAGGAATGGCGTCGCTCGGTTCAGCGTCTCGGGTAGAATCCACAAAAGACATCCATGAGTTGGAATGCTTTAATATAACAATTATTAAGTTTTCTCTTTAATTTTTACGAAGTTTTTTCCTAGTGAGTACCCAATCATAAAGACGATTCCATAAGAGAATTAGCGTTGCGCTTATGATGTTAGTACTCTTTCCCCTGCGGCGGGTGTTTCAAACAGGCTGACCGCGGGTGTTTGAAAGAGAGCTATTATTTAATAGGCATATCGTCAATGATGGAATATAAATAATATGAAATATTATGAATATGAATAATAAATATTAGGTTTTCATTCTTCCCTCCGGGATGCAAACCTATATTCTGCTACTCCTTGATAATGCCCCAAGCCACCCTAATGCAATTAATGATTGGTGTGACAACATTGAAGTGATGTTTTTGCCACCAAACACCACCTCCCTCATACAGCCTATGGATCAGACAGTGATCGCTACATTCAAGGCGTATTATCAACGTTGTACCATGGTACAGCTAGTACAGGCACTGGACAACTCCCCCGACCTCACTATCAAGGACTATTGGCGGCAATACCATATCAAAAAAGGACTTGATAACATCGAAGCGGCCTGGAATGAGCTCGAGGACAAGACGATGAATGGAGCTTGGAGTAATCTGTGGCCGGATGTGGTGCGGAATTTTAAAGGCTTCGCCCCAACAGTTATAGACCTAACCAAGGACATTGTTCGGCTGTCCCACCGTGCTGGCTTTTAAGAAGTGGACGAGGAGGATGTCACAGAATTACTCGAAATCCACAGTCAACCGCTCTCCAACGAAGAACTTGAAGAAATTTTAAAACAAAGAAATGAGTTCCATGATGATGACGAAGCCCCAGCCAGAAAACAGGAGCTAACCATTAAAATGTAAAACTTGCAAACAAAGTCAAACCAAAACTGGGACAAAGACAATATAAAGTCAAAACAACATATCAAAATCGCTATGTGGAAGCAACGCTTACTAAAATAAAATTTATGAAATGAAAGAACACAATCCACCACATAGGGTGTACATTACTACATGAGCAAGTTAATCTGGTTCCCAAGCAAACTAATTGCACACATAACAACGCACTATCGTCACGTTCAGGGAATTAGTCAATTTGGGAAGTCCGGGACGTTCTGGTAAATATTACTAAACTCTGCATGAATAAAAGAAACTACAATTAGTGTTAAAATGTTCCATTAAGATAAAATTTGCAACTTGACAAGACATTAACAATAAAACATAATAAAACATAATAAAACATATGCAAGAGTGCTTATCAATGTTCGACAGGTCCATCAAATTTATGAAGGACATAGACCCTAACCCGGGAAGGAGTGGCACTGCAGGCAACGTAATTGAGAAGGCACTTGGGTGCTATAGAGAAATATTAAATGAAAAAAGAAGACAAGCTACCTAGCCTTCCATGAACGCATTCTTCAGGCCTGCCACCCCTTCAACTCCCTCAACTAGTGTGGATAGCACTCCATCGGTCTCCCCTTCAAGTTCCCGCCCTTGCTCCCCCACCCCTTCAATATCCCGCCCTTGCTTCCCCACCCCTTCAAATTCCCGCCCTAGCTCCCCCACCCCTTCAAATTCCCGCCCTAGCTCCCCCACCCCTTCAAATTCCCACCCTAGCGCCCCCTAACCTTCAAATTCCCCCGCCTAGCCGCCCGCCAGACCTTCAACATCACGTGCCAACACATCACCTACCGATCCTGAAAAAAAAGAAGAAGACACTCCAGTGGCATCAACTTCCGGCACTGCAAACCTTGACGGCTCTACAGATTCGTTTATTGGATTCTGAATGTACTGTATGTAAATTGTCCTATTTCAACTTTTAACTGAAATGTTAAGGGGGTATCACACTGGGCCAATTTTCGGCCTTCTACCGCTAAAACGGAGCTACCGCCCTTCTCCGACACAAATATCGCCGTTTGACGGAGCTAGGATGCAGCCCGCACTGGGTGGGAAGCATCGTCTTTTGATGGAGGTAAATTGTCAGCCTCAATACGGCTCGCATTTAATCTTAATGATATCTTAAGTATTTAATTTCATTAATTTCATTAATCGAGTTAGGAGTAAAGTTGGTTAGTGGAGAGAACATAATAATATGACATTGAAATATATATTTTGCTACAAAATTGTGTGTTTTGATTGTGAGAAGGGCTGCGGATAGACATAAACTAAGTGAATTAATACTAAAATAGCTACTCCACTTGCAGTTAAATAACCACTTCCTACCTACACCACGGGGCGGGTGCCCAACCCCGAAAGGGGTTGAAATAGGGGAGCTATCCCCCTGCCAAAGGTGGCTTTTCAGGGCCTTTCCTAGCTGATGCTGAGAGGATTGGGTTCTAGTCATGTGGTGATTGGCTGGTCTATCAGAGTGTGAACTGAGCGATCTCTGCCATACCCATAGCTTACTCTGACTGTTCCTTTTACTTATATATTTTCTAGATCTCAAGTGACGGCGTCTCTTCCATGGATTGACCTGCCAATCTACCAAGATTGGAAGCCAAAGCGTCACATTTTTCCTTTGCCCCTCAACTTTCTCTTCATAATTGCTGAGGGGCACAGGGCCCTGGGTGGGGCTTTGGTTTCCCGGGCGTTTCCGCACCCTCCTCAGCTCCCCACCATGGAGTGGCTTCGGTCACCCAGGCTTTATTGTGGTCGGCAGGGAGGGTTCTGTGGGGGCGCTCGGTTATGGCCTTGGCCTTGCTCGGGCCCTTGGGGCTGTTAGGCCAGGCAGCTTGGGGAACAATAACCTACACAACGGTGATTGGTATTAAGCGAAAACATTCAAAAACCTCCGAAAAGTTCAAAATATAAGCTCATTATATGCTCCAAATATAAAAAATAAAACGCAAACGTGTAGATTGAGTCATATTGAAATATAAATGTCTATATAAATTCATATTACTCTAAATTATAGGTGAAATAGCACAATATAACAATCATTTAGTGCCGTGGTAACGACAGGGGCGTCATCAAGCTGTATATTTATTAGTGGCCCCTCCATCATTGACGAACATGCCTATTACATAAGGCACCCTCTTCAAACACTCATCCGCCGTAGTTTGAATCTACCGCGCAGAGCATTTAAAAAATGAGGAGCCTTCATCATGAGCGCACGCGACCTCACTCATGGCTTCAGTCATAATGAATTGGGTTCTCACTACGAAAAAACTTCGTAAAAAAAAAAAAAAAAAAAAAAAAAAATAAGAATAACTATTCAATAAGCTTTCCATCATATCGTGGATGTACTTGTGTGGATCTTTTGACCAGACGCTACTGCAGGCGTCATTCTTCCTTCTCTGCTCTGCGCTCAGCCTGCCCGGACGTGTCTCCCCACGCTCCGCGGGTTCCGCATTTGTTGCGTCCCTAGTGAGTTTTTTCTCATTTGTTTACTCCGGGATGTATCGAGTAAGGTTAGGATATGCGTAGCAGGAGTGTCCTGGGCTAGTTGCCCGCAGTGCAGTGTATTTTGGGTCGTGTGTTTGGGGCATCTATTTCGGATGTACCCTCGTGGTCCTGTTGTGGACAGGTGAACTTTTTCACAGTTAGCTAGCTTTGTGATGCAGGCGGCTTTCATTACACGTTATTGCTTCCTTTTATCTTTCTGATGAGGTAGCGTATTTTTACTGTCGTTCCCAGCGTATTTTTCTTCACTTAGTGAAGTTTTTTCTGGGTCCCGAGTCAGTTCTTCCCTTTGCCGGAAGTGTTTGCTACAGTGGTGTGTTGGCGGTGGTTCCTGTTGTGATATAATTCAGTGCTTTTTGTTTTTATTCCGACATGTTACTGTTATCCGTCTGCCTAGGCCTAGCCAGCCTCTCGTAGCTTTACCACATATACAAGTGTTATTGATTTATTTTCTAAATATGTACTACTGTGTCATGTGTGTCCTGGTTTAGTTGTGTATTGGCTAATTCCACGGACTATTTATGTGTCCTGGGTTAGCTGTGTATTGGCTAATTCCACGGACTATGTTGGGCCCGGCGTTAGTTGTGTTTTAGCTACGCCTCGGTCCGGTGTTGCGTTCAGATGGTATCTGGACGGGGTGGGTTATTTCCGGCGGGTTTTTCTCGGTTTCACCTTGATAACCCCGGCTGGTTGCCAAGTTTTGGCCATGCGTGGTTTTAAAACAGGCTTGTTTCCCCAGCGAGTGGGTGTCTGTGGCTCCCCAGGACTGCGTCTCTGGGGTGCCTGTTTCAGGCTCCTTCTGATTCCCGGCGGGTTGGCTGTACCCATCTATCAGTGTTCATACGGACACGTGTTGTTTGTAGTTTTTTCGGTTTTGCAAAGCCAATATAAAACTATGCTGTAGTTGTATTTCCTCCCCGGCGATCTGTTACAAAGAAGTGGGGATAGGAACAATTGGGGTTAACTTTTAAACTTTAAATCACCCGGTGGGTGCAACCTGGAAGGGTGGGATGACCGAATTTGCAAAATTCAGTTTAGTTGACCAGACAATTGAGGGATGCATTGTGTATCGCCTCCTTCAACATACGGCGCTTTAGGGCACAATTGGGGTTAACGTTTTTTAAACTATTATTCACACCCGGCGGGTGCTCCTTGGACGGATGGGAATAACGAATTTACAATTCAGTTAGTTAACCAGACAATTGAGGGATACGTTTTGTATCGCCGCCTTCAACATACGGCGATCTAAAAAGATACTTCGGCAGAAGTTAGATCTCGTATATTTGTCACTCTTCCCAGTTTTTGATCTACGAGATAATTCGGGGGCCGGCGTCTTTTTTAGGTTTTTTTTTTTCCAAAATTTAATCTTGAAACAAACACCACCGGAAAGACTTAATCACTTATAAACGCCATGCTGGTCTTTATATATTATGTCAGAGGGTATTCATAAATCTTTTGGACAAATTAAGATATTCTGAAATCTTTTACTTAGGAAACCCCACCGCGTAGCGAGCTGTGGTCGTTGAGTATTACGTCTCGTTACCCGGCGGGTTATTTAACACTTGTGTGCGAACATGAGTGGGTTAACCTTATGAGCATTAATTATAATATGAGCATTTTATTTTTTCCAGAGCTGGGTCCCGGCGGGTCTATGCAGAACCTGGAGTAAGTTTCCCACCAGTCTCTGTCATGGCTACCTTTGCCCCGGTTTTTGCTTTATGCATTACGCCCTCCTGTTCAGGTATCCCTATTTTTGCGCACACCCTTTGTATAAAATGTGTTAAAATGTCTCGTTTGGTGGGGGTTACCTTTCCGGCGTTTTTCTCGTTGCTCCGAGAACACCGTTTTTGTTTACCGAGTTTTAGTCAGGATGGCTAAAATAGGTAAGTTACCCCGACGAGTTTGGTCGCTTGAGGGCTCATCAGAAACTGCGTTTTCTGTGGTCGAGCCTGGGATCAGGCTTCCTGTGTTATTCATTGCTTTATGCATTACGCCCTCCTGTAATGTCTCGTTTGGTGTGGGTTACCTTTCCGGCGTTTTTCTCGTTGCTCCGAGAACACCATTTTTGTTTACCGAGTTTTAGTCAGGATGTCTAAAATAGGTAAGTTACCCCGACGAGTTTGGTCGCTTGAGGGCTCATCAGAAACTGCGTTTTCTGTGGTCGAGCCTGGGATCAGGCTTCCTGTGTTATTCCCGGCGAGGGGGGCTCCACACAGTTATTTTGTTTGGTCTTTCCCTCCCGGCGACCTTTTTACAAAGAGGTCTGGGGCAGGTATAATTGGTTTGACATTGCATATAAAACCCGGCGGTTGTACCTTCGGGTGGTTATATTAACGGATTTGCGATTCGCGATAATTTGCCAAACAATTGATTGATACAATAGGGTATCACGGCCTTCAAGACGGCGATCTATGAGGGCTTCTGGGAGAAGCCGAATTAGAGATTAAGATAGGCTTAGACTTTTTATGGGATAAAAAGATGCCTGAATCTTACTAGTGTTTCAAGTGTAAAGGGATACTTGAAAGACTTCATCTTTAATAAAGATATGCTTCATCTTTATGAGGAATTCAGAAGTTATGCTTAATTCTTTTGAACAGGTAAAAGATATGCTGAAATCTTTAATAAACAATTGAAACAATGTTGTTTGTTTGTTTAGTCTTTCCCTCCCGGCGACCTTTTTACAAAAAAAGTCTGGGGCAGGTACAATTGGTTTTACATTGCATATAAAACCCGGCGGTTGTACCTTCGGGTGGTTATATTAACTGATTTGCAATTCGCGATAATTTGCCAAACAATTGATTGATACAATAGGGTATCACAGCCTTCAAGACGGCGATCTATGAGGGCTTCTGGGAGAAGCCGGATTAGAGATTAGGATAGGCTTAGACTTTTTATGGGATAAAAAGATGCCGGAATCTTACTAGTGTTTCAAGTGTAAAGGGATACTTGAAAGACTTCATCTTTAATAAAGATATGCTTCATCTTTATGAGGATTCAGAAGATATGCTTAAATCTTCTGGACAGGTAAATATATCCTGAAATCTTTAATATGAAACTAAAGGAAAACGAAAAGTAGTGGTGGAGTGCTACGGTTCGTTGACCGGCGGTTTTGTGGCACATATTTTGTACCATTTTTTGGGTGTAACCCTATGAGCATTAATCCCCGGAAATTTCTCTTTCCAGGGCGGAGTACCGGTGTTGCACCAGGTGACCAGGTAGTTCCCGGGGGCGGGGTAGTTTTCCCCCAGTCTCTGTCATGTCGGCACTTGAACCTCTCATTGCTGTATGTTCAATGCCGTTAAGATCAGGTATCCCTATATTATTTTTATTTGTTAATGAAATAATTTACGGGGCAAGTCGGTGCCCTTCAGAATGGACAATCTGAATGTGGTTCACTGTATTCAGAAACAAGGGTCAATAAGATCTCGGAAGTGGCTAAACGTGTCAGAAAAGATTTTTATACTAGCCAACAGGCTGAACATTCATCTTCACGCATCTTATCTCCCAGGCGTAGCAAACGTCTGGGCAGACGCTCTGTCTCAGAGACAAAGCACATCAGTAGAATGGGCGCTCTTGCGTGTGCGGAGCATTACCATCCACACGTGGATTTGTTTGCGTCTGAGAAGACTTGCAAACTCCCACTGTACCTCACCCGCCGGACGATAACGCCGGCGGGCGGACCTGACGCTCTGATGACGGACGAGAACAGGTTGAGTTCCATTTATCTATTTTCCGCCGCCAGACGCGTCTCTAATGTGCCACGTTGTCAACAAACTACAGGATTAGCGAGGCGTAGTCTCGCTAATCGCGCCCCTGTGGCCGGTGCAGTGTGGTACCAGCATTTGTACACGTGGTGCCCGCACCCAGTGTCACTCCCGGTCGGGTTGTTCCACTTAGAACACAATTGGCAACCTAGAAACCTCGCGGACTTGTTCATTATGGACATTCAGGAGGCCAAGTGGCTAGCACCATATGGTAGCGACGTGACCAAGATATTCACGAATCAATATACCCAGTCTACAAAGCGACAGTTTCAATCGCATTGGCAAGCTTTTATGTCTTGGATTCTTAGAAAAAAAAAAACTGTGCCCTCGGTGGCGTTGGTTGTTAATTATTTAATGTATCTGTTCATGCAGAAACATTTATCTGAAATTGATTTATGAGGGCAGGTTTTAAACTCCGCCCACCTCCCCGTCAGCTCAGGCCTACATGGTCTCTGGACAAAGCATCGTAGTTATTCTCGTTCCCGTATGTACCAAAGACTGCAGATTTTACAAAAGGGCAGTATTCCTTATGGCTTTGGCTACCGGGAACAGAGTATCTGAGCTGGCGGCGATGAGCAACACACCTAATTGCCTCAGGTTTGATAGGCTTCATGAGTGTATTCACATTGCACCTTCCCCAGGATTCATAGCCAAGAATGAGCACAGTGAACACGTGTTTTCAGAGTTCACGGTGCCGGCATTTAAAAGGGGAAAGGTGCACCATCTTTTTTTTTGCCCAGTGCAAGCTCTAACCAAATATTTAAGAGTGGCACCTCTAAATCACCAGGGTGCTTTATGGGTCGCAAGTCCGGGTGAACGCTTGATGGAGCGTACACTGGCTTCTCTCTTGGTCGAGGACTTTAAAGAGAAGAATCCCGGCGTTGTGGGTAAGACCCACGATTTACGCAAGGGGACAGCCTCTTTACGTTTCCTTAATAATCTTTCGGTGGAAGTTATTAAGTCCACTGTTGTGGGCCTCTAATCAGGAGTTTTTGACTCGATACCTTTCAGTAGCTCTGGACAAACCTTCCTTGCCATGTATAGCTTTACGGCAGAGGGTCTAGGTGGCCCTTTTAGTCACGTTTTGTTTAATTTCAAGAAAAAGGGGGGGGAGGGTGCAGTCAATGTGACATAGGACACCCTAGACCCCTCCGGAGTATGTGTTCGGAACATACGAGCTGTGATACTGTTTGTAGGCATTGTATTATAAAATTTCTCTGTAGTATTCATTGCAGGAAATTGAGCTAAAGGCCAATAGTAGTGTTACAACAATTCTTGTTGTAAGTAGCTTTGGCTGTGAAGCAATAGATTTTTGAGAAATCTTGGTAGTTGCAACTACGACTTTTACTTTTGAAGTAATTACTTCTCCATAAGTACACAAGTTCAGTACTTCTACGAATGTACAAGAATTCATTTATGTTTGGTTATATTTTTAGGAATATCCACTAGTTAATGGGGTTTATATGTGCACATGTAAACTTATAAGTTTTTAGTTTTCACCACTTACTTTAAGTGGGGTGCCTTCTTAACTAGCAGATCTGTGTACAGAGTCTCAGAGTTAACCCTTTTTCAAGCAGGCTTCTTTGAAGCACGCTCCTGCTTGTACCCCTTTTGAAGATTTAGGCTGTATAAAGTTTATGCACCCGAATATCTCTTTTTTACAAAAGTAAGAATACTATGTGGTTGTTTGATTATCTGCTTTTCTAGAGTTATGATATGATTACGAATGTCCCCCTCCAGTCTTAGAAATCAGGCATGTTCGTCAATGATGGAGGGGCCACTAATAAATTATAGGTTTGACTCCTGTAAGGAGATAAAGAAAACCTAATATTTAGTAGTGGCCCCGTAATCATTGACGACTGGGGCCCTCCCGACCATCCCCTTCCCATTCGTTGATGTATTCAGGATTTTGGTTTACTTGATATGTCAGTGAAGGAAGAATGACGCCTGCAGTAGCGTCTGGTCAAAAGATCCACAAGTACATCCACGATATGATGGAAAGCTTATTGAATAGTTATTCTTATTTTCTTTTTATTTTTATTTTTTACGAAGTTTTTTCGTAGTGAGAACCCAATTCATTATGACTGAAGCCATGAGTGAGGTCGCGTGCGCTCATGATGAAGGCGCCTCAGTTTTTTAAATGCTCTGCGCGGTAGATTCAAACTACGGCGGATGAGTGTTTGAAGAGGGTGCCTTATGTAATAGGCATGTTCGTCAATGATTACGGGGCCACTACTAAATATTAGGTTTTCTTTATCTCCTTACAGGAGTCAAACCTATAATATTGCGAAAAACTTCCTCGTAGCTATTTCTATAAGCTTCAAACGCAAAACATAGCAACATTAGCGTACAGATTGGGTCCTATTACATTAAATTTATCAATATCAATCCATATTCTACAGTTTAGGTGAAACACCACAAAATAACGATCGCTTAACTGTGGTAAAGCCAGTGTGTAAAGCCTGTATGTGTGATAGGAATTACCTGTGCTACTGGCTGAAAACGGAGATCGGAGAAGGGCGAGGATTTGGCCCAGTGTGATACCCGCTTTAGTCTAGGCTATGCAGTACTGTACTACATACAGTACTGTACTGTTCAGTTCATTTTAAGAAAATAAAAGTTGGTTCAAGTGTTCATTTATGTTTTTATTTGCCAAATGCATGTTATATCGTAGATGTAGTTGTAGAATAGCCTAAGGTTTAAGAGTAATAAAATACACCATTAATGATTGGATTTGAGCAAAAAAGGAGTTAATAAGGATGGATGTGCAAAAAATTCAGTCTGGGAACCTAACAAATTATTTGCATATAAATAATAGACCGCACAGCGAAAATTTTATTAGTGAACGGACTTGGAAGAACGTAACCCATTCGTAAATCGGGAGTCAACTGTATGCAGAACAGGGGTGGGCGCGAACTTAATACAGTGTAGCGTCTGCCGCAGCTTCGTACATCATGCGAAGAAGCGCTGCACTAGAATAAAAGGACCTCTACCAAGGAAGAAGTCCGAAATTGTGAAATTTGTATGCATAGTATGCAAAGGTGAGCTTGTATTCAATGACTGGCTCGAGAGTATTAACTTTGGCAATGAGGCACTGGAGATGGTGGACAAGTTTTGCTACCTGCGAGATAACATCTTTGCCGGTGGAGGGGCCGAGGCCGCCACTATCGCCAGAATAAGATGCGGCTGGGGAAAGTTTAAAGAACGTTTGCCACTACTCAACATGAGAAGACTCCCTCTTCATGCGTTAGAAGCGCAATGACATATGCTTAACACCTTAGTAGCGGGTCCCGCCTTAAGTCGTATGCGATGTTGAGCAAATTAACGGCTCTGAGAGAGAGTCCATACGGTGGGAGGACCGCAGGCGGGCTCTGACCGTTCGGCATGGGCATAGTCTCGCCACTGAGGTCCCTACCACACGTCTACACATTCCTGGTCCCGCGAGACAGGGTAAAAACTAAGGAAATTACTGTATTTTAGGTTTTTTCCCTTCGTGTTGTAAGATCATTGCAAGAGAACCCGTGGTCGTACAAGGATGATTCAGGTGTCATTGGAAAGCGCTATTATCGCCCTTTCACGGATACATAATTGTATTACGCTCTGGCTCTTCTTTATGCATGAAAAAGAGCATGGAATGAAGCTCGTTTAGGGTAAATCTGCCCGCTTGGCAGGTAGTAGTGTTTTTTTTTTTTTTTTTTTTTTAAGAGACAATGAACGGAGGAAGGAAAAACACAGATAAAACAAAAAGGTCCATGTGCCTAAAGGCATCCTCCATTCATAAAATGTTTGTAACAACTGGATTTAAACATTTGTAGATTGTAAGTTTGTGGAAAGCAATTCGAGGGAAGTGAATTCCAAAGAGTAGTAGCTCTGGGGATAAATGAATTCTGATAAGCAGAAGTTCTGCATTGTGGAGGAGAAAGTGTAAATTCATGGGCGCTCTCAGCTGCCCTAGTTCTACGGGGAAAGATGTGGAGAGGCGGCACAATTGAAGCAAGTTCCTCGGAACAATTGCTGTGAAAATATCTGTAGAATAATGCAAGGGATGCAACGTTTCTTCGTATGGCTAATGTAGGAAGGTCCTGTGTGATTGCAGGGTTATTGATTAATCTAATAGCTTTATTTTGAATTTTGTCCAACTGCCTCAATGCAACCACTCCACTTCCACCCCACAGAGGTGAACAGTAATCCATCTGAGAGCGCACATGACTTTTATATATTACGGCCAACTGCTCGTCAGTGAAGAATTCTCGAACTCTGTACAAGAGTCCCAGTTTTTTAGAGGCATTCTTAGCAATGCTTCTAACATAATGTGTCCAGCTCAAGTTAGTAGTTAATGTTACACCGAGAATGTCAATACTAGGGGAAGTGGGAATATTTACATCATTAAAAAATATATGGGAGTCAGTGAGATTCTGTCGGTTAGAAAATTGAATGTACTTGGTTTTCTGTGCATTAAAGGAAACTAGATTCTCTTGTCCCCATTCATTAATTCTAGAAAGGTCCTGGTTCAGAGAAATTGCAGTGTTTATTTTTGAATTTATAAGATCGGGTTGGGTGAAAGAATTGGTAAATGTGAAGGAACTGTGGAGTGTTGAGTCATCTGCGTAGGAATGTATTGGATTATGAGTGGTAGATATGAGATCATTGATATGGATGAGGAACAGAGTTGGGGCCCAAAACTGATCCCTGGGGAACACCAGCATTTATTGAGTGAAATTGAGAATAAAGGCCATCTACCATTACACGTATTTTTCTGTTATGAAGATAAGAAGAAATTAGTGGAACTAATGATGCAAGGCCGTAGTGTGACATCTTCGACAATAAGGATTGATGCCAGACTCTATCAAATGCCTTTGATATATCCAGTGCTATTGTATGTGTTTCACCATGTTGGTCTGTAGCTTGGTTGATTTGATGCGTAAGAATTGCCCTATCGTAATGCCATTTTGTCACCAAAACAGGTTCAGAGTGGGAAGGTGTGGTAAGTGATAGACAGGTGGCCTGTATCAGACAGTGATCAGAAGATCCAAGTGGGGACCTCACTGTAACATCATAATTTTCTGAATTGGTTGTTAAAAATAAGTCCAGTAGGTGGGAATTATGATTAGGATTATCTGGTACACGGGTGGGTTGGTTGACTAGTTGAATGAGATTAAATGAGTCTGCAAATAGCTCACATTCAAGACCAGCATCATCATTCCTGGCTGAATGAGTGAGCCATTCAACATTATGGACATTAAAATCACCCAACACAGTGATTTCAGAAGAAGCATTTAAGTTGAGGACACTGAGTTGTGAGGACAGAGAATCAAAAAGACCTTGCTCTGGAGGAGTATTTGGGGAACGGTAGATGCAACATATGTACAGTATTTAAATTTACCAGCAGAAATTAATTTGTATATAGAATAATCAAAATAGGGACAATTGAAACTAGTAACCTCCTCCAGGGCAATTTCAGATTTTGCGAAGCAACATTATAGGTTTGACTCCTGTAAGGAGATTAGGAAAACCTAATATTTAGTAGTGGCCCCGTAATCATTGACGAACATGCCTATTACATAAGGCATCCTCTTCAAACACTAATCCGCCGTAGTTTGAATCTACCGCGCAGAGCATTTAAAAACTGAGGAGCCTTCATCATGAGCGCACGCGACCTTACTCATGGCTTCAGTCATTATGAATTGGGTTCTCACTACGAAAAAACTTCGTAAAAAATAAAAACAAAAAGAAAATAAGAATAACTATCCAATAAGCTTTCCATCATATCGTGGATGTACTTGTGTGGATTTCTGACCAGACGCTGATTCAGGCGTCATTCCTCCTTCACTGACATATCAAGTAAACCAAAATCCTTAATACATCAACGAATGGGAAGGGGACGGTCGGGAGGGCCCCAGTCGTCAATGATTACGGGGCCACTACTAAATATTAGGTTTTCTTTATCTCCTTACAGGAGTCAAACCTATAATTTATTAGTGGCCCCTCCATCATTGACGAACATGCCTGATATCTAAGACTGGAGGGGGACATTCGTAATCATATCATAACTCTAGAAAAGCAGATAATAAAAACAACCACATAGTATTCTTACTTTTGAAAAATGTATTTAATACGGCGTAGGCCGGAAATATACAAGAAAAAGGGGTTCAGGCAGGTGCGTGCTTCAAAGAAGCCTGCCCGACAAAAATGGGTAACCCTGAAGATTCTGAACACAGATCTGTAGTTACAAAAGGCACCCCACTCAACGAGTGGTGACAAAAATAATAAGTTATAAGTTTATATGTGCACATCATAAACCCCAAAATACATGTGGAGATCAATTGCCAATGAACTCCATTGAACTAATATTACATTGCTTTCGCAGCTAAAACTACTATAACAACACCGTTGTTTTGTACTAAACCTTGTACTAGCACATTTCTCGCAGAGAAATTTTCATATCACATTTTAACCTTAAATTGTATCATACTCCGGCGGGGTCTAGGGTGTCCTATGTCAACTGACTGCACCCCCCCCCCCCCTTCCGTGAAAGTAAACATAAGTGACTGCAGGGCCACCTAGACCCTCTGCCTTAAAGCTATACATGGTAAGGAAGGTTTGTCTAGAGCAACTGACAAGTATCTAGAGAGAAACGTATGATTAGACGCCCACAACTGTGTGGACGCAATATCTTCAACTGAAAAGTTTTTCAGGAAACGTAAAGAGGCCGCCCACTTGCGTAAATCGTGTGCCCTACCCACAACGCCGGGATTACTCTCTTTAATGACTTCTACCAGAAGAGAGGCTAATCGCCGTTTAAGTAAGCATTTACCCGTACTCGCTACCCATAAAGCACCTTGGGGGTTTTGAGGAGCTATTCTCAAATATTTGGTTAGAGCTTGCACTGGACATAAATTATGATGCACCTTTCCCCTTTTTAACGCCGGCACCGTGAACTCAGAAAACACGTGTGCACTATGCTCATTCTTGGCTACAAACGCCGGGGAGGGTTCAATGGAAATTGAATCATTAAGTCTACCAAACCTAAGACAATTAGGTGTGTTGCTCATCGCCGCCAGCTCAGACACTCTGTTTCCGGTGGCCAAAGCCAAAAGGAAAACTGCCTTCTTTAAGATTAAAGCAAAGTCTGCAGTATTTTGATACAGACGAGAATGAAGTAAAGACAAAGCTTTGTCCAGAGACCAAGTAGGCATGAGCTGACGGGGAGGTGGGCGGAGTTTAAAACACGCTCTCATAAATCCTGTTTCCTCCGCCACCGGTATGGATAGACCTGTAAGGTCGAAAAAGGGCACTCTAATCGCAGTTAAGTGATTCTTCAAAGTTACCACAGATAAACGTTTCTGCTCAAACAGATAGTTCAAGTAATTAAAAACCAATGCCACTGAGGGTACAGTTTGTTCCGTTCTAACAATCCAAGAAGTAAAAGCTTTCCAATGAGATTGATATTGTCGCTTAGTAGACTGAGTATATTGATTGAGCAATTTATTGGTCACATCCCTACCGTATGGTGCTAGCCACTTGGCCTCCTGAATGTCCATAATGCAAAAGTCAGCGAGGTCGCTAGGTTGCCAATCGTGTCTAAGTGGAAGTACCCGACCGGGAGCGATACCGGGTCCGGGCACCACATTATTAATTGCTGGTACCACACCTGCGCCGGCCACAGGGGCGCGATTAGCGAGACTAAGCCTCGATAAACTCGTAGTTTGTTCACTACGTGGCACATTAGTGACGCATCTGGCGGCGGAAACAGATAGATGGAGCTCCATCTGTTCCAGTCTGTCACTAGGGCGTCTGGCCCCCCTGCCGGCGTTATCGCCCGGCGGGTGAGGTATAGAGGGAGCTTGTGAGTCTCGTCGGACGCAAAAAGATCCACTTGTGGATGGGAGAGCTCCGCAATCATTAGGTCGAAAATGGGTTGCTTGAGCTCCCATTCTACTGTCGTGCTCTGTCTCCGGGACAGAGCGTCTGCCCAGACGTTCGCTACGCCTGGGAGATAAGATGCGTGAAGATAAATATCTAGACTGCTGGCTAGAACAAAAATCTCTTCCGACACGAGTAGCAACTTCCTTGACCTCGTTGACCCTTGTTTCTGAATACAGTGAACTGCATTCAGATTGTCCATTCTGAAGGCCACCGACTTGCCCCGTAACGCCGGGCCGTGAGCCTGAAGGAAATACAAGGGGACTAGTAACTCTTTGACATATATGTGAGAGATTTCTAAGTGGGACCAAAGTCCCTGACCCTGGTGCCCCTGATTTGACTGAAATCCCCACCCTATGGTGCCTGACGCATCCGTGTCTACCCATACCGTTGGAGGAGGAGAGGTCCATGACATGATTGAGTGCAATGTTTCCCTCTTCGCCCAGACCGCTAGTAAGGTGTGGATTAATTTTGGTATGGGCCATAATTTTCCCGCCGGTAAGAGTGGGAAATATTTGTTGCCTTCCAATATTAATCGTTTTACTTTCAACCGGCCCAACTTGACAGTTAGCTGAATCCAGTTGAGAGAGCCGACCAGAGACTCCCAGACTCTTCGTGTCGTAGTCAGACTGTGAAGAAACCTGAACAGTTTCCTGCGAAACCTGTTGCGATTGTCCACACTCTGACTCAGAGTGAGAGCGGCGGTGTCCCAGACCAGCCCTATCCACTGAATTACTCTTGAGGGAACAAGGTTTGACTTTACGAGATTTACCTTGAAGCCTAGAGTTTTGACATGATTTAAAATGATATTGACATGTTTTATGCATAATTGTTGTGTCTCTGCCACCACCAGCCAGTCGTCTAGATACCACAACACTCTGATTCCCTGTTTTAACAACGGCATCAGGGCTTGCCGGACTAGTTTCGTGAATAGTCGAGGTGCTAGGTTCAAACCGAACGGCATCCTCTGAAAAACAAAATTTTGGTGCCTGATCCTCAAGGCCAGAAACCTTTGAAATCTTTTGTTGACCGACACGTGCCAATAGGCGTCTGTCAGGTCTAGGGAACACATCCAGCCTCCCGGCGGAAGTGTTAGCCTGATTTGATGAACTGTTAACATTCTGAAAGACTCGTTGTAAATGTGAAGATTCAGATAAGACAGGTCTACGACCGGCCTCATCTGAACACTGTCCCGTTTGGGAACCAAAAACAGTTTTGACGTGAATACAGGGTAATCTGGAGGGACCGGGATGATGACATTCTTGGCAATCATCTCCTGGACCAGCGACTCCACCTCTAATGAAACACAATTTGCCGTTGTCGGCTGACGTAAGCGAGGTCGCCGGAGCCACTGCCAAGTGATGCCTTTGCGTGCCACCATCCGTGCCCAGGTTTTTAACGGCCATGCTTGGTGACACGTTCGGAACGACCCAGTTAGCAGACAAGGGTTCGCCGGCTGTACTTTCCTCGGTTCCTCCGGCTTTAAGATAGGCACTGGGAGTGAGAGAGACTTTAGTTTTTTGATGGTGGGTTTGGTGGTGTTGGACGCTTCGCCGGTTGGCTGGTGTGGGCCGAAGACTGGCCCTGCCCCGGCTTATACTGGCCGCGTCCTCTCTGTCCTGAAAACCCTCTCTGTCTATGCCTGTACTGACCCAGGGGGGATTGGGAGGACTTAGGCGGAAGAAACGGCTTAGAACCCCCTGGCTGAGCTTTAGTAGGAGGCTTAGGTTTGGGGAAGTTAAATGCAGGTTTCTTAGCCTGTGCGGGACTGTGCTTCACGGCCTGTGCCATGTTAAACACTGTTCGCCATACATCAGGGGACATTAAAGAAGGAGTAAGTACTGGGGACATTACCACCTGGTTAGCAATGCGATCAGGCAGCTTGCGAACTAATGACATCCTAAGATCCTGTCGTGCTCGCACCGCCTCAAGTAAGGCTGTGCGTATGTCACCTAAGGATTGAATCGACGACTGAAGAATCAGACGCCGGGATAACTCAACTGATCTTCGAGCATCCGCGTCTGCGATTGCCTGAGTAGACCTGAGTAAAGACTTAGCCACCTGCTGAGAAACTATGTACTGTGAAAACAGGCGGAAAGCTTTTCCCCTTAGCCTAAATTCTCTGTCTAGGTGAGTAGGGGTAGGGGTAGTGAATGGGTCCTTTAGTTCACAAAGATTAATCTTAGGGGCAGCTAGAAAAGAAAATAAAGCTGACGGAACTCCGCCGGCAGAACCTACCGGCATGGAGAACCATGAATGTGTATCCTGAGGGATCTGGTGGGAAGATTTAGAAGTGAAAGTGGTTGCAAAGTTTTGAGCCTCTACCTCCCAATCCACCCAAGGTCCTGGTCCCAACTGTCCCACCTTCAACACTGGATTAGCTGTCTCGTCTGTGACGGTCTGTAAATCTAGTTCAGGAGTAAGAGCCGACAGAGCCTTAATATCATTAAAC
Source organism: Paralithodes platypus (assembly GCA_032716605.1). Taxonomy (NCBI): domain Eukaryota; kingdom Metazoa; phylum Arthropoda; class Malacostraca; order Decapoda; family Lithodidae; genus Paralithodes; species Paralithodes platypus. The sequence goes on along the minus strand of JAVRFV010000180.1, from coordinate 47,034 downwards.
CCATCCAGCTTAGACCAGTCTGAAAAAAGTTTTGAAGCTGAGGCAGGGGGTAAAGCAGGCTTAGATGCATAAACAAAATAATCCTGATGATAATAACTAGGTATAGCCTTGATATTTACGTCCAAAACATTACCCAAGGCATCCAATGCCCTTAATTTCTTTGACTTATTTCCCTGGATAAACCACTCACGTGGTACCGGGAGTTCCCCTGACAAGGTAGGCTGGGCAAGCTCTGGCTTAGAGGGGTTCAAAAGAACCCATGACTCGTCTGGCCCATAAAGCAGGGGCATAGCTACCTTTCTAAGAGGCGCTAGAGGGGGTGGATTAACATCCGTGATGACCCTGACATTTGACGTAGTGAATGCCGCCGTAGCTGGCTTAGAGCTCCCTGCCGGTGACAGAGTAGGAGGGTTAGGAATCTTAGATAAATCGATTGACGTTATCAGAGGCCGTACCGCAGAACTTGTCAAGGGAGCCCCCAAGTCCATTGTGGGGTTTTCTCGTTGTTGACTAAAGAATTTAGATAGAGCATGAGTAAGTAACCCATCAATTTCTTGTGCTGTAACAAACTGGTTAGATGCAGAACTTTCAGGTGAATCAGTATTATCATGGGCGGCGTCCAGGCCTGAGCCTGACCCTTGTCCATCCCTATCTGAAATTATTGACACTTCATCTTGTTCCTCCCGATCCTCCTGAGAAGACCCCCCCGAGGCAGGGGCACCTTGTTTCCAAGATAAGTCAGGGATAGAGGATGGGGTCGCCGCGTCCCTGTGGACATCGGCTACTGTGTGACTCGTATGAGTCGGACGTGGATGGTCAGACCCTGGTTGAGCAAACCGCCAAACACCGAGGCTCTGGCCTACGCTCTCTTGAGAGTCTGAAACATTCTCAATTATTGAATTTCCTGAACTTTCCGTTTCTAGGGTTAAAATATCAATAGGTAAATCTTGTTTAGGGACAGGCGCTTCACTATACTCTGAGGCTGTAACAGAAACATTTTCAGGTGTAGAGGTACGACGAGATGCACTAGACTTAGGAGAATGTCGAGAGGACTTCCTATGGGAATCCTTTTTGGAGGATTTGTGGCTACGGTGTGACCGCGAACTAGACCTAGATTTGGAAGAATCACCACCATGACCACTGGTGGAAGCTTCAGTCTTACTCTTCTTACTCGCCGGGGAAGAGGCACGACTTGAAGACTGCTGTCTGAGAGGTGACCTTGACCTCGATCTCGCCTGCGACGAGGAGGTGGCTGCCGGGGGAGTAGGCTCTCTCGGGCGTTTAGACGTATCCACAGACGATACAGAACCCTGGCTAGTCTCTGTCGGCTTAAAACCCGTTACTCTAGAGGTACATTTAGGGGGAGGGTGCTCTGACAGCAACTTATCCCAAAGTGGGACGTTGTCACATTGAAGTGACTTATGTGCGACAATGGTAGTGTAGGCCGACATTTGTTGTCTGACCTCTCTCAACGCTACCGCCGCGGTCTTGTCATTGTCACACAGGACTTTATTGGCTAATTGGGAGCAAAAGGAACAATTAAGTGTAACCCAGAGACCCCTTGAACGGTCTAGACATTTAACACACCTTATGCAAAGGGTATGCGCAAAAATCGGGATACCCGCACAAGTAGGGGTAATGCACAGGGCAAAAACTGGGGCCACAGTAGCCATGACAGAGACTGGTGTGAAGAAACTACCGCCGGGTCTGTATTGGTCCGCCGGAGCTCAGCTCTGGAAAAATAAAGAAAAATTTCCAGGAATTAATGCTCATAAGGTTAACCCAAGTGTTCGCATACAAGTGTTAATAACCCGCCGGGTAACGGGATGCAAAGACACAGCTAACACATCTCGCTACGCGGCGGGGTGTAAAGAGGCTAAACAAATCTTTTTAGCTAAAGAACATGAAGAATACCCTCTGATATAATGGTCCAGTATGGCACTTATAGTCTGTAGGAGGTGGTGACTGTCTCAAGATTCAATTTTGTAACAAAGCCCCCCTCATAAAGACGCCGGCCCTTGAAATATTTTAGTAGAATAGCCCAGGGCAGGAATATACGAGATCTGATTTTTTAACGAATTGTCCCAAAAGATCGTCGTAAAAATAGAAGGCGGCGATACCGAATGTATCACCAAATTAAGGTTAATCGAAATTGAATTTGTTTATAAATTCCTTAGTTCCTCCACTTAGGAGCACCCGCCGGGTGTGGGAATCGATTTGGTTAAACCTCACTGAACCTTCAATTGCCGTAAGAGTAAAGGCAGCGATACACAGAGTATCACTAAAATGGATTGGTTAACTATATGAGACCTAAGTCGTTTATCCCACCCTGCTCAGGTGCACCCGCCGGGTGAGAAGTCTAAAAGTTAACCCCACAAGTTCCTGACCCCACTTCTTTGTAAAAGATCGCCGGGGAGGAACGCCTAAACAACAGCTAGGTTTTCCATGTGGTTGTCGTAAACCAGGTAGAAAAAACCTATAAAAACGAATGTTCGCAAGAACGTCGTTTTTTATAAATATATATATATAAGGATGGGTACAGCCATCCCGCCGGGAATTAAAGGAGGCCTGAAACCAGGCACCCACAGAGACGCAGTCCTGGAGAGCCACAGACACCTCCCCACGCCGGGGAACCAGCCAGAGTTAAAAACCACGTGTGGCCCAACACTGCTCATCGGTCAGGATTTTTTCATGGTGAAACCGAGAAAAAACCCGCCGGAAGGCAAGCCCCACCCTGAACAGACACCATCTGAACAATACGACACGAGGAGAGTCACGCACGACTAACCAAGGTCACAACATAATCCGTGGAATTAGCCAATACACAACTAAACCAGGAAACAATTATAGTCCGAGGAATTAGCCAATACACAACTAAAACCCGGATACACATGACACAGTAGGGCATATTTATAAAATAAATAATAACACTAGACATGTGGCAAAGCTACGAGCGGCTGGCTAGGCCTAGGTAGACGGCATGAAAATAGTTGAAATATAAACACACATTGGAATATCACAACAGGAACCACCGCCAACACACCACCGTAGCGATAACTTCCCACCCCGGGAAGCCTGACACGGACCCAGAAAAAACTTCACTAAGTGAAGAAAAATACGCTGGGAACGTCAGAAAAAACACAGCTTACCTCATCAGAATCAGCAATAATTAACGCGTAATGAAAGCCGCCTGCATCACAAACTAACACAACTGTGAAAAGTTCACGTGTCCACAACAGGACCACGAGGGTACATCCGAAATAGATGCCCCATACAACGACCCAAAATACACTGCACTGCGGGCAACCAGCCCAGGACACTCCTGCTACGCCTATCCTAACCTTACTCGATACATCCTAGAGTAAACAAATGAGAAAAAACTCACTAGGGACGCAACGAATGCGGAACCAGCGGAGCCTGGAAGGTACGTCCGGGCAGGCTGAGCGCAGAGCAAAGAAGCAGGAATGACGCCTGAATCAGCGTCTGGTCAGAAATCCACACAAGTACATCCACGATATGATGGAAAGCTTATTGGATAGTTATTCTTATTTTCTTTTTGTTTTTATTTTTTACGAAGTTTTTTCGTAGTGAGAACCCAATTCATAATGACTGAAGCCATGAGTGAGGTCGCGTGCGCTCATGATGAAGGCTCCTCAGTTTTTAAATGCTCTGCGCGGTAGATTCAAACTACGGCGGATTAGTGTTTGAAGAGGATGCCTTATGTAATAGGCATGTTCGTCAATGATGGAGGGGCCACTAATAAATACACCACCTTTAGGTCTGAAATTTTGGAGCAATTGATAACCTGGAAAATTAACATTTGCAAAAGGACCCGATTTTTAGGGGTTAAAAAATGTGGCCTGTCAAAGTGGATGATACCAACAAAAAGGAACGCAGTGAGATGAGGATGGTGAGATGGATGTGTGATGCCAAACTGCAAGATGGATATCAAGTGTACTGTAGAGCTAAGGAGAAGGTTAGATATCAAGAGTATCGGTGATGAGATGCGTACTAGTAGGCTTGGATAGTTTGGACATCTGGAGAGGATGGATGAACAAAGCTGGGTGAAAAGATGCAAGTCCATGAATGTGGAGGGAGCTGCACCAAAGGGTGGACCAAAAAAGATGTGGGATCGGACTTTGCAGTCTGATCTTAAATCAAAGAACCTGACAAGTGAAGCAGCTCTTAACAGGGCTCCCTGGAATACTGCCATTAGGACGTGAGACCAGAACTGCATTTTGTGTGGAGCACTCGGTCCTTAAATTTGTGTATGTATGTATGTATGTATATGTACAAATGTGTGAGAGGACTTGAGAAGGTGGACAAGATGGATTTTATTGTGAAGGATAATGGTAGAACTAGAGGACATAAGACATAGGCTAATGAAAGGAAGATGTAAAGGAGATGTGAGAAAGTATAGTTTCCCTTTCAGAAGTATAAATAAATGGAATCAGTTAAAGATAAAGTGGTATGTGCAAATAATATCCATATTTTTAAAGCAAAGATAGACCATTGTAACCCAGGAAATAGGACAATACAAACCAAAAAGCTCATATCCTGTGTACTATGATTAGGTAACTACAATTAGGTAAATATACTCACACACACAAGTATTGATTGATGTTTAGTCCCACACATACCTGTATTTATTAGTGGCCCCTCCATCATTGACGATTATGCCTATTATGCCAAATCATTTCGCCTCAAGTAGAAATTGTCCTTTAATGACAGCTCAGAGAAATAAAGTTATTGAGAACACCGATTTTGTAGGTTCAAAAAACTGAAAAATGCACATGGGAGCCGGTTGAAACTGGGTCTGTTGAATGTTCGTTCCTTGCGTAACAAAATGGATCATATTTGCGAGATCTTGGATGAACGTAACCTTGATGTATTATGTCTCACTGAGACCTGGTTGTTCGAGTCAGATCTGAATATTATCCAGGCGGCATTGCCTAAAACCCATTCCATAATAAATGTTCCTAGGCCTAGGCCTCCGGGTGGTGGAGTGGCAGTTGTCTACTCCACATCTCTGGTGAATATCTTGCAAATAAGCCATAACCCAGCCCCTCTTTATTATGAACTGTTGGAAGTGGAAATAAAACTCCATCAACAAATTCTAAGAATGGCAGTTGTCTATAGGCCTGGCCATCGTGGCACAGATAGGGGTTTTATGGAAGAGTTTGGGCAGTTTCTCGAGGAATTTTCTGCTAAAACTGGAAGACTTTTGATGTGTGGAGATTTTAATTACTGGGTTGACAGCCCTCATCTGAAGCCATTCTCTCCTGAGTTCCTTGAGTTGACTGATCAGAACAATTTTGTAAACCATGTGTCCCACCCAACTCATATCTTAGGACACACCCTTGACTTGGTTTTCTCTCCTGTGGGTTGTGGTGGTGTTCTGGATGTTGATGTTGAGAATGCTGACCCTAATACCTCTGATCATGCTTTGATTACTTTCAGCTTTGATTTCCCTAAGCCACTCACACATGAAAAAGTAATCAGATTTAGAAATTATAAAAATGCAGACCTAAATTTGGCTAGCAGTGAAGTAAAACAGTACTTGGGAAGTATTGATACTTCCAACCTTACTTCAGATGAGCTGGTGGAGGTACATGGAAATGCACTTAAATTAGTGTTCGATCATCACTGTCCAGAAGTAGAGAAGAAAATCATAGTACGAGATGATTCGCCCTGGTATAGCACTCGAGTTAAATTTCTTAGAAGAGCGCGTAGAAGAGCTGAACGTGAATGGCGGAAAAATAAAACAGACTCTACATGGTTGCAATACCTGTCAGCCAGAAGAGCTGTGGTCTACAAAATCAAAGATGAAAAGAAAGTGTATTATCAGGGAAAAGTTGACTCGTGTGGTAACGACCAGAGGAGGTTGGCTTCAATTGTAAACAGTTTACTTGGAAAAACAAGAGTCAGCTTAAGACCTTCTGTACCTGATGCCGAGTTGGCTGCCAACTTTGTGGCATTTTTTGCTGGCAAGATAACTCGCATAAGACAGGAATTGGATGATGCTTCTGTTGGTGAAGAACTTTCAGTTGTACTCCAACCCCGACACATTCCTAATAATGTCCTCTCATCCTTTCACTCAGTAGAGGTGGACATGATCTCGTCCTACATAAGAAACCTCAATAAAACATTTTGCCCGTTGGATCCCATAAATGTTTCCAAGCTACCAAGAGTTTATGATCACAGTTGAGTTTATTTCCAAAATAATTAATAAGTGCTTCTCTGAAGGTAGCTTCCCACATTCTGAAAAGCATGCACTACTCCGACCTACTCGGACTTGATGTTGAGAACATGTTGAACTATCGTCCTGTCTCCAACCTGTCCTTCATATCAAAGATATTAGAGCGTGCAATACTTGACCAATTACAACCACTACTTCAGCAGAATGAAACTATCCCAATTTTTCAGTCTGCTTACCGACAGCATCATTCAACTGAAACAGCATTGATTAGAGTACATAATGATCTAGTTGAGAACATTTGCAATGGTGTGGCCTCACTATTGGTCTTGCTTGATCTCTCTGCGGCTTTTGACACAGTGGATCACGAGTTGTTATTGAGTGATCTTTATGATTGTGGTGTGCGTGACTCCGCTCTCTTGCTTCTTGGGTCGTACTTGTCAGGTAGATCCCAGAGTGTGATGGTAAATCAAGTGGTCTCGGACTCGACACCCCTGCAGTATGGTGTTCCGCAGGGATCAGTTTTGGGTCCTATCCTATTTATAATTTATATTAGCAGTTTGTCTCTTCTGCTTCGTGCACATAATGTCACCTTTCACTTTTATGCAGATGACACCCAGATTTATGTGAGAATCACAAATATAGTTGATATACGGAGTAAGATGGAATTGTTGATGTCTGATATCAAGAAGTGGATGAGAGCGAGAAAACTTAAACTAAATGATGGTAAAACTGATATTCTCATCATCCGAGGAAATAGAAGAGCTGATGATATGGTAGGTGCCCTCTCCATCAATGTGGGTGGATCTCAGCTGCGACCGGCCAACTCTGTTCGAAATCTGGGTGTATATGTGAACTCCCGATTAGATTTCAAAGAGCATGTAAACCAGATAGTTAAAAGTTGTTACAGTAAACTTCCGTTAATCCGAAGGGCAGCGGACCGGCTCTCGTTCGGATTAGTGGATTTTTCGGATTATCGGACTTTACCCCTATGAACCTGTGTATGACGAAAACATTGAGACATTAGGCCACCCAAATGACACAATGGTGCACACACACATATCATATGTTCATGAAATCACTTCAAAAGTTTACCATTGTCATTGTAGCCTATTAACTACTTCAAAACATTCAGATTAATGGTCAAAGGAATCTGCTGATATAAACGTCTTCTTCTTCTTCCGTCTACTAGCGAGTTTGTCTTGCTCTTGAAGATCAGATGTGGTTCGGGAAGTAATGCCTTAACAACGGCACTTCCCTGAGAGGTTCTTGTAATTTTCCTTTTGTGATTTTCCTTTTGTGACGTGCTCTGTTATATTATATTGTATTGAAAGCACCCTTGTCTTGTTGTCTTGAAAGCACCCTTGGGATGCTCCGATCACTGAACTATAAATAGTAGCGTATCGGAACATCCAAAGGTGCGTTTTCAAGCTCAAGACTAATACGTCCAAAGGTGCGTTTTCAAGCTCAAGACTGAATGCGCTTTCAGAAAATGCGGTGCAAGCCAGTAGCGCATCGGAGCGTCCCAAGGATGCGTTCAAGAGCAAAACAAACTCTCTAGCAGACGATGTGGAAGAAGAAGAAGACGAAGGTGTTTACGATTATATCAGTAGCTTCCTTTGACCATTAATCTGAATGTTTTGAAGTAGATAATAGGCTACAATGACAATGGTAAACTTTTAAAGTGAATTCATGAACATATGATATGTGTGTGCTCCATTATGTGTCATTTGAGTGGCCTAATGCCTCAAAAAGGGGACTTTGGGACTTCTTGAAAGGTGCGTTTTCAAGCTCAAGACTGAATGCGCTTGCAGAAAATGCGGTGCAAGCCAGTAGCGCATCGGAGCGTCCCAAGGATGCGTTCAAGAGCAAAACAAACTCTCTAGCAGACGATGTGGAAGAAGAAGACGAAGGTGTTTACGATTATATCAGTAGCTTCCTTTGACCATTAATCTGAATGTTTTGAAGTAGATAATAGGCTACAATGACAATGGTAAACTTTTAAAGTGAATTCATGAACATATGATATGTGTGTGCTCCATTATGTGTCATTTGAGTGGCCTAATGCCTCAAAAAGGGGACTTTGGGACTTCTTGAAATTCGGACCATCGGGTGAATTCGGATTTGGCCTCAAATTGAAAAATTCGGACTATTGGGAGATTCGAATCATCGGTCATCGAATTAAAGGACTTTTACTGTACTTGCACATCAGAAATCTCTATTTGGTGAAGCCATTTATAACCAGACGTTGCCTTCTGACGTTGGTTCACTCATTGGTCTTCTCTCGTGTTGATTATTGCAATGCCCTGTTGGTGGGTCTTCCAAATTATATTTTGAAGAAAGTTCAGTCTGTTCTTAACAGGGCCGCAAGACTAATTTTTGGTGTTCCACCTAGAACTCCTACTACATCTCTTCACATAGAACTGCACTGGCTGCCAGTGAGAGCAAGAATAGAATTTAAGTTGTGTTTGGTGACTTTTAAGGTTCTCAAATTTGGTGAGCCTAGGTACCTTGCGGAGCTGCTCAGGCGCCCACCGGCACACCATGGTGTAGTTGTGCGTCATGACAATGACCCTTTTCGTCTTGATGAACCAAGGGCTTTCCAGCAGTCTTCTTTCTTTGAGAGGTCATTCTCCTACATGGCTCCGAGGTTGTATAACAGGTTGCCGCTGTCCATGAGACAACTGAGTTCTGTTGAATGCTTCAAGAGACAACTTAAGACTTTTCTCTTTGAGAGAAGCTATGATCTTGAGAGAGGTGTCATGACAGATGGCTATAGAGTTTAGGCTATTTTGCCACTGCTGGTGATTGTTAAATGTGTGTTGTATATGAGCCTTCTTTTGATGCATTGATTTTTGTTCTTTTTTCTTTCTCTTTTCGAGCGCTAGTGAATTCTTCGGAAAAATTGGCGCTTATGAGAAATAAGTAACATGCTTATTATTATTATTATTATTATTATTATTATTATTACATAAGGCCTCCTCTTCAAACGCTCATTTACCGTAGTTTGAATCTACCGCGCAGAGCATAAAAAATTGAGGAGCCTTCATCATGAGCGCACGCAACCTCACTCATGGTTCTGTCATTATGAAATTGGGTTCTCACTACGAAAAAACTTCGTAACAAATAAAAAATAAAAATAAAATAAGAATAACTATTCATAAGCTTTCCATATACTCGTGGATGTACTTGTGTGGATATTTGACCAGACGCTGACTTCAGGCGTCATACTTCCTTCTCTGCTCTGCGCTCAACCTGCCCTGACGTGTCTCCCCACGCTCCGCTGGTTCCGCATTTGCTGCGTCCCTAGTGAGTTTTTTCTCATTTGTCTACTCTGGGATGTATCGAGTAAGGTTAGGATATGCGTAGCAGGAGTGTCAGGGACGGGTTTCCCGCAGTTCAGTGTATTTGGGTCGTGTGTTTGGGACACCTATTTCGGGTGTACCCTCGTGGTCCCGTGGTGGACGCGTGTTACATTTTTCGCGGCTAGCTAGCCTAGTTATTTAGTTGGCTTTAACTACGCGTTATCAGGCTTCTTCTTATCTTTCTGATGAAGTTGCCTTATTGTTTGTTGTCTGACGTTCCTAGCGTATTTTTCTTCACTTAGTGAATTTTTTTCTAGGTCCCGAGTCAGTGCTTCCCTCTCCCGGGAGTTTTTCTACGATGTGGTGATGGCGGTTGTTCCTGTTATGATATGTTACAGTGCTTTTTGTTTATATTACGACGTGATTAAGTGTTATTTCCGTCTGCTTAGGCCTAGCCAGCCGCTCGTAGCTTTTTACATGTACTGTACAAGTGTTATTGATTTATGATTTAAATATGTAATACCGTGTCATGTGTGTCCTGGATTAGTTGTGTTTTGGCTTAATCCGGGGCCTAATTGTGTTTCTCAGATTGCATCTGGCTAGTGTGGGTTGCCTTTTCCGGCGGGTTTTCTCGATTGCTCCGAGAAAATCCGGCTGGTTGCCGAGTTTTATATCACGCGTGGTTAAAATAGGCTAGTTTTCCCCGGCGAGTGGTGGCCTGAGGGCTCTCCAGGACTGCGTCTCTGAGGTGGAGCCTGTGTTCAGGCTTACTAGGTGTTTCCCGGCGGGATGGCTATACCCGTTTCACTAGGTGTTCATACGGACACCGGTGGAGTATAGTTTTTCCCGGTTTTTGCAAAGCCATTGAAAAACTAGGCTGTTTTGTTTGTTTGGTCTTTCCACCCCGGCGATCTTTTGCAAAGAAGTGGGGATAGGAACAATTGGGGTTAACATTTAAATTACTCACACCCGGCGGTTGAACCTTGGGGAGGTGGGATTAACGGATTTAGAGTTAGCCAGACAATTGAGGGATACAATTGGGTATCGAGGCTTTCAAAATACGGCGATCTATGAAGGCTTCGAGGGAAGTCAGATCAAAAACGTTTAAGATAAGCTTACCCCCTTTTTAACTGCGATATAATAAGGAGGCCGGCGTCTTAATATGGGTTTCCGGTGGCCAAAAATACCACTGGGAAGACTGCGTCATTTATAACGACATGCTCGTCTCTATATTTTGTCGGAGGATGTGCTTAAATCTTTTGGACAAGTAAAGATATTCTGAAATCTTTACATAAGAACCTACAGAGTAACAAGAGGTAATAGTGGTATATTACGTCTTGTTGCCCGGCGGTTCATTAACTCTTGTGTTAGAACATTTTGGGGTAACCTTATGAGCATTAATTCCTGGAAATTTTCTTTTTTCCAGGGCGGAGTTCGGGCGGGTCAACAGAGGACCAGAAGGAGCCCGGGGGTGGGTTAGCTCTTCCCAGTCTCTGTCATGGCGCCACTAGACCCTGTTTTTGCTCTGTGCTTAACACCCTCTTGTTCAGGGATACCTATTTTTGCCCATACTCTATGCATCAGATGCGTCAAATGCTTGGACCGGTCAAGGGGTCTGTGGGTGACGAAGAATTGTACTTTTTGTAGTCAATTGAGTACTAAAGTATTACAACAAGATAATTTGGCCGCGGCGGCTGCATTGTGCGAGGTCAAACAGCTTTTATCTACTTATGCTACTTCAGTGGCTCATAAAGCCCTGCAGTGTGATAACGTAGTTCTGTGGGACAGATTGATTGCTCAGTATCCCCCACTTAAACGTCCCCCTTCTAGAAGTAAAGTAAATGTGCGTAAGTCGACTGAGACTGGGCAGGGTACAGTGCTTACTCTCTCCTCCGGCACATCTAAGAGACCTCGAGAGCCGACACCCCCGGCGACAACTTCCAAGTCAAAATCGAGGTCCAGGTCAAGGTCTCCCCTCCGACAGCAGCCACATAGTCACTCTACTTCCCCTGTGAGAAAGAAGTGCAAGGAGGAGAAGACCAAGGATAGTCCTAGTGGAAAATCAAAGTCAAGGCGAAGTCACAAGTCTTCTAAAAAAGATACTCATGTACGAAAGACCTCCAGGCATTCGCCGGAGCCTCGTACCTCGCTTTCTGCCTCTACTCCCGACATGTCTCATGTCCAATCTGACAGGTCGGGAGTGGAGTCAGAGACTGTGGTGGGGGATATACCGGTGGACAAAGTGTCACCTAATATTATTACCAGTTCACATGTACCAGCTTTAGAGAGTTCTACCAGCAGTTATAACCCTCTAGAGGGCTCGAGTGAGGGCTCAGTTGGTGTGGTACCTAGCTCACAAGTGAGTTCCGGCCAAGACCGGGGAGTTTGGAGGTACTCCCAGCCATAGCGTGACGGTTCACATCATTCTTATGCACCAATGGTAGTGGCAGACGTCCACCGGGACGCTGAGATCCCATCGTCCATCCCGCAGTGCCCCTACAAAACCTTTCTAAAGGCATGTCGTAGCTGCTGTGTAAAAGGCACTCGAGTCTACCCATACCCGATAATAACTTACTAAACTTACTAACTTACTAACTTACGAGGGAGTCTCGGCTTCGGCGGAATCCTGAAAGGCCGGGGGAAAGGGATGAGGGTTCTATAATTTCTGAGATGGAGATTCAAGAGTCAGGTTCAGTGATGGACGACTCTCAGAGTAGGAATGATTCGCCACATAGTTCATCCTCTGCTAAATTTGTCACAGCTGATGAAATTAATGGGTTACTAGCAAATGCACTAACTAAGTTTTTTGGTCAGCAGCAGGAGACTCCCACAGTTGGTTTGGGAGCTTCCACGACCGCATCGAATGTCCGACCTCTGGCTACTTCTATTGCTTTGACACAAATTCCGCACCCTCCCCCTGTATCACCTACTATGGTTACTAGGCCAACTTCGGCGGCACTGACTACTTCCAATGTGAGAGTAGTAGCAGATGTAAATCCTCCCCCTTTAGACAAAGCGCCGGTCCGAAAGGGAGCTATGCCCCTCCTATACGGGCCAGATGAGTCATGGGTAACAATGTTCCCAGCAAAGCCAGAGGTAGCACAGTCCACTATGTCGGGGGAGCTTCCGGTACCACGTTTTTTTTTTTTTTTTTTTTTTTTCTATGTGATTGAGGGAGGCAAAAGGCATAACTGCCTATAGCGAGTGCCTCCCCCATAGTTGAAAGAGTGACAGGGCCAAAATCAAGGGACGTTCGAGCCAAAATGCCTGGACACACGGAGTTTGAAGCAATTTAAGTCATAGGAAGAGGGAAAGACTGATTCTGGGAGAGAGTTCCAGAGCTCAGCTGTTGAGTAGAAGAAAGTTTGAGAGTAACGTTTCACTCTTGGGTTGGAGAGTTGCACAGAGTAGGGGTGGGATTGAGTTGCAAGACGGGTACCACGTGCCCTACGTAAAGGAGATGGTATGCACTGGGATAGCTCTGAGGAACACTGATTATTATAGTAGCGATAGAATAGCGAGAGAGATGCAACATTGCGGCGGAGAGAGAGAGATTGCAGAGAGTGGTGAGTGTACGGGAGTTAATGATACGAAAGGCCTTCCTTTCAACTTTGTCTAGGAGCGGTGTGAGAGGAACCTCCCCACACATGTGAACAATACTCAATACAAGGGCGCACTATGCCCCTGTACAGAGCAAGAAGCTGTGCAGGGGAAAACCCCCTAAGGCGGTTGAGCACACCCAGCTTCTGGGATGCTGCCTTAGCAAGACTGGTAATATGGTCCTTCCAAATGAGAGCAGAAGAAAAGAGAGACACCAAGAATATTGAGAGAAGATGAAGGGATTGTATTGTTGAAGAATAAGGGATAGTCCGCTGGGAGATCCTGACGGGTAGATAGATGGAGAATTGGGTTTTGGAAGCATTAAAGTTAACAAGGTTTTCTCTGCCCCAATTGGAAATAGTATTTAGATCAGAATTTAAGAGTTCTATGGCTTCATTACGTTTGTCGTTGAGGGATTGCTGGCTGGGGCGTTCTGAAAAACTAATGGAGTAGTGCAAGGTTGAGTCGTCTGCGTATGAATGGATGGGAATTAAGGTACAGTTAAGGAGATCATTTATAAAAATTAGAAAGAATAGGAGATAGGACAGAGCCCTGAGGAACACCGAAGTTTATAGAGTGAGGAAGTGAACAATGGCCGTCCACAACCGCGGCTATGGAACGGCCGGAAAGGAAATTAGAGACAAAGGCACAGATGGAGGGATAGAAACCGAAGGAGGGTAGTTTAGAAATTAAAGATGTATGCCAGACTCTATCGAAGGCTTTCGATATGTCTAGTGCAATAGAAAAAGTCTCACCGAAGTCCCGAAAGGAGGATGACCAAAAGTTAGTAAGATATGAAAGAAGATCACCAGTAGAGCGACCCTTAAGGAAGCCATACTGGCGATCTGAGAGCAGATTATGAGAAGAGAAATGCTTAAGAAATTTGGAAGCAAGAATAGTTTCAAAAACCACTCACTACGTGAGTGGGTAATTCAAGGGAATAAATCTAGAAAGTTACGTGCTTTAGATATTCTAGGGAATATACTTGATGTTAATATTAAGGCCATTCCTAACTATTATCACCATGATTATTTTGTGTATACTTCTACACCGGCCCTACCCCCTGCGTCAGCTTCAAAACTGTTTTCGGACTGGACCAAGCATGACGGTTTCAATGTTATAAAAGCACTGTCAGCTCTAACACCAGAGTTAGGTTTAAAGACGTTCACAGACACAGCCGCAAATCCAGTTTTGAAGGTGGAGCAGTTGGGACCGGGTCCTTGGGTGGAATGGGAAGTGGAGGCTCAAAACTTTGCAACAACTTTTACCTCTAAATCTTCACACCAAATTCCACAAGAAAGCCATTCTTGGTTCTCGATGCCGGTATTCTCTGCCGGCGGAGTTCCCTCTGCTTTATTTGCATTTTTAGCTGCCCCTAAAATTAATCTATGCGAACTTAAAGATCCCTTTTCCACACCGTCCACTGCTCACCTAGACCGGGAGTTTAGACTACGTGGGAAAGCATATAGACTGTTTTCCCAGTATATTGTCACACAACAGGTAGCGAAGTCAATGCTCAGATCTGCTCAGGCAATCGCGGACGCGGAAGTCCGAAAGGCTATCGAACTATCTAGACGCTTGCTACTCCAGACTTCTATACAGTCACTGGGGGATATCCGTACAGCCTTGTTAAAGGCGATGCGGGCATGACAAGATCTAAGGATGTCTCTCGTGAGGAAGCTCCCGGATAGGATTGCAAATCAAGTAGTTATGTCCCCTGTTCTAACTGCCTCTTTAATGTCCCCGGAGGTGTGGAAAATAGTGTTCAACATGGCGCAGGCCTTTAAGCACAGTCCCGCCCCATCTAAGAAACCTGCTTTCAATTTTACCAAGCCCAAACCAATCACAAAAGCTCAGCCTGGTGGGGAAAAGCCCTTTCATCTGCCTAAGTCCTCTTCCACCCAAAGTCAGGCTCAGTACAGATACAAGCAAGGAAAGTTTTCCGGTAATCATAAAGGACAGAAGTATCAACGACCAGGCCAAGGCCCGTCTCCGACCAAACCCGGCCAGTCATCAAAGCATACACCACCACCACCACCAAAAACTAGGGTCTCTCTCACTCCCAGGGCCAGTCTTACGGCGGGTGGATCAGAGGGTAGTCCAGCCGGCGAACCCTTGTCTGCTAACTGGGTCGTTCCGGGCGTGTCATCGCGCATGGCCATTAAACACATGGGCGAGGATGGTGGCACGCAAAGGCATCACCTGGCAGTGGCTCCGGCGACCTCGCTTACGTCAGCCGACAAAGGCAAATTTTGTTTCATTAGAGGTGGAGTCACTGATCCAAGAGATGATCGCCAAGAATGTCATCATCCCGGTCCCTCAAAATTACCCAGTATTTACGTCCAAACTCTTTCTAGTGCCCAAAAGGGACAGTGTTCAGATGAGGCCGGTCGTAGACCTGTCTTATCTGAACCTCCATATTCACAACGTTTCCTTCAGGATGCTGACAGTGAATCAAATCAGGCTAACACTTCCGCCGGAAGGGTGGATGTGTTCTTTAGACCTGACAGACGCGTACTGGCACGTCCCGGTAAACAAAAGGTTTCAACGATTTTTGGCATTACGAATAAAGCATCAGACTTATGTCTTTCAGAGGATGCCGTTCGGATTGAACCTAGCACCTCGCTTATTCACGAAATTGGTCCGGCAAGCCCTGATGCCCATGTTAGAACAAGGGATCAGGATTTTGTGGTGTCTAGACGACTGGCTGGTGGTGGCAGAGACGGAACAGTTATGCATCAATCATGTCAACATAACATTAAATCATGTAAAATCTCTAGGGTTCAAGGTAAACCCGATAAAGTCAAACTTTGTTCCCTCACGAGTGGTCCAGTGGATAGGGCTGGTCTGGGACACAGCTGCTCTCACTCTGAGTCAGAGTGTGGACAATCGGAACAGGTTTCGCAAGAAACTGTTTATGTTTCTTCACAGTCTGACTACGACACGGAGAGTCTGGGAATCTCTGGTCGGCTCTCTCAACTGGATTCAACTAACTGTAAAGTTGGGCCGGTAGAAAGTCAAACGTTTAATATTGGAGGGCAACAAATTTTGTCCACTATTGCCGGCGGAAACGTTATGGCCCATCCCAAAATTAATACACAGCTTACTAGCGGTCTGGGCGACGAGGGAAACATTGCACTCGGTCATGTCATGGACCTCTCCTCCGCCGACGGTATGGGTGGACACGGATGCGTCAGGAACGATAGGTTGGGGCTTTCAGTCAAACCACGGGCATCAGGGTCAAGGGCTTTGGTCCCATTCAGAAACCTCCCACATCAATGTCAAAGAGTTACTAGTCCCCTTGTATTTCCTTCAGGCTCACGGCTCTACTTTACAGGACAAATCGGTGGCCTTCAGGATGGACAATCTGAGTGCGGTTCACTGCATTCAGAAACAAGGGTCAACGAGATCTCGGAAGTTGCTAAACGTGTCAGAAAAGATTTTTGTTCTAGCCGGCAAGCTGGACATTCATCTTCACGCATCTTATCTCCCAGGCGTAGCAAACGTCTGGGCAGACGCTCTGTCTCGGAGACAGAGCACAACGGTTAGAATGGGCGCTCAAGCAAAAAAATTCGACCAAATGATTGCGGAGCCTTACCGTCCACAAGTGGATCTGTTTGCGTCCGAGGAGACTCACAAACTCCCGCTGTACCTCACCCGCCGGACAATAACGCCGGCGGGAGGACCCGACGCACTGGTGACGGACTGGAACATGTGGAGTTCCGTTTATCTGTTTCCGCCACCAGACGCTTCTCTAATGTGCCACGTAGTAAACAAACTACGGGATTATCGGGGCGTAGTCTCGTTAATCGCGCCCCTGTGGCCGGCGCAGTTGTGGTACCAGCAATTGAAAATGTGGTGCCCGAACCCGGTGTCGCTCCCGGTCGGGTATTTCCACTTAGACACGATTGGCAACCTAGAAAACCCCGCTGACTTTTGCATTATGGACATTCAGGAGGCCAAGTGGCTAACACCGTGTGGTAGAAACGTGACCGATAAATTCATGAATCAATATACCCAATCTACAAAGAGGCAGTATCAATCGCACTGGCAGTCCTTTACTTCTTGGATAATTAGAACAGAACAAACCGTACCTTCGGTGGCTTTGGTTTTTCATTATTTAAACTATCTGTTCGAGCAGAAACGTCTATCTGTAGTAACGTTAAAAAATCACTTAACAGCAATTAGGATGCCATTCTTTGACCTTACAGGTCTAACCATACCACTAGCAGAGGAAAAATGTTTCATGAGAGCATGTTTTAAACTCCGCCCACCTCCCCGTCAGCTCATGCCTACCTGGTCTCTGGACAAGGCGTTGTCTTTACTTCATTCCCGTCTGTACCAAAATACTGCAGATTTTGACTTACTTTTAAAAAGGGCAGTTTTCCTTATGGCTTTGGCTACCGGACACAGGGTATCTGAGCTGGCGGCGATGAGCAACACACCTAATTGCATACGGTTTGGTAGTCTCAATGAGTGTATTCATTTTGCACCTTCCCCGGCGTTCATCGCCAAAAATGAACACAGTGAACATGTTTTTTTCAGAGTTCACGGTGCCGGCGTTAAAAAGGGGAAAAGTGCACCATAATTTATGTCCAGTGCAAGCTCTAACCAAATATTTGAGAGTAGCACCTCTGAATCAACAGGGTGCTTTATGGGTAGCGAGTACGGGCCAACGCTTAATGAAACGAAAACTAGCTTCCCTCCTAGTCGAAGTCATTAAAGAGAGTAATCCCGGCGTCGTGGGAAGAGCCCACGATTTACGCAAATGGGCGGCCTCTTTGCGTTTCCTTAAGAATTTTTCTGTTGAGGACATAGCGTCCACGCACCTGTGGTCCTCTAATCATACGTTTTTAACTCGATACCTTTCAGTAGCTCTAGACAGACCTTCCATGCCATGTATAGCTTTAAGGCAGAGGGTCTAGGTGGCCTCTCAGTCACTTATTGTTTAAGTTAAGAAAAGAGGGGGGGGGGGGGTGCAGTCAGTGTAACATAGGACACCCTAGACCCCGCCGGAGTATGTGTACGGAGCATACGAGCTGTGATACTGTATATAGGTGTTGTGATATAAAATTTCTCTGTAGTATGCATTACAGGAAATTGTGCTAAAGTACAATAGTAGTAAAACAACAACTCTTGTTGTAAGTAGTTTTGGCTGTGAAGCAATATAATTTTAAGAAAATCTTAGTAGTTGTGACTGCGTATTTTATTTTTGATGTAAGTACTTCTGTATAAGTACAAGAGTTCAGTACTTCTGCGAAAGTACAAGAGTTCATTTTATGTTTGGGTATAATTTTAGGAATATATCCACTAGTTTAATGGGGTTTTATATGTACACATGTAGACTTATAAGTTTTTATTTTTCACCACTTACTTTAAGTGGGGTGCCTTCTTAACTAGCAGATCTGTGTACAGAGTCTCAGAGTTAACCTCTTTTTTATTCAAGCAGGCTTCTTCGAAGCACGCTCCTGCTTGTACCCCTTTTTGAATATATATGCTGTATAAAGTTTATGCGCAAAATATATATTTTTTACAAAGTAAGAGTACTATGTGGTTGTTTGATTATCTGCTTTTGCTAGAGTTATGATATGATTACGAATGTCCCCCTCCTGTCTTAGATATCAGGCATAATCGTCAATGATGGAGGGGCCACTAATAAATTATAGGTTTGACTCATGCAAGGAGATAAAGAAAACCTAATATTTAGTAGTGGCCCCGTAATCATTGACGACTGGGGCCCTCCCGACCATCCCCTTCCCATTCGTTGATGTATTAAGGATTTTGGTTTACTTGATATGTCAGTGAAGGAAGTATGACGCCTGAAGTCAGCGTCTGGTCAAATATCCACACAAGTACATCCACGAGTATATGGAAAGCTTATGAATAGTTATTCTTATTTTCTTTTTCTTTTTTATTTGTTACGAAGTTTTTTCGTAGTGAGAACCCAATTTCATAATAGAACCATGAGTGAGGTTGCGTGCGCTCATGATGAAGGCTCCTCAATTCTTTATGCTCTGCGCGGTAGATTCAAAACTACGGTAAATATGTTTGAAGAGGAGGCCTTATGTAATAGGCATAATTGTCAATGTTTACGGGTGTAAGGAGTAAACTCCTTGCAGGACTCAAACCTATAATATACACACACACCACGCTCGAGGGCTGGATTTCTTACTGACGCTCAAGCGGTGATAAACCAAGAACAAAGTAATGTACAGTCAGGACCCCCAATTCGCGAGAATAGGGGTGACAGGAGGCATCGCGTATTGTGAATTCGGGTATTGTGGAACTAACTTTAAATGGGAATAATTAGATTGGGTGACATCTCTCAATTATGGCCTATTTTCGAAATTTTTGGCCCTATTTTCGACATTTTTGGCTCTACAGTACAGTCTATATCTTATATAAGAAGAACAATGAATAAAAATATGAAACTATCCTTAAAATTAGTAGTAGATAGGCTAGGACTAGGACTAGGACCGTAGGACTTCACGATTTTCTCCAACTTCTCCCTCCCTAACCAAATCGTACGAACAGTTTACTCTGACAAGCCTATTGCAACAGTTTCCTATCTTCTTCGCTTTTCTTGCGAAAACAACAATTCCACCTTCATTTTGTGTATCTTCTTATATTGGCGTGGCAATGGCGAAAAAAGTGGCAGGCACTACAAACGTTTGGTCACTCCGCACGGCTATGAGCGCTTGAGCGGAATGACTGTGGGAGGGAGGGAGGGAGGGTAAGCGGGAGGGAAGGCAGGCGTATGCCCGTCTTCTTCTTTTTTTTCAGAGCTACTCCTGGGCCTCGCGAAACGTAGACGTGCTCGCGTATCAAGCGGGAATAGCGGATTTTGGCCCCTTCTTAGCTCTCGATTGTATTGTGGTACCACCTCGCATAATTAATGCTTAATTAATTAATGTTATTTTTCGAGGGGTAACTCGTGTATTAGGGTTTTCGCGAATTGTGGAATCGTGTATTGGGGGGTCCTGACTGTATAACCAATTAACCATGGGGTTTTCACCATTCTCAAGCAGAATAAAGGTTTGTTATCATGGTATTTGTTTGATTATTGTTTGTTAGTTATGAAGCTACAAGATGCATCTATCTATCTATCTATTGCCTGACACCGTGATCCCCGAAGGGGTGGCCATGAACGAACCGCCCCCATGCACCTCTGTCCCCAGTCAGTCGACGCCCCTCCCCCCAAACCCGCACCGCCTTCCGTTCATGTACTTCCTCACTCCATCCTTCCACCTCTCATTCGGTCTACCTCTCCCTCTCTGTCCCTCCACCTCGCTCTCGTACACCCTCTTAGTCATTCTCTCGCTTTCCATACGTTTCCATATGGCCGAACCCATCTCAAGTTGTTCCTTTTCACACTTTCCAGCACATCTACCTCCACACCACACCTTCTTACTTCCTCATTAGTCTGTCTATCCCTCCATGTAACTCCGCACGCACTCCTTAAGTAATTTTTCCACTGCTCTCACTCTTGGTCTGAGTCTCTCAACCAACGTCCATGCTTCGCTTCCGTAAGTCAGTGTCGGGATTACCACACTGTCATGCAAGGACTTCTTCACTTCCATACTGACCACCCTATTTCTTTTACTGCTTTTAGCGTTCCTACAACCCTCTTCCCCTGTTGTACCCTCTCCCGCACTTCTTCATCCATAGTCCCATCTTTACTCAACACACTGCCCAGATACTTAAAAGATGCATAAAGAAGGCAAAAGCATAAAGAAGGTATTTGCGCTCCCGTACCCCCCAGGTAGGCGGATTGGCGGGAATACTGACAGGCCGGGTCTCTGGGAGTTAAAACCAAGGAAAATACCTGGAGATAAAGTTTGCTTCTTTACTGGTATGGGTTCTGCACTATGGAACAGTCTGTCCCCATAATATGCATATTTGCAGTGCACGATCACCGTTCTACACGAGGGGGGTTCCGAGAATCCTTATAAATCATATTGTGCAAGGTGTGTTCATATTACACAAATCGGGGATAAATATTGGAGCAGATCCGCCATTTCCCCTGTTAACGCGATAATAAGCGAGGGAAGCATTCACGTGTAGTAGTAATGATGGTGGTGGTGAATGTGGTAGTGATGATGGTGTTAGTAGTAGTGATGATATCATAGCAGGGCTCCCTTGGGAATTGCTATACAGTACGCAGATGACCTAGTACTTATCGCAGATAGTGTGCGGGATGCCGAGGCCAAGTTCAGAAGATGGAGAGAGCGCATGGCATGTAAAGTGTTAAGAATTAATATACATAAAACCAAGATTTTACACAGTAGATTAGTACTAGGAAAGGTAGAAAAAAGTGGTGCATACCAATGCGCAGTATGCAGAAAAGGGGTGGACACAAACTCAATACAGTGTAGCGTCTACCACTGCTGGGTACATCACAGGAAGAAGCGCTGCACTAGAATATAGGGACCTCTACCAAGGAAGATATCGTCCAAAATTGAGAAATTTGTATGCAAAGGTGAGCATGTGTTCAATCACTGGCTCGAGTGTGTTAACTTTGGCAATGAGGCACTGGAGATGGTGGACAAGTTTTGTTACTTGGGTGATACCATCTTTGCCAGTGGTGAGGCTGAGGCCACCACTATTCCCAGAATAAGATGCGGCTGGGGAAAGTTTAGAGAACTGTTGCCACTGCTTACCACGAGAAGTCTCCCTCTTCCCTTGAAGGGAAAGGGAAAGAGGAGAAGGTTAGGTATCAAGAGTATCAGTGATGAGATGCGTACTAGCAGGCTTGGATGGTTTGGACATGCGGAGAGGATGGACGAACTAAGTTGGGTGAAAAGATGCAAGTTCCTGAACGTGGAGGGAGCTGCACCAAGGGGCAGACTAAGAAGAAAGACGTGAGATCAGACCTTGCGGTCTTATCTTGAATCAAAGAACCTGACAAGTGAGGCAGCTCTAAACAGGGCTGCCTGGAACTGCACCATTAGGACCTGAGACCGGAACCGCACTTCGTGTGGAGCACTCAGCCGCTGGGTTCAAATCTGTTGGATACCTGCCCATGTAGGAGTTGAAAGTAATGAAGAGGCTGACCGTTCTGCGAAATCTGCTGTTGCTTTACCAATCTCTCAGACTCGTCTTTCGGTGGAGGACTGGTTGGTATCCTTACATTGTGTTATTCGGCAAAGTTGGCGATTGCTATGGGCAGCTCAATCTCCGATTAAAGACTCGTTCTATTAAAGACTCACCTTATTTATGGCACTCTTTCCTACAACCCTCCCTATGCTCTAGAAGTTTTGCTGACTCTACTATGCATTGGTCATACTAAATTAACACGTCGGTATTTAATGTCGCCGCCCCATAACCCTTGTCTGGACTGTCATTCTTGTGGTGTCCCTCTAACAGTTTGCCATATTCTTGTTGAATGCCCATTTACGCTCAGTCACGTGCTCTATATTTTGGCAGAAAGACTTACTCTGACATTTTGATGGACTCGCCATCCTTCTCCATCTATCTTATTATCCGTTTCCTTGCATCCTGTTCACTCCTTGGTAAGATCTGATTTATATGTCTTATCCTGTACAACCTCTTAACGTTCCATAAGAGCTCGTGATTTCTCCCTAATATTGTCACATCCTTAGCTTTGGCTAAGCCCAGCCCTATAAGAGTTATGTTTTGTAGTTTAGTGGTCTGGTTAAACTATGATTTAAAAAAAAAAAAAAAAAAAAAAAAAAATGCTGTCTTTAAATTTGTGTATGTATACGATGTCCACAAATTTCCTTTGCTGTTGCCCTGTCTTTATGCTGTGCAGTAGTGTAGTTCCAGCCTTATGAAGGCAGTTTTCCAGTATGCTTTACAAATATTTTTTATAATAATAATATGTAGCTAGTGTAATTTGAACCCTGTATATTGTTAACCAGAACAAAGATTCTTTTCAGGCCCAGCAGTTTGAGTGGGTGAAAGAGCACTACCCCAGTATTTACCAGAAAATTGTAAGCCAGGTGAAGAATGGTCGCTTCCTGCCAGTTGGGGGAACCTGGGTAGAAATGGACGGTCTTATTCCTAGGTACAGTTACCAACACAGAGACTTTGTAAACGTGCATTGAGTATCGGACAGGATTATATTTATTAGTGGCCCCTCCATCATTGACGATATGCCTTATACAATAATTTCTTACAGTTTCTTACAGTAGATCCTCTGGAAAAAGGCAAACTAGGCCTGTGTATCCAGCTCAGTGCCAGTACTTGCACTACTGCGGTCGTTCACTGTGTTGGCGGCGGCGGCAGCAGACGCAACATTTTTACTATTCTGTATTTTTGCTATATAATCAAACCTCAAATCTTGTCTTCCCCATGCTTTATCAAGATTACTTTCAAACTTCCTTATTGATTCGGAATCGACTACATACTGGGGCAGTGCGTTCCACTCATTTACCATTCTATCACAAAATGAGTTCTTTGCCTTTTCAAGCCTATTTCTTTCTTTGTAAATTTTCTTATAGTGTCCTCTTGTTCTTGTTCCCTCCCGCATCAAGAAGATATCTTCACACACATCCTCATCATACTTTCCTGACACTATCTTAAAAGTCTCTATCATATCCCCTCTCTTTCTCCTATATGCCAGTGTCGGAAGTCCCAGTGTCCTCAACCTCTGCTCATAGCCCGCGTTCTTCAACGTTGGTACTAGCTTGCTAGCTCTCCTCTGCACATTCTCCACTGCTTCTATATCCTTTACCATATATGGAGCCCACACCTGGTTCGCATATTCCAGGTGCGGCCTAACCAGCGCTGTATAGAGATTCCTGAAGATTTCTTCGTCAAGTGACACAAATGTCCTCCTTATCAGCCCTCAAATAACATTTGTTACCTCAAATAAACATTTTAATTTCTCTACTAACATCTCACCTCCTTCCTTTATGATTCTTGGATGTATCCCATCCGGTCCCGGGGACTTACTTCTGTTCATTTTTTCTATAGCCCTCCTTATTCTAGCATGGGAAAACTCTATTAGTTCTAGTGCTGGTGCCTGTTTGATAGGAATAGTAGGCACTGCATTAACCGACTCCACTGTTAGTACCTCCCCAAAGTATTCCGCCAGCACCTCTGCTTTCTCCTTATCAGTTTCTGCTCTATTCCCATCATCCAGGTCTCCTATCAGTTCTGGGATACCTACTCTTCTTGTTAACTTTTCCTGAATATACTTCCAGAATATTTTTGGATTATCCTTCACATTTCTAGCAATCTCTCTCTCCCTCTCCTTCACCCCCCTCCTTGTCTCCCACCTTATTTTATTGTTTATTTGTCTGCGTTCCAAATCCACTTCTTTAGCTTCTATACTAGACCCCCTGTTCTTTTTTAACAATTTTAGTCTTTCCCACTCTTTGAACTCCAAAGTCTGCTGTTCAAAACACCCGCCCCGGAGCATAGAGACCAATCATCGTAAGCGTATGCTCATAATAACTTACGGACTCGTCCTTATGATGCGGTTACCACTACGAAGAAAATAATTAAAACATAATAAAAGAACAAAGTTTAGAACTCTTATCTGTTTTACGCTTCCCGTAGTTCAGATGTTTTTCCTAGCGTTGGTTTCATCGAGACGCTGCACATGATCACTCTTCTGCTCTTGGGGGTCACGCCGAGCAGATGTGTGGTTCCCGACCTCTCTTCATTCGTCCCTCTTCCGTCCGGATAGTGAGTCTTTTGCTCATTTGTACTAATCTGAGATGTGCTAGAGTAGGGTTAGATTAGTTAGGTCAGGCATGCTGATTAGTGTGACCCCCAGGAGTTTAGTTTTTAGGGTGCTTTGTGTGGTGGCGTCCCGTGGTCTGGATAAGACGGGGACGCCATTTTGGTGTGTTTTATTTTCCTTCTAGTTTATTAGCCTTAACTAGCATAGGTTAGAGGCTTTTATTTATTGAAAGGCAGCGCTTTTCGGCCACCGTTTTGGTGGGTTAAGCATTTTTTGTTTTCTTCGGCAGGACCTTTAGTATAGAACTGCTTTACTTAGTAAAGAGTTTTGCTTTTGGTTTCTGCGTCGTCCCTACGTTCCTGTTGTCGAGCTGGTTGCAGGGGGCTGGATCTTCCTAGAGGTAATAGTAACTCGTCGGATTCATCGTTCTACTGCTTGCCCTAGGCCACTTGGCCAGCCTCTCAGTAGCGTTTGTTTATGGCTAGGTTATTTAATTTTAAGATTGATTATTACATTTTATTTATGCCATGAACTATGTAGCCCACTTTCTTTAGACGATGGTATCGTACTAGTTTTTGAGGGTGTTTGGCTTGTCCAAACTAATGTGTTCGTGTTCTTCTATCTATGTTGAAGACTTGATAGCTAGAATCTAAGGCTTTGGATCAGGTCGCGGCGGGGAACTATCTCGTGAATGCGTTTCTTCCTCGCCGGGGTGTCTCACTTATGGCGTTTTGTTTTTTTCGGGGGGGGGGGGGGGGGGGGGGGGCCCTGGTCATGGAGGGGGGGGGGCCCTGATCATGGAACATATTGCATTCTGTTGACTGATTCGTGCGCCAACCTTTCAGTGACAGGACGTAAGCTATGTGTGAAGTGTGTTCCATGTTTGGACAGATCACGAGGACAGTGGGTCACAAAAAGGTGCTCTATGTGTATGTGCTTTCGGAATGGTTTCATTAACCATAAGAAAGTAGGGTGTCGTATTGTGTTAGCTGCCATCAAACTTTGTTTTACTGACTATTGCAAAGACGTGGCTCATAAGGCTCTACAGTGTGATGATAAGCCACTTTGGGACTTGTTAGCCAAGCCCACCTCTGAGCGCCCTACTTCTAAGTCTTCTACATATTCTCGTTCTTGTGCGGGAACAATTAAGAAAAGAGTCTTAAGTCGTGTCGAAACCAATGATTATTTCCAATGACTACTGACAACGAAGCCACACAATCTAGGCCCCCCCCCTCCCCCCCCCCCCCCCCCGCCGCACGGCGAAATGGTCAACTCCCGATTCGTCAATTCCATCTACGCAGTAACATCGACGGTTACACTTGAGGTCACCGCTATGCAAATCCCACCCTTCTCCGCCAATCAAGCAGGCGGCAAAGAAGAAGCGAACAGGGGCACCGGAGAATGCGACACATTCCGACTACAGTGCATCCCGTTCTCATTCCCGTAAGGCGGCTGCTGTGACTAAGTCTAGCACGTCTCATTCGCCGGCACCAGAACCTGCAAGGCCGTCCCTGGCTGGGCCGAAAGTCCAATCCGGCCAGTCGGGGATGGTCCGTAGGGGTACGGTGACTCCGCCGAGGGAACTACCCAGTGGGATCATCAGCCATCCTGTTGTAGGTCACGTCTCACCGTCGGTGCGGACGCGGCCCTACACCATTCCCCGTCGCCACACTCCTCAGCGAAGTGTGCCTGTCCAGGTGTTATCTAATGAATATAGGGGTCATCCTAGTAAGCCGAGTGGAGCCCCTATTGAATCGGTTTAATTCCCCTCAGCCCGGTCGCAGGAAACGATGGAGTTTCAGTATGAACGGGATGACGAGTCAAAGCACCTGGAATCGGGGCAACAGGTGGGTTCAACGGGGCATTCAGACGTGGATGCTCAGTCTATGTCTACTGACCAAAATAGGGAATTTGTGACCAAGGAAGACTTACAAGCTTTTATGGATGTTGTATTGAGTAGATTGGATGGGGACAAGTCTGTACCACTCTCCCCTGCTCCACCGCCGGTCACGAGGCCTTTGGGTTCACTTCAATTTATCCCTAAACAAATAACTACTCCCTCCATTGTCACTACTTGTACTAGCAATGTTACTATGACCCTAGTTACGTCTAACGTCAGATTGTTGGCTGATATGATTCCTCCTCCACTTGACAAGACTCGCCTTATAAAAGGTCCTATGCCCTTACTTTATAGTCCAGATTGATCCAGGACTCTTATTGCTCCTTTGAACCGGCAGGCCTCGTAATCGACGGTGTCGGGTGAGACTCCTGTCCCTGAACACCGGTGTTATGTGTGGTATTAGTGAGTCGAAAAAATTAAGAGCAAAGAATGTGTCAGGTGAGGTATTAGACGTTGTGGTGAAAGCGATTCCCAATGTCTATACGCCGGACTATTTTGTGTATGCTCCGTCACCAGCCCTGCTGCCGGCCTCGTGTTGTTTCTTACAGTTTCTTACAGTAGATCCTCTGGAAAAAGGCAAACTAGGCCTGTGTATCCAGCTCAGTACCAGTACTTGCACTGCTGCGGTCGTTCACGGTGTTGGCGGCGGTAGCAGACGCAATATTTTTACTATTCTGTATTTTTGCTTTATAATCAAACTTCAAATCTTCTCTTCCCCATGCTTTATCAAGATTACTTTCAAACTCCCTTATTGATTCGGAATCGACTACATACTGGGGCAGTGCGTTCCACTCATTTACCACTCTATCACAAAATGAGTTCTTTGCCTTCTCAAGCCTATTTCTTTCTTTGTAAATTTTCTTAGAGTGTCCTCTCGTTCTTGTTCCCTCCCGCATCAAGAAGATACCTTCACACACATCCTCATCATACTTTCTTGACACTATCTTAAAAGTCTCTATCATATCAGGAGACAAAGTGACAGACCCAGTAGTGCTAACGGGGGAGTAGGGTACGGACTGGAGGAGCGGGATGGTGTAATTGCTGAAGGAATGGTAGATGGATTAAGGATTATGTTTAGTAATGTGGATGTGTTTACCCAGGACAAGAAAAGAGAACTGATATGTAGGTTGCAGGATGAAGAGGAAAAACCTGATGTCATAGCCCTACAGGAAGTAAGACCAAAAAATGCTAGAATTGAAAGGGAACTGGTGGAATATAGTTTGGAGGGTTTTGAGTTATATGAGAGAAATGCTGTTAGAGCAGAGGTCGGAAGAGGACTGTTTATTTATGTAAGAAAAGAGCTCAAGGTTAATGAGGTGGATATGAGACAGCAGTATTGTGAGTATTTGTCTATTGAAGTAAAATGTGTAAGAGGATCAATTCTAATTGCCTCTATATATAGAAGCCCAAATAATAGTAGGGGAGAGGATGATAACCTATTGAAAGCAATGGAGGAAATAGATAATAGAGAGAACAAATATAAAATTTTGATTGGAGATTTCAATTTGCCAAGGATCAACTGGGCAAATTGTACTACTCCAACGGGACAGGGTAGCCTGGAAAATAGGTTTATAGAGAAAGTGAGAGATTGTTTTTTAACGCAACATATTATAGAGATGACAAGATATAGAGATGGGACACAGGGGAGTGTACTTGATTTGATTTTTAGCAATGAAGAGGATATAGTGGAACATGTTAATGTGGATAGCCCTATAGGTCGTAGTGACCATGCCTGTATAAGCTTTAGTTGTAACATTAAATCAGAGAGGGATAATAGAAGCAATAGAAAAATATACATGTATGATAGAGCAGATTATGAGCTGCTGAGAAGGTGTTTGGACATTGACTGGGGGGAATACTTGAACGGTGAAGACGCTGAAGGAATGTGGAGGAAAATTAGAGTCAAACTGGAGAATGCTGTATCCAAAAGTGTACCAGTAAGGGAATATAAGGATAAAACAAAATTGAGGAAAAGAACGAACCCAGAATTGCCAATGAAAAGAAAACTGGACATTGATTAGAAGAAACAAACGATTGTGGGAATGTCTAAAATTGTTAAAAACGAACAGGGGATCTAGTATACAGTAGGCTCACATATCTCGATCAATCTCATCTCGATATTTCGCATCTCGATGCCACCTTCAAGCTCTCCCCAATCACAAATCTCGATGAAAAAACGTTAATCTCGATAGCTAATAGCTAAATATCGATGCTAGATGCTTATATACTAATATAAACAGATTAATCTTGACCAAATCGATGTGTGAACCTCACAGTCATTGTGTTTTGTTCACCTGTATACTAATGTACCGCTAGTATCGATCGTCTCAAGCGGTAGTCTAACCTGTCTCTGCCGCTTTCATTTACGTAGTAATATAAATTACTTTACCATGTTTTAATATACATTATTATTTGTATGAGGAAAATCTAATATATAATAATAGTAAAGACAAAAGAAAACTTGATTAAACTTTATACCATGGAAAATTTATTGAAGTCGGTAGATCTAGCGGCCACTTGGTGTACCAGTCACACATCTGCAGTTCGCTTGAAAACTTGTATTGTGAAGTCGTCTACCTGGACCTTTTTTTATCGCATTCATAAAATGCCGGTACTAGTGGTGACAGGGTGAGGGAAGCAATTGCAAGAATTGTTGACGGTGACTGTGCGCCGGGTGCGGAGACGCAGTAACCTAACTGCGTTCGCCTCGGAACCAACAATCAACCACACAAACCTCTTTATCAATAAATATAAGGTAAAAATAAAACTCTTTCATTATTAATTTTATCTATTTTAACATATTATATATATTGCATGTGATTGTGGGGGGCAAATGTGAAAATTGACAGATTTGATGTAGGTTAGTCGGAAAGTGGCTGGAACCGATTGTATTTTTTCCCATAAGAAGTTAACTTCGCATCTCGATATTTCGAATCTCGATCGGTATTTGTGGGAACCAATTATGATCGAGATTGGAGATTCCACTGTAGAGGCTAAAGAAGTGGATCTGGAACATAGACAAATAAACAATAAAATAAGGTGGGAGACAAGGAGGGGGGTGAAGGAGAGGGAGAGAGAGATTGCTAGAAATGTGAAGGATAATCCAAAAATATTCTGGAAGTACATTCAGGAAAAGTTAACAAGAAGAGTAGGGATCCCAGAGCTGGTAGGGGGGTTGGATGATGGGAGTAGAGCGGAGACTGATAAGGAGAAAGCAGAGGTGCTGGGGAAATACTTTGGGGGGTACTAACAGTGGAGTCGGATGATGCAGTGCCTACTATTACCATCAAACAGGCACCGGCACTAGAACTAATAGAGTTTTCCCAAGCTAGAATAAGAAGGGCTATAGAAAAAATGAACAGAAGTAAGTCACCGGGACCGGATGGGATACACCCAAGAATCATAAAGGAAGGAGGTGAGATGTTATGAGAGCCATTGAAAATGTTATTTGAGGTATCGTTTAATACAGGACAAATCCCGATGGACTGGAGAGAGGCGAACATAACAGCTATATTTAAGAAGGGAAAGAGAAATGACCCAGGGAATTATAGACCAGTCAGTTTGACAAGTGTTGTGTGTAAAGTAATGGAAACGGTAATTAGAGAAGGAATAATGGAGCATATAGGTAGTAGGGGTAGGCAGCCCCGCCCAGGGAAGTACTACCGCCAAGGTTTCGGGAGACTCAGGGAATAGCCTGAATTCCATTTTCTCTCCCAGGCCTTGGTAGCTGGATACATATCTTTCTGCCTCACACATCAGGGGTATCAGGAAAACCCTCTTTATATAACATACACATCCAACTTTACGACATTGCCCTACATTGCTATCCTCTATCCATAAAACACTACTCTTCCCACTACATATCATACATGTAACACCATACACCTTACCCAATAAATATGGCAGTACAATTGTTAAGAGCAAACCTGGTGGTCCCTCGGATATCCACCCCCGGCAGGGTTGGGTCATTGACACAGGGCCCTCCCGGTCGTCATCATGCGACTGTGTCAAGAGCATTGCAACGTCCCAAAGCTGCTCGTCGGTGCAGCTTTTTCTTTAGCAATATAAGGGGACTTCACTCTAACATCAATTCTGTACACCAATTTCTTCAAGCAGAATCCCTTTTTTTGACAGAGACTCAAGTAACATCCACATCTGACACGTCTAGATTTAATTTTCCAGGTTATCAACTGCTCCAAAATTTCAGACCTAAAGGAGGTGTATGTTGCTTCGCAAAATCTGAAATTGCCCTGGAGGAGGTTACTAGTTTCAATTGTCCCTATTTTGATTATTCTATATACAAATTAATTTCTGATGGTAAATTTAAATACATATGTTGCATCTACCGTTCCCCAAATACTCCTCCAGAGCAAAAGTCTTTTTGATTCTCTGTCCTCACAACTCAGTGTCCTCAACTTAAATGCTTCTTCTGAAATCACTGTGTTGGTGATTTTAATGTCCATAATGTTGAATGGCTCACTCATTCAGCCAGGACTGATGATGCTGGTCTTGAATGTGAGCTATTTGCAGACTCATTTAATCTCACTCAACTAGTCAACCAACCCACCCGTGTACCAGATAATCCTAATCATAATTCCCACCTACTGGACTTATTTTTAACAACCAATTCAGAAAATTATGATGTTACAGTGAGGTCCCCGCTTGGATCTTCTGATCACTGTCTGATACAGGCCACCTGTCTATCACCTACCACACCTTCCCACTCTGAACCTGTTTTGGTGACTAAATGGCATTACGATAGGGCAGACTGGGAGGGTCTTCAAGGATTCTTTATTGATATTCCTGGACCTCTTTCTTTTCTAATGATGCACACTCCACCTTGAGCCACATACAAGATTTTGTAAAAATTGGAATGGAAACTTTTATTCCTCATCAAAAGTACAGTAAAAGATCTAATTCACCTAAATGGTTTGACCATAATTGTGCTAGAGTAACTGAACAAAAAGCAATAGCCTACAATGCATACACAAGATCAAAAACTCATGAAGCCTTTAATTACTTTAGAAACATCAGAAATCATGCCAAACCTGTATTAAACCTAACTAAATCAAACTTTCTCCACAAGCAGGCAAATAAACTTCTAAATAATCCAAATGATAACAAAATATTTTGGTCTACTCTTAACTCATTTAAATCCAACTTCACTACTGCTTCATCCATTCCACCATTAGAATCTCCAACTGGCAATCTTGTAAGTGACCCACGAGGTAAAGCTAACCTTCTTGCGGATATTTTCTCCACCAACTCAACCTTGGATGAAATAAATCAAGATGTCCCTGTACTTAATTTTAATTCGCCTGAAATTCCCTCACTTAAGATCCACACCAGACATGTCAAAACTATTTTGCAGAATCTCTCAGTAGATAAGGCTCCTAGTCCAGATGAAATTCCTCCAATAGTACTTAGAATTGCTCCTTGGTGCTCGCTCCTGTATTGGCAAAAATTTTCCGTCTGTGTACTCATACCTCATGCTTCCCAGTACCCTGGAAAGAAGCAAACATCCATCCAGTTCCTAAAAAAGGTGCCTCTTCAGATCCATCAAACTACAGACCAATAGCTATAACTTCCACTCTTGGTAAAGTCTTTGAAATGATATTAAATAATCACATAATTAAGCATCTTGAGAATAATAAATTAATCAGTGATAGGCAATATGGTTTTAGACGATGTCGATCAACTGCAGACATGCTTTGCCTTCTTACGCATCAAATCAACCAAGCTACAGACCAACATGGTGAAACACATACAATAGCACTGGATATATCAAAGGCATTTGATAGAGTCTGGCATCAATCCTTATTGTCGAAGATGTCACACTACGGCCTTGCATCATTAGTTCCACTAATTTCTTCTTATCTTCATAACAGAAAAATATGTGTAATGGTAGATGGCCTTTATTCTCAATTTCACTCAATAAATGCTGGTGTTCCCCAGGGATCAGTTTTGGCCCCAATTCTGTTCCTCATTCATATCAATGATCTCATATCTACCACTCATAATCCAATACATTCCTACGCAGATGACTCAACACTCCACAGTTCCTTCACATTTACCAATTCTTTCACCCAACCCGATCTTATAAATTCAAAAATAAACACTGCAATTTCTCTGAACCAGGACCTTTCTAGAATTAATGGATGGGGACAAAAGAATCTAGTTTCCTTTAATGCACAGAAAACCAAATACATTAAATTTTCTAACCGACAGAATCTCACTGACTCCCATATATTTTTTAATGATGTAAATATTCCCACTTCCCCTAGTATTGACATTCTCGGTGTAACATTAACTACTAACTTGAGCTGGACACATTATGTTAGAAGCATTGCTAAGAATGCCTCTAAAAAACTGGGACTCCTGTACAGAGTTCGAGAATTCTTCACTGACGAGCAGTTGGCCGTGATATATAAAAGTCATGTGCGTTCTCAGATGGATTACTGTTCACCTCTGGGGTGGAAGTGGAGTGAGTGGTTGCATTGAGGCAGTAGGACAAAATTCAAAATAAAGCTATTAGATTAATCAATAACCCTGCAATCACACAGGACCTTCCTACATTATCCATACGAAGAAACGTTGCATCCCTTGCATTATTCTACAGATATTTTCACAGCAATTGTTCCGAGGAACTTGCTTCAATTGTGCCGCCTCTCCACATCTTTCCCCGTAGAACTAGGGCAGCTGAGAGCGCCCATGAATTTACACTTTCTCCTCCACAATGCAGAACTTCTGCTTATCAGAATTCATTTATCCCCAGAGCTACTACTCTTTGGAATTCACTTCCCTCGAATTGCTTTCCACAAACTTACAATCTACAAATGTTTAAATCCAGTTGTTACAAACATTTTATGAATGGAGGATGCCTTTAGGCACATGGACCTTTTTGTTTTATCTGTGTTTTTCCTTCCTCCGTTCATTGTCTCTTTAAAAAAAAAAAAAAAAAAAAAAAAAAAAAAAAAAATATGAAGTCAAACCAACTTTTCAGTGGGAGACAGTTCGGATTCTTGCCGGGGAGGTCGACGGTACTACAGCTAATTAAGGTGGTAGATGATTGGATGCAAATTCTAGAAGATGGTGATGTAATAGATGTAGTATATTGCGATTTTATGAAGGCCTTCGATAAGGTCCCACATAAAAGGTTAATAGAGAAAGTTAGAAGCTATAATATAGGGGAGAAATGTGTGAAATGGATAGAAGCCTTCTTGAAAGATCGGAGACAGAGGGTACTGGTGAATGGAATAGGCTCGGGGTGGAGGGAAATTACAAGTGGGGTACCTCAGGGACCACTGCTGTTCGTTATATTTATCAACGACTTACCTGAAGTTGTTGTTGTTGTTGTTGTTCCCTAAGCTGCCTGGCCGAACAGCCCCGAGTCCCTGAGAAAGGCCATGGCCACGATCGGGCTTTCCCACAGAGCTCTCATTGAGTGTAGATTGTGTTGTTGGCGTAAGTGGTTGTGTGAAATGCAGTCTTCTATGATGTGTTTAATGGTATGGGGTGCTGTGTTACATCCCGGGCAGGCGTCGACAACGGAGTCATCCAGTCTCTTCTGATAGCTCAGGAGAGCTGGATGGTGTCCGCATCTCAGCCTGGCCAGGTGGACTCTGTCCTCGCGAGGAAGGGAGGATTCGGAAGGATGGATTTCGGGAGGTCGTGCATGCAGCTGTGTGTTGTCTGTGAGTGAGTGGATGGATCGGTGAGAGATATGAGTATGGATGTGCTTCTGGATGTTGGTTCGGGGTGGGCAGGGAGGGAGAGAGGACAATAATTGTGTGTGATACCGTGTGCTGGGTGTTGTTTGATATTTCTTGGTGTCTGTGGGTGTGTTGCCATGTAGTTTAGTGGGTGGTCTTGGTTCGTGGAGGCTGCTGCCAGGAATTGAGTGCCTCTCATGTCCAGATGGTCTTTGACTTTGAGGATTTTGGTTTCTTGATGTAGGTGATCTGTGGGTGCAGTAGCTGTGCAGCCTGTAATGATCTTCAGGGCTTTGTTTTGAATAGTCTGTAAGGTCTTATGATGTGTTTCAGCTAGGTTAGAAGCCCAGGCTGGGCTTGCGTATTCCATCACTGATCTTATGTATTGTTTATATACTGTAGTGGTAGTTTCTTTGTTGTGTCCAAATTTTGTGTGAGCAAGTGACCTGAGGGCGTTAAGTCTGGGTGTCAGTTTCTTTTTAATGTTTGTGGTGTGCTGTTTGAATGTCATATGAGTATCATATGTTACTCCTAGGATTTTGGGTGTGTGTGTATGTGTTAGGGGTGTGTTGTTTATGGTGAGTTGAGGGATGTATTCGTGTTCTCCTGTCCAACTTGTGAGCAGGGTTGCGGTGGATTTGGCTGGGGCTAGATTAAGTCTGTTTGTAGTGCACCAGCCATGTAGTGTGTTGAGATAGGGTTGAAGGAGATCTGTTGCTCTTTTTGGGTCATGGTGTGTGCATGTGAGTGTTATGTCATCTGCATAGGAGGCTAAGTTTATTTGGGGCGTATTGGGTGTAGTTATATCGTGCATGTACAGATTGAAGAGTGCGGGCGATAGGACGGATCCTTGTGGGACTCCGTTTGGAAAGTTTCTGATTGTAGATGACTGACCGGCAAAAGATACGTGTGCACATCTGCCTGCTAGGAAGTTTGCCAGCCACCGTTTTGTGTTGTTGTGCATGTTTGTGTTGTAGATTTTGTTTGTTAGGTTGTGGCGGGGGATGGCATCGAAGGCTTTACTAATGTCGAGTGTGGCTAATAGTGATCTGTGTGGTGGTCTAGCTGAATTGATGCCGTCGAAAGCTCTTTGTGTAAGGTCTGTGAGAAGAGTGTTTGTGGAGTGCAGTGGCCTAAAGCCATGTTGTGTTGGAGCTAGGGGTAGGTCAGGTGTAATTAGTTGTAATACTAGGCGTTCCATGACTTTGGAGGGGGAGCAAAGGAGTGTGATGGGGCGGTGCGAGGAGGGTAGCGTGGGGTCTTTGTTGGGTTTGGGGAAAGTGATGATGATACCATGCTTCCAAATGTCTGGTATTGTGTTGTGTGAATAGCTGTAGTTTGATATGTTAGTGAGTGCTTGTATGCCTTGTGGTCCCAGGTGTCTGAGGTGTATGTTGCTTATGTTGTCTAGGCCACAGGCGGGTGAGTGCTTGAGATTGTTGATGATATGCTTTGTCTGGTGATTGGTGAAGGGTGTATAGTCAGGGTCTGTGGGGAATTGTCTCTTACGTCGGATGACACGTCGGTCGTCTTTGTGAGGTTTTAGGTGGCTGACATGTGAAAAGTGATTGATGAGAGTGTTTGCTTGTTGTTTACATGAAGGAGTAGAGTCTGTTGTTGTGATTGCAGCATGTGATTGTGTTGTGTTGCTGTTGGAAAGTGTGATGCTGTTTAGTGTTTTGTATAGTTTTTTGGGGTTTGTTTTGTGATCAAGTGTTTGTAGGAAGTTATTCCAATTTAGTTTTTGTTGTTCTTGTATTTTGTTGTTAGTTTGGGTGTTGAGTGCTTGAATTTGTTGTGTGATGTCTTGTGTGTGGGGTGCTGGGGAGTGTTTCAGTATGTCGCGTTGTCTGATGAGGTTTTGAATTTCTGGTGTGAAGTTGGGGTTGTGTCTTTTTCTGTTACCTCTTGGAATGTGTTTCTTGTCAGCGTTTTGGATAGTTTTATTGAGTATGTGTACAGCATTGTTGATGTTAGTGATGGGTGTACTGTTTAGAGTTGTGAAGTGTTGTTCTGTCTCATTTGTGAATGCTTCCCAGTTAGCTCTTTTATAATTGGTGTATGTGTGTTTGTGGCTAGCTGGGGTGAGTCTGGTTTTGGTGGTGATAATGATCGGGAGGTGGTCAGAGCCTAAGGTTCTGACCACCCTCCAGGATGTTGTGGGGGCGAGTTCTGGGGAGCAAAAGGTGATGTCTGGAGATGATGGGTTATAGAGGGCTTGGTGAGGAATATGGGTATGTTGATGGATGTCGTTAAGGATGATGAGGTTATCGGTTTGGTTTTGTAGTACCAGCCCTCTGTCTGTGTCGGGGTTGTCGACAAACCAGGCCGACGTCTTGGCGTTGAAGTCACCACCCAGGATGATGTGTGGGGTGTGTGGGGTGTTTGTGATGTGTTGTAAGTGTGGTCTGTATTCATTTGGTACTGTAGGGGATGTTTGGGGAGGGATGTATGTGTTTATGATGGTTATGTTGGAGTTGTTGCCAGTGCGTATTTTAATTGACTGTATTTCTGTTGTGTTATCATTTGGGGGGAGGAGTGATTTGGTTTGTACACTGGTTACTATGTATGATATTTCTTTGTGTACCAGGGTGATGAGTCCACCGCCCCCGCCGACAGCCCGGTCTTGTCTGATGGTGGTGAAATTATGAAATGTGGGTGTTTTTTGTGTTGTGCGGAGTTTTGTTTCTTGTAAGATGGCAATGTGTATGTTGTGTTGTTTGATGAAGTGTGAGAGTTCGTGTTTCTTTGTGTTGATGCCATCTATGTTCAGTTGAAGAATGTTAATGTTATGTGCACGATGTACGTTGGGTGCTGCTGCACGAGGATGGGGTGGGGGTGGGGGTGGGGGTGATGGGGGGGGTGGGGGTGAGGGAGGGGCTGGGGGTTGGGATGGGTGAGGTGGGGGTGGGGATTGGGGAGCAGGAGATGGGGGTTGGAATGGATTAGGATGGGGTGTGGTGTGTTGAGTTGAGGATGTGGATGGTATGGGAAGGTTAGGTGGGTTAGGGAGGAGAGGTGGACGGGTTTTAGGGGGGGGAGTGGATGATATGGGAAGGTTAGGTGGGTTGGGGAGGAGAGGTGGACGGGTTTTAGGCGAGGGATTTGACTGGGAGAGGGAGGGGCATGAGGAACAGGTCCAGGTGTTTGTGTAGTGTTTCTTGGAGGCAAGTGTTGTGCAGGTGAAGTGGGTCCAGTTCCCACATGAATTGCAGAGAACTGAACCCTTAGTATGGCGACTCGAAGTGATGGGTTTTGAGCAAGTTGGACATATGTATGTGAACGTGGGTCCTGGGTTGCTCTCAATGTCTCCGGCTAGAAGAAGTCTTCGAGAAATGACAGCCGGAGAGTCATTTCTCGGTGTAGGAAAAACTGTGTGATGTGTGTGTGTGGTGTGAGAGGTGTGGAAATTCCCGGCGCGACCGAAGCCGCTCCAAGGACCCGTGCCCCCAGGGAGGGGGCAGGGGATGGTTGTGACGGTTTGGCTCCCGAAACTGCTCCCCGCGGCCGGCATCCGGTTTTCCTCCACTGGTCGTTGATTTTGTCTTCGGCTGTGGAGGGTCGGCAGCCATCCGCGGTTGGCAGCCTCGGGAGGTGGCCCCACGGCGTAGACGCCGCCACATCAGGACCTTACCTGAAGTTATAACTAATGGAAGTGAGGTATACCTGTATGCGGATGACACTAAGCTGTATAGAAGAGTGAGGAGTATGGAAGATGTGGGTTTGCTTCAAGGAGATGTGGAGGGCATGAAAGGATGGTCTGAGCATTGGTTAATGCCTTTTCATCCAAAAAAATGCAAGTACTGTACATGCGGATTGGGACAAGCAAGATAGACAAGGTAGGATACAGTATGTATGAAGCGATGGAGGAAGTGAATGCAGAAAAGGATATAGGAGTAGTGATAGACAATATGTTAAATTTCTCAGAACATTTAGCGGAAAAGAAAACAAAGCCAATAGAATTGTAGGGCTGATAAGGAGGACATTTGTGTACTTGACGAAGAAATCTTCAGGAATCTCTATACAGCGCTGGTTAGGCCGCACCTGGAATATGCGAACCAGGTGTGGGCTTCATATATGGTAAAGGATATAGAAGCAGTGGAGAAAGTGCAGAGGAGAGCTAGCAAGCTGGTACCAACGTTGAAGAACGCGGGCTATGAGCAGAGGTTGAGGACACTGGGGCTTCCGACACCGGTCGCTCCCGACGGGAGCGCACACGGGTGCGGGCACCACGTCTTCAATTGCTGGTACCACAACTGCGCCGGCCACAGGGGCGCGATTAGCGAGACTAAGCCCCGATAATCTCGTAGTTTGTTTACTACGTGGCACATTAGTGACGCGTCTGGCGGCGGAAACAGATAGATGGAGCTCCACCTGTTCCAGTCTGTCACCAGGGCGTCTGGCCCCCCTGCCGGCGTTATCGTCTGGCGGGTGAGGTACATTGGTAGTTTGTGAGTCTCCTCGGACGCAAACAGATCCACTTGTGGATGGTAAAGCTCCGCAATCATTTGGTTGAAAATGGTTTGCTTGAGCTCCCATTCTACTGTCGTGCTCTGTCTCCGAGACAGAGCGTCTGCCCAGACGTTTGCTACCTGGGAGATAAGATGCGTGAAGATGAATGTCCAGCCTGTTGGCTAGAATAAAAATCTCTTCCGACACGTTTAGCAACTTCCGAGATCTCGTTGACCCTTGTTTCTGAATACAGTGAACCGCATTCAGATTGTCCATTCTGAAGGCCACCGACTTTCCCCGTAAAGTAGAGCCGTGAGCCTGAAGGAAATAAAAGGGGACTAGTAATTCTTTGACATTGATGTGGGAGATTTCTAAATGGGACCAAAGCCCTTGACCCTGGTGGCCTTGGTTTGACTGAAAACCCCAACCTATCGTACCTGTCGCATCCGTGTCTACCCATACCGTCGGCGGAAGAGAGGTCCATGACATTACTGAGTGCAACATTTCCCTCTTCGTCCAGACCGCTAGTAAGTTGTGGATTAATTTTGGTATGGGCCAAAAAATTTCCGCCGGCAATAGTGGAAAATATTTGTTGCTCTCCAATATTAAACGCTTTACTTTCAACCGGCCCAACATTACAGTTAGTTGAATCCAGTTGAGAGAGCCGACCAGAGACTCCCAGATTCTTCGAGTCGTAGTCAGACTGTGAAGAAACAGGAACAGTTTCCTGCGAAATCTGTTTCGATTGTCCACACTCTGACTCAGAGTGAGAGCAGCTGTGTCCCAGACCAGCCCTATCCACTGAACTACTCGTGAGGGAACAGGTTTGACAGATTTACCTTGAACCCTAGAGTTTTTGACATGTTTTAATGTTATGTTGACATGATTTATGCATACTTGCTCTGTCTCTGCCACTACTAGCCAGTCGTCTAGGTACCACAAAATCCTGATCCCTTGTTTTAACAATGGCATCAGTGCTTGCCGGAGTAATTTGTGAATAAGCGAGGTGCCAGGTTCAAACCGAATGGCATCCTGTGAAAAACATAAGTTTGATCCCTGATCCGTAAGGCCAGAAATCTTTGAAATCTTTTGTTTACCGAGACGTGCCAATAAGCGTCTGTCAGGTCTAAGGAACACATCCACCTCCCGGCGGAAGTGTTAGCCTGATTTGGTGCACTGTTATCATCCTGAATGACTCGTTGTGAATGTGAAGGTTCAGATACGACAGGTCTACGACGGGTCTCATCTGAACACTGTCCCTTTTGGGAACCAAAAATAGCTTGGATGTGAAGACTGGGTAATTTTGAGGGACCGGGATGATGACATTCTTGGCAATCATTTCCTTGACCAGTGACTCCACCTCTAAAGAAACTAGATTCGCCGTTGTCGGCTGACGTAAGCGAGGTCGCCGGAGCCACTGCCAAGTGATGCCTTTGCGTGCCACCATCCTTGCCCAAGTGTTTAACGGCCATGCTTGGTGACACGTTCGGAACGACCCAGTTAGCAGACAAGGGTTCGCCAGCTGTAACTACCCTCGGATCCACCCGCCTTGAGACCGGCCCCGGGAGTGAGAGAGACTTTAGTTTTTTTATGATGGTGGAGGTGGTGGACGCTTCGCCGGCTGGCTGGCGTTGGCAGAAGACAGGCCCTGACCTGGTTTATTATAGCCTCGTCCTTTCTGACCTGTAAACTTACCCTGTTTATACCTGTACTGACCTTGCTGGGAGGAGCACTTACATAGATGAAAGGGCTTAGATCCCCCCGGCTGTCCCATTTGCGACAGGCTTGGGTTTGGGAAAAGAAAAGGCAGGTTTCTTAGAAGGGGCGGGACTATGTTTAAAGGCCTGAGCCATATTAAAAACTGTTCTCCTCACGTCAGGGGACATTAAAGAGGGAGTGAGCACTGGTGACATGACCACCTGATTCGCAATACGATCAGAAAGCTTCCGTACCAAGGACATCCTGAGATCTTGTCGTGCTTGCACCGCCTCAAGCAAGGCTGTGCGTATGTCACCCAATGACTGAATTGACGACTGAAGGAGTAGTCGCCGAGACAGTTCAACCGATCTTCTGGCATCCGCGTCTGCGATTGCCTGAGTGGACCGGAGCATCGATTTCGCTACCTGTTGCGTCACAATGTACTGGGAGAAAAGTCTAAACGCTTTCCCCCATAGCCTAAATTCTCGGTCTAGGTGAGTTGGGGTAGGGGTAGTGAAAGGGTCTTTGAGTTCACATAGATTGATTTTGGGGGCAGCTAAGAAAGCAAACAAAGCTGAAGGGATTCCGCCGGCAGAACACACTGGCATAGAGAACCAAGAATGACTATCCTGAGGGATTTGGTGGGAAGATTTTGAGGTGAAGGTGGTCGCAAAGTTCTGAGCCTCCATCTCCCATTCCACCCAAGGTCCCGGACCCAACTGCCCCACCTTCAAAACTGGATTAGCGGCTGAGTCTGTGACAGTTTGCAAATCTAGTTCTGGAGTGAGCGCTGACAGTGTCTTTATGTCATTAAAACCATCATGCTTGGACCAGTCAGAAAACAGTTTCGAAGCTGAGGCAGGGGGCAGGGCAGGTTTAGCAGTATAAACAAAATAGTCCTGGTGATAATAGTTAGGAATGGCCTTAACATTAACATCTAGTACATTCCCCAAAGTATCCAAGGCCTGTAATTTTTTAGATTTATTGCCTTGGATTACCCACTCTCGTGGCACTGGAAGTTCCCCTGACAAGGTAGGTTGAGCGACCTCTGGTTTAGTGGGGATCAAGTGTACCCATGACTCGTCTGGACCGTACAGTAAGGGCATAGCTACCTTTCTTATTGGTGCTTTATCTAAAGGGGGCGGATTGACATCCGTTATAACCCTTACATTAGAAGTAGTCAGTGCCGCCGTAGCAGGCCTAGTGACCACCGATGGTGATATA
The DNA here is from genome assembly GCA_032716605.1 of Paralithodes platypus. Lineage (NCBI taxonomy): Eukaryota > Metazoa > Arthropoda > Malacostraca > Decapoda > Lithodidae > Paralithodes > Paralithodes platypus. Next base: position 5,294 of record JAVRFV010000180.1, on the reverse strand, counting down.
GAGGGAGGGTGAGGGATCTGAGTCAAAGCAATAAAAGTCATCAGAGGCCGGACATTAGAACTTGTCATGGGAGCTCCCAGGTCCACTGTAGGAGTCTCCGGCTGTTGGCCAAAAAATTTAGTTAGAGCATTAACCAGCAACCCATCTATTTCCTCTGCCGTGACAAATTTATTCGATGATGAACTCAAAGGTGAATCATTACGATCCTGTGCGGCGTCTAAAACTGAACCCTACTCTTGCACTTCCATGTCTGAGATAATAGATACCTCGTCTTTGTCATCCGGCTCCCCATGAGAGGATTCCGCCGAAGCCGGAGTCCCATCTTGTTGCCAAGACAAGTCAGGAATAGATGATGGGATCGCCACGTCCCTGTGGACATCAGCCACTGTTTGTATGTTTGAGCCAGAAGTGGGTGTTCAGTCCCTGGTCGAGAATACCGCCAAACACCCAGGCCTTGTCCTGCACTCCCTTGGGAGTCCGAAATACCCTCAATTATGGAGCTCCCACTTGACTCTGCTATTCGACGATCACTGTCCACTGAACTCTCCAAATCTAGGGTTAGAATACAAAGTGGTAAACTGTCTTTTGGTACTGGCACTAAACTATCCCCATGAGATAGAACACTAGCTCTGTCGGGGGTAGAGGTATGATGAGAGGCACTAGACTCCGGTGAACGCCGGGAGGCCTTCCGATCATGTGAGTCCTTTCGAGAAGATTTGTGGCTACGGTGCGACCGCGAACTGCTTTTGGATTTAGAAGATTTCTCACTAACACCACTTGTTGACCCCTCTGTCTTACTCTTCTTACTCGTTGGTGAAGAAGAGAGGTTCGGCGGCTGCTGACTAAGAGGGGACCTGGACCTAGATCTCGCCCGTGACGAGGAGGCTGCCACCGGGGGCGTGGGTTCTCGCTGTCGCTTAGATGTGCCTGGGGCTGGAGAAAGTATAGAACCCTGTCCAGTCCCTGCCGGCTTACGAACAGTTACTCTAGAGGGACGTTTAATGGGAGGGTGCTCAATTAGTAACTTATCCCAAAGCGGGACGTTATCGCATTGAAGTGACTTATGAGCCACAATAGTAGTATAAGCGGTCATCTGCTGCCTGACCTCCCGTAAGGCGACCGCTGCGGTTTTATCATTGTCTTGTAAAACTTTAACAGTGAGTTGACAGCAAAAGGTACAGTTTCGCATCACCCACAGACCCCTTGAGCGGTCGAGACATTTAACACATTTTATACAAAGGGTGTGCGCAAAAATAGGGATACCTGAACAGGAGGGCGTAATGCATAAAGCAAAAACCGGGGCAAAGGTAGCCATGACAGAGACTGGTGGGAAACTTACTCCAGGTTCTGTATAGACCCGCCGGGACCCAGCTCTGGAAAAAAAGAAAATTTCCAGGAATTAATGCTCATAAGGTTAACCCAACATGTTCGCACACAAGTGTTAAATAACCCGCCGGGTAACGAGACGCAATACACAACGACTACAGCTCGCTACGCGGTGGGGTTCCTAAGTAAAAGATTTCAGAATATCTTAACTTGTCCAAAAGATTTATGAATACCCTCTGACATGATATAAAGACCAGCATGGCGTTTATAACTGATTTAGTCTTTCCGGTGGTGTTTGTTTCAAGATTCAATTTTTGAAGAAAAAAAACTAAAAAGACGCCGTCCCCCGAATTATCTCGTAGATCAAATACTGGGAAACCTGACAAATATACGAGATCTAACTTCTCCCGAAGTATCTTTTTAGATCGCCGTATGCTGAAGGCGGCGATACAAAACGTATCCCTCAATTGTCTGGTTAACTAACTGAATTGTAAATTCGTTATTCCCACCCTTCCAGGGAGCACCCGCCGGGTGTGAATATTAGTTTAAAAAAAAAAAACGTTAACCCCAATTGCGCCGTATGCTGAAGGCGGCGATACAAAACGTATCCCTCAATTGTCTGGTTAACTAACTGAATTGTAAATTCGTTATTCCCACCCTTCCAGGGAGCACCCGCCGGGTGTGAATATTAGTTTAAAAAACGTTAACCCCAATTGTGCCTTAAATTGCCGTATGTTGAAGGCGATACACAATGCATCCCTCAATTGTCTGGTCAACTAAACTGAATTTTGCAAATTCGGTCATCCCACCCTACCAGGTTGCACCCGCCGGGTGATTTAAAGTTTAAAAGTTAACCCCATTTGTTCCTATCCCCACTTCTTTGTAAAAGATCGCTGGGGAGGAAAAACAACAACAGCTTAGTTTTTTATTGGCTTTGCAAAACCGAAAAAACTACAAACAACACGTGTCCGAATGAACACTGTGAGATGGGTACAGCCATCCCGCCGGGATTCATAAGGAGCCTGATACAGGCACCACAGAGACGCAGTCCTGGGGAGCCACAGACCCCCACTCGCCGGGGAAACAAGCCTGTTTTTAAACCACGCATGGCTAAAACTCTGCAACCAGCCGGGTTTTTTCATGGTGTAACCGAGAAAAACCCGCCGGAAATAACCCACCCCGTCCAGATACCATCTGAACGCAACATAGGACCGAGGCGTAGCCAAAACACAACTAACGCCGGGCCCAACATAGTCCGTGGAAATAGATAGCCATACCCTACTAACCCAGGACACACATGACACATAGTACATATTTAGAAAATAAACAATAACACTTGTACATGTGGTAAAGCTACGAGAGGCTGGCTAGGCCTAGGCAGACGGAAAAAAGTAACAAGTCGGAATATAAACAAAAAGCACTGAATTATATCACAACAGGAACCACCGCCAACACACCACTGTGGACCCAGAAAAAACTTCACTAAGTGAAGAAAAATACGCTGGCAACGTCAGCAAAAATAAGCTACCTCATCAGAAAGATAAAAGGAAGCAATAATAACGCGTAATGAAAGCCGCCTGCATCACAAAACTATCCAACAGTGAAAAAGTTCACAAGTCCACAACAGGACCACAAGGGTACATCCGAAATAGATGCCCCAAACACACGACCCAAAATACACTGCACTGCGGGCAACTAGCCCAGGACACTCCTGCTACGCATATCCTAACCTTACTCGATACATCCCGGAGTAACCAAATGAGAAAAAACTCACTAGGGACGCAACAAATGCGGAACCAGCGGAGCGTGGGGAGACACGTCCGGGCAGGCGGAGCGCAGAGCAGAGAAGGAAGAATGACGCCTGAGTCAGCGTCTGGTCAAAGATCCACACAAGTACATCCACGATATTATGGAAAGCTTATTGAATAGTTATTCTTATTTTCTTTTTCTTTTTATTTTTTACAAAGTTTTTTCGTAGTGAGAACCCAATTCATAATGACTGAAGCCATGAGTGAGGTCGCGTACGCTCATGATGAAGGCTCCTCAAATTTTAAATGCTCTGCGAGGTAGATTCAAACTACGGCGGATGAGTGTTTGAAGAGGGTGCCTTATGTAATAGGCATGTTTGTCAATGATGGAGGGGCCACTAATAAATTATAGCTTCTAACTTTCTCTATTAACCTTTTATGTGGGACCTTATCGAAGGCCTTCATAAAATCGCAATATACCACGTCTATTACATCACCATCCTCTAGAATTTGCATCCAATCATCTACCACCTTAATTAGCTGTAGTACCATCGACCTCCCCGGCAAGAATCCGAACTGTCTCCCACTGAAAAGTTGGTTTGATTTCATATGCTCCATTATTCCTTCTCTAATTACCGTTTCCATTAGTTTACACACAACACTTGTCAAACTGACTGGTCTATAATTTCCTGGGTCATTTCTCTTTCCCTTCTTAAATATAGCTGTTATGTTCGCCTCTCTCCAGTCCATCGGGATTTGTCCTGTATTAAACGATACCTCAAATAACATTTTCAATGGCTCTACCAACATGTCACCTCCTTCCTTTATGATTCTTGGGTGTATCCCATCCGGTCCCGGGGACTTACTTCTGTTAATTTTTTCTATAGCCCTTCTTATTCTAGCATGGGGAAACTCTATTATTTCTAGTGCCAGTGCCTGTTTGATGGTAATAGTAGGCACTGCATCATCCGACTCCACTGTTAGTACCCCCCCAAAGTATTTCCCCAGCACCTCTGCTTTCTCCATATCAGTCTCCGCTCTACTCCCATCATCCAACCCCACTACCAGCTCTGGGATCCCTACTCTTCTTGTTAACTTTTCCTGAATGTACTTTCCAGAATATTTTTGGATTATCCTTCACATTTCTAGCAATCTCTCTCTCCCTCTCCTTCACCCCCCTCCTTGTCTCCACCTTATTTTATTGTGTATATGTCTGCGATCCAGTTCCACTTCTGTAGCTTCTACACTAGACCCCCTGTTCTTTTTTAACAATTTTAGTCTTTCCCACAATCGTTTCTTTCTTCTAATCAATGTCCAAAGCTTTCTTTTCATTGGCAATCTGGGTTCGTTCTTTTCCTTAATTTTGTTTTATCCTTATATTCCCTTACTGGTACACTTTTGGATACAGCATTCTCCAGTTTGACCCTAGTCTTCCTTCACATTCCTTCAGCATCTTCACCGTTCAAGTATTGTCCCCAGTCGATGGCCAAATACCGTCTCAGCAGCTCATCATCTGCTCTATCATACATGTATATTTGTGTATTGCTTCTATTATCCCTCTCTGTTTTAATATTGCAACTAAAGCTTATACAGGCATGGTCACTACGACCTATAGGGCTATCCACATTGACATGTTCCACTATACCCCTCCTCATTGCTAAAAATCAAATCAAGTACACTCCCCTGCGTCCCATCTCTATATTTATTACTGGCCCCTGCATCAGTGTCGATTATGCCTAGTACATAAGGCATCCACTTCAAACACTCATCCGCCGTAGTTTGAATCTTACCGCGCAGAGCATAACAAATTGAGGAGCCTTCATCATGAGCGCACGCAACCTCACTCATGGTTCAGTCATTATGAATTGGGTTCTCACTACGAAAAAACTTCGTAACAAAATAAAAACAAAACGAAATAAGAATAACTATTCATAAGCTTTCCATATAATCGTGGATGTACTTGTGTGGATCTTTGACCAGACGAGACTCAGGCGTCATTCTTCCTTCTCTACTCTGCGCTCAACCTACCCGGACGTGCCTCCCCACGCTCCGCTGGTTCCGCATTTGTTGCGTCCCTAGTGAGTTTTTTCTCATTTGTTTACTCCGGGATGTATCGAGTAAGGTTAGGATATGCGTAGCAGGAGTGTCCTGGGTGGGTTGCCCGCAGTGCAGTGTATTTTGGGTCGTGTGTTTGGGGCATCCTATTTCGGGTGTACCCTC
>JAVRFV010000179.1:0-24990 GCA_032716605.1 Paralithodes platypus | reverse complement strand
AGCCCAGCCTCACTGGCTGGGCTGCGTGACACTACCAGTGGTGTCTCGCAGCCCAGCCACACTGGGTAGGCTACAGGACACCACCACAAGTGTTTTCGTATTTATCGCCATATAATTCAGCCAATTAGACTGTTGAATCGAAATTCTTTGGATTATTATTTATATTATCATTAAAAACGTTGGACTTTATTAAATTATATTCCTACATGTTGTATATACAGACCTATTCCACACTCAACTCCCTACGCCACACCACAGGCGCCTGAGTAGATGCTCGTGCGTCTATACAGGTATCTATATGTATATATAATAAAAATGTTATTATATATACATATAGATACCTGTATAGACGCACGAGCATCTACTCAGGCGCCTGTGGCCACACACACTCACACATACCTATTTATACATCTAACTAGGCTTATATATACCGGTAGCCGTTATATGTGTGTATATTCTTCGTCTTACATATCCATCTTATAAGAACATATGGGAGTCTGCAGACAGTCGATTGGCCAACACAAGGCAGATCCCTCTCACACCCAACCCATCTCGTTCATACGTTTATCTAATTTTATTTTGAAACTCTATCGTTCTTGATCCCACAATGGCGCTAGGTATCCTATTCCACATGTCTATTGTCTACATATCTGTTACCATTATGGTATAATCAAACAGAATTAAAGTCATTCATACTTGCATAACGTGCTATAAGACAGCTTGACGACGTTCACAAGCACAAGTGCGTCAATGTGTGGATAGTTACATGTGTTTGTGTAAATTAATATGTTTGTGAGTGTAATAAAAAGTAATGCAAATACAGTATATGTTCGTAAATAAATGTTTGTTTACAAAATTAATGTTATATGGATGTTCAAATGCATGTCTACATGAGTATGTATGTGCGTGTGTAATGGCATGTACGTTTGGGTCATAATTTGGAAGGAACAAAATTATATATTTGTGAAAGAAATTGCAAAGTACACTGTAAAGTGATCAGCTCACTAGCAGTAGGCTTTCAAGAATAAACTGAATAGCTCAATGAATTAATTGGGTGTGAGCTGGATCTGCCTTGCGTAGGCCAGTTGGGGGGGGGGGGCGCAGTGCAACCTTGCATGCACGAGTAGGAATGTGCATGTACGAGCATAAAGCCTGTACGTTTGTGAGTGGAAATATGTGTTTGTATAATGGATGTACAAAATTAATAATGAATGTACAATATGTTTGTGTGTGTGAGTGTGTGTGTGTGATAGAGAGAGAATGAGAGAGTCATTCACATGACTTGTCTTTGTGAATGTGTGTTTGTGTTTGTGCTTAGGAATGCGAATATATATGTGTGCGTGTGGTTCTGAAAGAACATTAGAGGGTGGGTGCGATTGTGGGAGGGAATATCAATGTGTGTGTGTGTGTATTCTGATTGGAAATGTGAAGGCGAGTGTGTAATTGTGAATGTATGTTCGAATATATGTGCGTTGTCGAGTGGTAATCTAAAAGTGTGTGTGTGTGTGTACATATATGAATATAAATCACCGAACTTGTTTGTCAAGGTGAATACATGCAATGCAAGTTAATGACATTGTGGGTAGGAATACGAATATGTGTTCCAGAATGATTTTGTGCGTGAAAATGTGAATGTGCATGAGTTTGTGTGTGTTTATATAGTGAATCAACATAGAAGATAATAGGTAACATTTCTCAATTGATGATGCATATATTGTCTGGTGATTATTGGCATCTAAATGTGATGTTTGGTTAATTTAGGATAGGGATTGTAATTGGTAAATCTATAGCATTATAAAACATTTATATTGCTACCATGTGAGTGCGGCCGAAGAAGGTTTCCAACAAAAACACCCGCTGACCAACCTCAAGCTAATCCAGGTAATCCAGAAAATTAACACCTACTTGTAAATTGTACCCCTCTCTCTCTCTCTCTCTCTCATGTATATATATATATATATATATATATATATATATATATATATATATATATATATATATATATATATATATATATATTAACAACCTTGATGTAGGAATAACTAGCAAAATCAGTAAATTTACAGATGACACTAAAATGGAAACACTCCAAATAGATTTAGACATATTACACACATGGGTAGTAAACTGGCAGATCAAGTTCAATGTAGGTAAATGCAGTGTAGTAAAATTGAGTAAATCGATAGGAAATGCAGTATACAATTTCGATAACGTGGATATAACTAACTCAAATAATGAAAAAGACTTGAGAATCATCGTCAACTGTGATTTGAAACCAAGAAATCAATGCATCAGTGTTCGAAATAAGGCAAATAGAGTTCTTGGATGTATATCTAGAAGTGTGTGTAACAGAACAGCAGACATAATCTTGAAATTTTATCTAGCGTTAGTGAGACTACACAATGAATTATGCTGTTCAAAATTGGAGTCCCTATTATAACAACGATTTACAAAGACTTTGTTGTGAGGTAACCTGGTAGGATCAAAGGGCACGTGTTTAAACTAAGAAAAAATAGATGGAAATACGATATGAACAAATTTAGCTATAACATCAAGCTTTGTATACGTGGAACACTTGTGGTGGTGTCCCGTAGCCTACCCAGTGTGGCTGGCTACGGGACACCACCACAAGTGTTCCACGTATACAAAGCTTGATGTTATAGCTAAATTTGTTCATATCGTATTTCCATCTATTTTTTCTTAGTTTAAACACGTGCCCTTTGATCCTACCAGGTTACCTCACAACAAAGTCTTTGTAAATCGTTGTTATATACCCCTCACACGTCTTCTCTTCCAAGCTTGGGAAATTGAGATTCTTCAGTGTGTGTGTGTGTGTGTGTGTGTGTACAAATGAATGGTAACGGTGTGGATGGAAATATTTACGAATGGGTTTGTGAATGAAAGTACGAAATGTTTCTGTGATTGTGAATATAAAGTTGTGTTTGTGTAAGTGTGTGTGTGAGCACGTGGTTGTATGTTTGTGAGTAGAATTATACATGCCAGGATAGGTGCTTTTAATAGTGAATCCTTGTCCACTTGTAAATGAAAATGTGTGTGTGTGTTGTATAATATATATATATATATATATGCCATGTTCAGGTTACATACAGACATAGGGAAGATAAAGATTGGGAAATGAGTGAGACGGGGCGACACGATCTCACCTACGGTTTTCAAGTGATCTTTAGAATGTGTTCATGAAAAAAAAGGAATACATACAGATGGGGAATACCTTAACCACTTCGAATTTGCAGATTACAAAGCAGAACACCTTACCTTGTTGCTTTTAATGCTCCCGAAACCTAATTTCTCCATCTTACTACCCGTCCGGAACCGCCAGAAGACTATCGCTTATACTTCAACAATACAAACATCAATCATTCATCTTCTCTCAATATTCTTGGTTTCTCTTCTTCTTCTGCTCTTACTTAGAAGGACCATATTACCAGTCTTGCTAAGGCAGCCTCCCAGAAGCTGGATGTGCTCAACTGCCTCAAGGAGTTCTTTACCCCTGCTCAGCTTCTTGCTCTGTACAAGGGCACAGTGCGTACACACGAAGTTTGAAGCAATTTAAGTCATAGGAAGAGTGAAAGACTGATTCTGGGAGAGAGTTCCAGAGCTCAGCAGTTGAATAGAAGAAAGACTGTACCCTAGTACCAAACATATATAAATTCAATAATGTCCAACTCCAATATCCTTACAGTTATATTTTAGCAACTACTATTAATTATTACTACCTCCTCTCCCCAAAAGTGAATATATATATATATATATATATATATATATATATATATATATATATATATATATATATGTATATATATATACAGTATATATACCGTATATATACCTCCTTAATGGATGTAGGCCTAATGTGTTCAATCTTTCTCAATATAAGAACATAAACAAAATGAGTCTGCAGAGAGCCGATTGGCCCACACAAGACAGTTCCCTCTCACATCCAACCCTAATTACAAGGCCTAATTATAGGCTCAGCTCACTAATACCATGAGGATCGACCTCACCAAAACGGTCAGAGGACAGACAATGAGGGTCTGTCAAGCGCCGATTGGCCCACACCCGGTAGATTCCCCTCACACCCAACCCATCTCGCCCATATGCCAATCTATTTTTTTCTTAATGCTCTCTATAGTTCTTGATTCCACTATAACACTTGGTAGCTTATTCCACCTATCTACAACTCTGTTACCAAACCAATATTTGCCTATATCTTTTCTGAAACGAAAAAATATCTAATTTGAAACCATTTGTTCGAGTTCTTTCGCTATCACTGAACTTGAATACGTAAGGACGATTTCTATCGATTTCTATCAAGTCCTAGGACTTACATATAAGAACATAAGAAAATGAGAGTCTGCAGAAAGCCGATCGGCTCATATACGGCAGATCCCTCTCACACCCAACACTAATTATAAGGCCTAATAATAGGCCCAACTCACTAACACCATGAGGACTGACCTCACCAAAACGATCAGAGGTCAACATGGGAAAACGGGGGTCTGCAGAGAGCCGACTGGACAACAACCGGCAGATTCCACTCACACCCAACCCCCATTATAAATAATAAATAGGGCATTAGGATAACACCATAGAGGATTTGTTTAGACTAAATATATAAGAACATAAGAACATAAGAAAATGGGAGTCTGCAGAAAGCCGATTGGCCCAAGCAAGGCAGATCCCTGTCCCACACAACCCCAATTCAATTACAAAGCCCAATTATAGGCTTCACACTCTAATACCCTGAGGATCATCTTACCAAAACGGTTAGAGATTAACGCAGGATTATGGGGGTCTGCAGAGCGCTGATTGGCCCAACCCGGCTGATCCCCCTTCACACCCAACCCTTCTCGTCCATATGCTTATCCAATTTTATCTTAAAGCTCCCTACAGTTTTAGATCCCACTATAGCACTTGGTAGTCCATTCCACCCATCTACAACTCTGTTACCAAACCAATATTTGCCTATATCTTTTCTGAAACGAAATTTATCTAATTTGAAACCATTGGTACGAGTTCTTTCGCTATCACTGAGCTTTAGTACATTTGTCATGTCCCCTTTGTTAATCCCACTAACCCACTTGAACACCTCTATCATATCCCCTCTAACTCTGCGTCTCTCTAACGAATGTAAACCTAATTTCTTCAACCTTTCTTCATACGAAAGATTTCTAATATTATGGATCATTTTTGTCATTCTACGCTGTACTCTCTCCAATGAATCTATGTCCATTCTGTAATAAGGACACCAAAATTGGACAGCATAATCCATATGGGGTCTCACTAATGACAAGTAAAGTTTTAAGATAACATCAGCAGTTCTGTTACTCACACTCCTAGAGATGAACCCGAGAATCCTGTTTGCCTTATTACGAACGCTTATACACTGTTTTCTAGGCTTCAAATCATTGCTAACAAACACACCTAGATCTTTCTCGCAATCTGAATTTTCTAATTCTAAATTAGCTAGTTTATATTTAAAATTTGTTTGCATCTTCCCTATCTTTAATACCTTGCATTTGTCAATGTTAAACTTCATCTGCCAATTTACTGACCATTCATGTAAGGTATCTAGATCCCTTTGGAGGCACTCTATATCGCTATCTGAATCAATTGATCTCCCTATTTTAGTATCGTCTGCGAATTTACTTATCCTACTAGTTATACCTAAATCTAGGTCATTTATGTATATAAGAAACAACAGTGGACCTAATACCGATCCCTGGGGGACACCACTTTTGACTGCTCCCCACTCTGACTTGGTACTATTTATGCTGACTCTCTGTTTCCTACCAATTAGCCATGACCTAATCCATCCCAACAACGCCCCACCTATTCCATGTGCCTCAACCTTTCTCATCAATCTCTCATGAGGGACTCTGTCGAAAGCTTTACTGAAATCTAAATATATAATATCGTATGCCTTGTCATTATCTACTGCTTCATATACCTCTGAGAAAAAACTAAGCAAATTACTAAGGCAAGAACGTCCCTGTGTGAATCCATGCTGAGAAGAATTGATTAAGTTAAAAGTTTCTAAGTGGTTTCTCATTTTCCTAGCAATAATTGACTCTAGTAGCTTTCCTATGATTGAAGTGAGACTAATGGGACGGTAATTGGATGCTATTGATTTATCACCTTTTTTGAAAATCGGAACTACATTTGCAAGCTTCCAAGCTTCTGGAACTATACCTGTTTCTAATGAATTGTTAAAAAGAAATGTTAATGGGTAACTTAACTCATCTCTGCATTCTTTTAATACTCTGGCATATACCTCATCGGGACCAGGCGATTTCTGAGGTTTCAGTCTGTCAATTTCCTTAAGCACATCATTTCTACTTATAGTAACCGTACTTAACCTATTTTCTATACTATCTCTATATACCTTACGGACTTCTGGAATCTGTGCCAAATTTTCATTAGTGAAAACGGATAGAAACTGACTATTTAATGTACTGCACATTTCTAAATCATTTTCTGTCATTTCTCCTATCGAAGTTTTAAGGGGGCCTATTTTATCTCTAACTTTAGATTTATATAGCTGGTAAAAAGCCTTAGGGTTATTTTTTGAGTCATTGGCTATCCTGATTTCATAATTTCTTTTGTCTGTCCTTATACATTTTTTAACCTCTCTTGATAGATTCTGATAGTAAGCAAGTAGGTGAATTTCGCCTTTCTTTATTTTTCGATATATTCCTCTCTTTTTTCCTAGAAGGTCTAATAGTCTATTATTCATCCATTTGGGTTGGTTCTGTGTTGATCTAAATTTTCTTTTGGGGATATATTTATTTTGCGCATTGTGGAGTGAAGAAATAAAATTATTATATGTAGCTGTCAAATTATCCTGAGTTAAGACAGGTATCTGAGAGAGAGTATGTTCATTAGCGCACCTGGGTCCACTTAATAGTTTAACCATAGGATCGACTCTTAAGGCTCGTCTTAATCCACCATAATTGGCTTTTCTGAAATCTGGGATAAGTGTCGTATTCTCTTTAGCCTTTCCTGTCCATTGTATGTTAAAATAAATTGATTTATGATCACTATTTCCTAGTTGGTCTCCTATCTCTACATTATTTATCATTTGTTCATTATTACTGAGAACTAAATCGAGGATATTATTACCTCTAGTAGGCGAGTCTATGAATTGAAATAAAAAACTATCCTGTACCGCCTCAATAAACTCTTCTGAATCTGAGTCGCCGATTTGATGCTGCCAATCAATATTCGGAAAATTAAAATCCCCCATAATACACACATTGCTAAACCTTGATGCTATTTTCACTTCCTGCCATAAAGCTGTACCTTCGTTTCTACTCATATTTGGTGGTCTATAAATAACTCCAATAATTATGGTCTCACTACCTTCGCTAACCTCAACCCAAACACTTTCGTTATCAGTATTTAGTCTAATACCTGATTTAATACAGCTTTTTAAAGAACTCCTGACAAACACTGCTATTCCGCCGCCCCTCCTACTTGTTCGGTCGCGTTTAAACAAACTATATCCTGGTATATGGAATTCTGCTAAAAAATGTCTTGATTCTGTATTAATCCATGTTTCAGTCAGTGCTATAATGTCTATATTTTCGTTGCTAACAAGTGCTCTAAGTTCATCCATGTTGTTACATAAACTCCTACAGTTTGTATAATATAATCGCAATGAATTTATTTTACTGGTATCGGATTTACCTTTATTTCTAACTGAATTCCCATCTTCTGTTACACCTTTAATATTTCTACTAGCAGTACAATTAAAATCCTGTGACTGATATTTTCTATTCCTATCTGATGTACCAGTACGGCAATTTACCCTATCTAGACAATTATTCTTACTCATATTCTCAGGCTTTATTTTCAGCGAAACCCCGCGACAATCCTATCTATTGACCTAGCTATATTACCATATTACCATATGGATTCATATGGTAATAGTTTGTTCTAGGACCTACATCAAGTGCTTGATTTATTACCAAGATAGTTTGAAATAGTATTAGTAAATAAGGTGAATATGGGCATTGCTCTAATCAAGATGGGTTGGGTGTGAAAGGGATCTGCCTTGTGTGGGCCAATTGACTTTCTGCAGACTCCCATTATCTTAGGTTGTTCTTATGTTATGTTCTCTCTCTCTCTCTCTCTCTCTCTCTCCTCCTTTGTACTCCTTTGTAATCCTCTTCTAAGCAACAAGTGCCAAAGTACATATATAAATTCAATAATGTCCAACTCCAATATCATTACAGTTATAGTTAAGTAACTTTTAACTAATTACCTCCTCCTCTACCCATATATATATATATATACATTCATGCATACAATACGTACATATTCTTAATAGCACGTTAGCATCCACTATTTAATCTATCTATCTATCTATATGCTCAGGCCCAATCCCCATTTTGGGGGTAGCTGACTCAAGACAGAGCAAGAACAGGGAAAACACAAAAACAACATAAAACAAAAAAAATAAACACAGATAAAAAACACAAACTCTCACACATCCAGGTCACCCAGGAGAAGACCCAGAGACCAGGGTTACCAAGGTCGCTCCAGCACTCCCACGGCCCCTGACCACCCGGAGAGGTTCCGATCTCGGCAGGCAGACATGCAGCGGAGCCAAAGCCACAAGCCCTCCCACCACACTTCCAGGCACACCCTTCATATTAATCGTCTCCCCGGGCCAGGCGCCTGATGGACTATTATCTAGTCCAACTTGCGCCCGACCCCTTACTCCAAATGACCACGTGTTCACTCAACTATTCACAATCATTCTCCATTCACTCCTGTCCACCACCACTTCCCCTGCCTGATCTATAGTCATTCCTCTATCATCCAAAGCCTTTCTTACACAGTCTCTCCATCTCAATGGGGGTCTTCCTGCCCTTCTATCTCCCTTTGTACCTGACTCGCATATTCTCTTTGTAAGCCTTCATCTCCCATTCGTTCAACATGACCATACCAGCTCAGCACCCTTCTGTCCACTCTGGCTGACAAATGTTCCTGCTGCCCCACTCTCCTACGTATCTCTTCATTCCTCAATCTGTCTCTACGAGTAACTCCACACATACTCCTCAAGCAGCTCATCTCTATTAAATATTCAGTTAAATATAAAAATTGTATCAACTAAGAAAAGAGGTAGTGGGGAATGGGAGGAGTATAAATTGTAATTAAAGGACCAAGGCAGTCAATGGTACCAATTAAATGTGATTAGAGGATCCACCTGGTCCTCTAATCACAGATTATACTCCTCCCACTCACCAATAATCTATTTTTGTTCTAATGCTTCACCCATTGTATATTCTAATATACACACACACACATATACTGTATATATATATAATGTGTGTGTTTGTGTGTGTGTTATAAACATTATAATAATTATTAGTTGTGACTGACTGACTTATTAGTTAATATTGCTGTCATATTGCTAGAAAGACGAATATGTAGAGGAAATAATGATAGAGGTGTTTTAAGTGGATGAAAGGTATCAATAAGAGAGATATGTATATGGTATTATAGCTTAGTAACCTGCCTTTTGTCTCCTTCATACACAGAAAAGAAGAAGAAAAAATAAGAAAATGGGAGCCCGCATAAAGCCGATTGGCCCACACAAGGCAGATCCCTCTTCTCCCAACCCATCTTGTCCATATGTCTATCTAATTGTATTTTGAAGCTCTCTATCATTCTTTATCGCACTATGGCGCTAGGTAGCCTGTTCCACAGGTATATACAACTCTTACCAAACCAGTATTTGCCTATATTTCTTGAAACGAAAAGTATCCCATTTGAAACTATTTGTTTGAGTTTTCTCGCTATCGCTGAGCTTCAGTACATCTTTCATATCCCCTGCATTTAGCCTATCTCACTTACCCACTTGAACACCTCTATCATATCTATCATATCATGTCATCTGTAAATTTACTGATTTTGCTAGTTATTCCTACATCAAGGTTGTTAATATATATATATATATATATATATATATATATATATATATATATATATATATATATATATATACATGAGAGAGAGAGAGAGAGAGAGGGGTACAATTTACAAGTAGGTGTTAATTTTCTGGATTACCTGGATTAGCTTGAGGTTGGTCAGCGGGTGTTTTTGTTGGCAACCTTCTTCGGCCGCACTCACATGGTAGCAATATAAATGTTTTATAATGCTATAGATTTACCAATTACAATCCCTATCCTAAATTAACCAAACATCACATTTGGATGCCAATAATCACCAGACAATATATGCATCATCAATTGAGAAATGTTACCTATTATCTTCTATGTTGATTCACTATATAAACACACACAAACTCATGCACATTCACATTTTCACGCACAAAATCATTCTGGAACACATATTCGTATTCCTACCCACAATGTCATTAACTTGCATTGCATGTATTCACCTTGACAAACAAGTTCGGTGATTTATATTCATATATGTACACACACACACACACTTTTAGATTACCACTCGACAACGCACATATATTCGAACATACATTCACAATTACACACTCGCCTTCACATTTCCAATCAGAATACACACACACACACGGTTATGTGTATGGTTATGTAATGTTTGAGAACAGCCGAATAAATAAAAATGGAGGTGGCGTTTTATTTTATATCAAAGAAAGTCTTAACCCGACCCTCGTGTCAAAACCTCAAATTGTGAACGTCGACACATCTTTTGTGCTAATAAAGAATAATAAAGGTACAAAAATAATACTTGCGTTAATATACAGACCTCCAGCTCAATCAGTGCAAACTGACCGAGAAATTTACGAACAAATTGCAGATGTAAGTAACTCACAAGATACCGTAATTTTTGGCGACTTTAATTTACCTGTGACCAAGTGGGGCGATACTCTTACTTCACACTCCGGACATGACTTGTATACGAACTTGCAAGAGAGTTCGCTTTATCAATTTGTTCGAATGCCGACCCGTGGTAATAACGTTCTTGACATTGTACTTGCAACAAAAGAAGAATTGATAGAGAATTTGAATGTTGGTGATGAATTCAGTAACAGCGACCATCGTACGATAACTTTCACTTTAAAGTTTACTAGTAACGAACCAAATAGTAGCATCGAAAAAGTCCCTAATTTCAAGAAAGCAAACTTCCATAAACTTAGAGCTATGTTTAAAGAAACTGACTGGAGCTTTTTAATTAACAATAACGACATAAATACATCTTGGAAGTTATTCGAAACCACTTACCTAAAAGCAGTGCAAGACTGCATACCATCGAAAATACGGCGTCCAGGCCATAATAATAAGCCCAAATGGTGGAATAAAGATATTTCAAACTGCCTGCTTGCTAAAAAATGTGCTAATGATAGATTAAAATCCTCACAAAATGACGAAGAACGGGTGAAATTTGTAGAGCTACGACGCAAAGCCAAAAAGTTAATTAAGCAAAGTAAAAAGACCTTAGAGTTACATATTGCGAATCAAAGTAAAACAAACCCGAAAGAATTCTATAGTTATATCAGAAAGAAAAAAGTAGTTACTTCAACTGTTGGACCGTTAGTCGATGAAAAAGGAGAATACACCAAAGACGAAGTACAAATGAGTAATGCCCTCAATACCTTCTTTGCATCAGTTTTTACAACAGAAGACCTCAGTGATATCCCTACACCATCGCCGATTCAGATTGATAATTCAGATGTTCTAAGCAATATCACCGTTACAGAGAGAGAAGTATTGAATTGTTTAGATAAACTCAAGGTAAATAAAACGCCAGGACCTGATACAATCTCGCCTAGAGTTCTAAAGGAAGCTAAGAATGAGCTCTCCAAACCACTGACATTACTATTCAATAAATCCTTGCAGTCTGGAACTATGCCTGATCAGTGGAAGCTAGCCAACGTAACACCGATATTCAAAAAAGGCAGCAAATCCCTACCCAGTAACTATCGTCCAATTAGCTTAACCTCAGTTGTATGTAAAATGCTAGAAACGGTCATACGAGACAGACTCGTAAATCACTTGGAGGAAAATAACATACTTAAAGATACTCAACACGGCTTTCGTAAAAAACGTTCCTGTTTAACAAACCTCTTAGACTTCTTCCACGATATCCTCAACCTCTACGATGAGAGTAAAGCTGTAGATATTATATACCTTGATTTTCAAAAGGCCTTTGACAAAGTTCCCCACAAACGTTTACTGCTAAAACTAAAAGCGCATGGAATACAAGACGGTGTGTTGAAATGGATAGAAAATTGGCTCAGCAACAGAAAGCAAAGGGTAGTCATAAACGGTAAGGCATCTAAATGGACCAATGTAAGTAGCGGGGTACCCCAGGGATCGGTACTAGGACCAATTCTCTTTCTAATTTACATCAACGACATAGATGAGGGTCTCACCTGCACAATCTCAAAATTTGCTGACGATACAAAAATTGCAAATAGCGTACTCTCAAAAGAACAAGTTGACGATATGCAACACAATCTAGATAAATTGTCATGTTGGGCCCAAATTTGGCAAATGAGTTTCAATGCGGATAAATGTAAAGTACTACATGTCGGATACCTAAATGAGAAAGTAAACTATTCGATGAATGGCACTCAGCTTAAGAATGTAAACAGAGAAACTGATCTGGGAGTAACAATATCGAGTAACCTAAAAACCGAGTCAACAATGTTCAGAAGTTGTTAAGAAGGCAAACAAAATAATTGGCTTTATAGGCAGGTCATTTGAGCATAAATCCAAAGAAGTTATCCTAACCCTTTACAATTCCTTAGTCCGCCCTCTTCTGGAATACTGCGTTCAATCCTGGTGCCCTTATTACCAAAAAGATATAAACAAGCTAGAACGAGTTCAACGTAGAGTTACCAAAATGATACCTAGCCTAAAGAACAAACCATACGAAGAGCGTCTTAGAGAATTAAATCTATTTCCTTTAACCCAGCGCAGATTAAGAGGCGACTTAATTCAAGTGTTCAAAATCATCAAAGGCATCGACAATATGAACTGTAGTAAGTACTTCACTATCGACCAATCTAATTACACGCGGGGAAACGGTTACAAAATTATTGGTAAATCTTTTAACTCGCACGAATCTAAGAATTTCTTCTTCAATCGAGTTGTCAACTTGTGGAATGGGCTTCCCCGAGACGTTATAGACTGCAGCACCGTTGATTCATTTAAATTCCGCCTAGACAAATATCTCGCATCAAACCCGCGACTGACTGCGTTTGTAAATGAATAACTTTATCCTCCCCTCAGTTACTAACCCATATGTCCCCTACTAACTTCCTAGTCCTGCCACGTTAGTGGCAGGGCAGTAGTTTCCTTTCCAATGTTCCCTTACCCACTCTAAACCACTGTTTGGACACTTGATCCTCAGTGTTTTGGAGGACAAGCAACCTAGAAGGGTCACTAGATCTGTTGTTGCTTGATTTCCTTTGTACTCCTTTGTACATTGATATTCCCTCCCACAATCGCACCCACACTCTAATGTTCTTTCAGAACCACACGCACAAATATATATTCGCATTCCTAAGCACAAACACAAACACACATTCACAAAGACAAGTCATGTGAATGACTCTCATTCTCTCTCTATCACACACACACACACACTCACACACACAAACGTATTGTACATTCATTATTAATTTTGTACATCCATTATACAAACACATATTTCCACTCACAAACGTACAGGCTTTATGCTCGTACATGCACATTCCTACTCGTGCATGCAAGGTTGCACTGCGCCCCCCCCCCCCCCCCCCCCAACTGGCCTACGCAAGGCAGATCCAGCTCACACCCAATTAATTCATTGAGCTATTCAGTTTATTCTTGAAAGCCTACTGCTAGTGAGCTGATCACTTTACAGTGTACTTTGCAATTTCTTTCACAAATATATAATTTTGTTCCTTCCAAATTATGACCCAAACGTACATGCCATTACACACGCACATACATACTCATGTAGACATGCATTTGAACATCCATATAACATTAATTTTGTAAACAAACATTTATTTACGAACATATACTGTATTTGCATTACTTTTTATTACACTCACAAACATATTAATTTACACAAACACATGTAACTATCCACACATTGACGCACTTGTGCTTGTGAACGTCGTCAAGCTGTCTTATAGCACGTTATGCAAGTATGAATGACTTTAATTCTGTTTGATTATACCATAATGGTAACAGATATGTAGACAATAGACATGTGGAATAGGATACCTAGCGCCATTGTGGGATCAAGAACGATAGAGTTTCAAATAAAATTAGATAAACGTATGAACGAGATGGGTTGGGTGTGAGAGGGATCTGCCTTGTGTTGGCCAATCGACTGTCTGCAGACTCCCATATGTTCTTATAAGATGGATATGTAAGACGAAGAATATACACACATATAACGGCTACCGGTATATATAAGCCTAGTTAGATGTATAAATAGGTATGTGTGAGTGTGTGTGCCCACAGGCGCCTGAGTAGATGCTCGTGCGTCTATACAGGTATCTATATGTATATATAATAATTTTTTTATTATATATACATATAGATACCTGTATAGACGCACGAGCATCTACTCAGGCGCCTGTGGTGTGGCGTAGGGAGTTGAGTGTGGAATAGGTCTGTATATACAACATGTAGGAATATAATTTAATAAAGTCCAACGTTTTTAATGATAATATAAATAATAATCCAAAGAATTTCGATTCAACAGTCTAATTGGCTGAATTATATGGCGATAAATACGAAAACACTTGTGGTGGTGTCCCGTAGCCTACCCAGTGTGGCTGGGCTGCGAGACACCACTGGTAGTGTCACGTAGCCCAGCCAGTGAGGCTGGGCTACGGGCCAGTGGTGTCCCGTAGCCCAGCCTCACTGGCTGGGCTGCGTGACACCACTGGTGGTGTCCCGTAGCCACTTCGTTTTTTTTTCCTGGCGACCGCTAGCGAGTCTAGCGGTTCAGAGACATTAGCCTAACCTAACAACCTTACCTAACCTATCCTATCCTAGTATTATGGGTGGGGGCTGCTGCCCCCACACCCCCGCTGGTTGGGTAAAACGGTAGAAATCCAGTTGGGGTGGTGTGAGTAACCGTAGATTTTCGTAATGGGGTCAGAGGGGGCGGAATGCCCTTATAATATATTTCCACATATTGCCACCTATACCACATCACTTACCTCGTCGTACCTTCCTGTTAAATACAATAATAATTTGTTTAGCTCGTATAGGTGCAATTATAGAACAATTCCTTATTTTTATTTTTTTTTTAGGCTAGGCCTAGGGTAATTCTTTTCATAATTTTGTTCCTGTGATAGGCTACTTTCAAATTTGTTGAGGAAATAGGCTACCCTAATCTAACCCAGCTAGGCATTGCTAGCCTAACCAAAATACCATACATAGGCCTAACGGCCTAGGCTAAACAAAATTATTCTCAACACCATTTATTTGTTTATTTTTTAGGCTAGGCCTAGGGTAATTCTTTTCATATTTTTGTTCCTGTGATACTTTCAACTTGTTGAGGAATAGGCTACCCTAATCTAACTCAGAGGTGGTGGGGAGTTGGAATAAAAAATTTCCGCAATAAATGAGGGTTACAATCTACTAATGGTAGGCTACGTGTTGTGTGTTGTCGCAGCACATGAATGTGTGCACCAATTAACCTTGACTAGGTCTAGGCTGGCATATGTAGGCTATTCATAGATTAATTCGGCCTGTCATAAGACATTAAGGATACAAATATATTCATACTTTGTATTAAATGCCTTAATGGTGTTGTAAACATAAGTTAACAATCATATTGAGCTATTATTGCCTCAATAATGACTTAGTGTGTCATAAAGAGCTATACTGCAGACGAATTTGTTATGGTCGCGGGTTGTGTTATCGATATTTGTGTACGTATATCCGGGTCAAATTCATGTAAGGGTGGTCTGGACCACCCTTTGCGAAAGGGGCTTCCTACGATCAAATATGGCCGCTACGACGTTTCGTGAATACCAGCGTTGAGTCGTAAGGCAACGGTAAGGGAGTTTTCGGATCGTACGACCGTTAGTGAATCCACCTCCTGTAATTTAAGAATCAGCCTTTGGCCGGGACATTTTTAAAGCTTGATGGAAGTCAAGGGAGAAAATTAAAAGAATATAAAATACATAGATAAATCGACCAATAAATAACCCTTCCCCCCTTAAGCGCATTAGGCTCGCTATCGCTCGCCAAGAAAAACTCGACACATAAATGGTACGAAAGGTCTTAATATTGACAAAGAAATGAGGTGAAAGGTCTCAAAATCGCCAAACTAACGCAACTAACGTCTCAAGAACTCTAAACTATTATGCTAAACATGAGGGAGAAGGGGGTCCATAAAAAGCGACTACCACCTCCTTTAAAGGGTACAGATTATTACCAACACTTTATAATATATCCTCCCTATAGCTATATTTGTTGAGTGTATGGATTTAATGGATACAGGTTACCTCAGTTGACCCTTGATATGATATTTTCGTTAATTATCATTGAGAAATTTGCATGCTGTTGCCATTTTCTTGGTATGTTTTAGTTTGTCCCTTAGACTAACAAACACGCCTTCCCAGACTTACGTTAATATAAGAAATGCCCACCCATAACCTCTTTAGGCTAACTCCGCCTCCAGGTGACCTCAATTTGACCACTTGCGAGTTTCAGGCTATAAGGAAGTTGGAGCCTTGAACATCGATATTAAACAGAAATGCAATAATAATGTAAGTTTCTGATGGATAAATGGTATGTTGAATTGGGTTTTGGGTTTTACGTACTACGACTGTATGTTATCTGTAAATTCTATTAAATATCGTTGTCTATAGCTCCAACTTCCTTATAGAACGAAACTCGCAAGTCGGCAATTCCAAGCTCCGGCCTCCAGAGAGACCAGAGCAGAGAGTGTGTATAGGAGAGAGGAGTCTTCCTATGCATTCTATTAATAAAAAGGTGCCTCTAAACGTTGCCAGTTACCCTTTTTCGACATTTTTTGTTTTCAGCGCCATCTATTATTATGTTCCTTCCAACAACCAACGGCAGAACTACTCAACGTAAATAAATCTACGGATGTACCCTCCATTTTTTTTTTTTTTTTTATTATATGTACCGGTAAACTACTTTTCTCTCTCTCTCTCTCTCTCTCTCTTTCTGATTTCGTATGCACCCAGTGGCGTAGCTAAGGGGGGGGGGGGGGGGGGGGGGGGGGGCGGGAGGGGGCTGTTTGAAATCGCCCCCCGGGCCCCCAAGAGAAGGGGGCCCCCAAATGGATCTGAAAATAATATTAATTATACTAATAGTATATACTGTATATATCTATCTATCTATTGCCTGATGCCGTGATCCCCGAAGGGGTGGCCACGAACGAACCGCCCCCATGCACCTCTGTCCCCAGTCAGTCGCGGGCCCCCCCCCCCCCCAGCACCGCCTTCGTTCATGTAGTTCCTCACTCCATCCTTCCACCTCATATTCGGTCTACCTCTCCCCCTCTGTCCCTCCACCTCGCTCGTACACCCTCTTAGTCATTCTCACGCTTTCCATACGTTCCATATGGCCGAACCATCTCAAGTTGTTCCTTTTCACACTTTCCAGCACATCTACCTCCTCACCACACCTCCTTCTTACTTCCTCATTAGTCTGTCTATCCCTCCATGTAACTCCGCACGCACTCCTTAAGTAATTCATTTCCACTGCTCTCACTATTGGTCTGAACCAACGTCCATGCTTCGCTTCCGTAAGTCAGTGTCGGGATTACCACACTGTCATGCAAGGACTTCTTCACTTCCATACTGACCACCCTATTTCTTGTTACTGCTTTTAGCGTTCCTACAACCCTCTTCCCCTGTTGTACCCTCTCCCGCACCTCTTCATCCATAGTCCATCTTTACTCAACACACTGCCCAGATACTTAAAAGAGTGACGACCTAGATCTGCCATAGACCGTTTTCACCTCACCCCCAAGACTTCACCCCTTTCCCCGTAAGGACCTTGCTCTTCCCCGTATTTTCCGGCACACTGTTCCAAACTCATTTACCAGACCCTGCAACTCCCATTCATTATCATCATCAGAACTGTATCCGCAAACAGCAGTATAGGTAGCTTCCACTCAATTCCCTCCCTTTTCAGCGATACACCAACATCCACTGCTCTTGATAGTATTTCTTTCATAACTCCATCCATATATACAGTAAACAACCACGGGGACATCACACACCCCTGTTTCAAACCAACATTCAGGTCAAAGAACTCGCTCTGCTCACTCTCCACACGTACTGCCGCCTTTGCACCCTCATACATGCTCTTCACTGCTTTCAGCAACTTGCCCTCTACTCCGTATATTCTAAGTACTTTCCACAAACCTTCTCTATCCACTCTGTCATAGGCCTTCTCCAAGTCCATAAAGGCAACATACACCTTTTGTTTCTTCTCCAGATACTTCTCCACAACACAATTCAGGGTAAAAATCTGATCTACACATCCTCTTCCCTTCCTAAAACCTCCCTGCTCGTCGCCTATCCATTTCTCCGTTCTCACTCTCACTATCACTACCCTACTGTATACCTTCCCTACTACGCTTAGAAGACATATTCCTCGGTGGTTACCACACACTCCTCTTTCCCCTTTGCCCTTATATAGGGGGACTATTATGCCAGTCTTCCAGTCATCGGGTGCACTCCCCTTCTCCCATGCTAGTTTGCACATTTTCCATACCCATTCTATCACTATCTCACCACCATACCTCAACATTTCCCCACACACTCCATCTGTTCCTGGTGCTTTCCCCAACTTCACTCTTTTCATGGCTTCCCACACTTCTGACCTCCTGATCCCCACCTCCTCCTCCACTACTTCTCTTCTTCTCCCTCCCATACCATATCCAGCTATGTTTGCTGGCTCTTCATTCCTTTCATTTAGCAACTCACTGAAGTACTCCCTCCATCTTTCGACTCTCTCTTGCTTCTCGGCTAGCATTCTCCCATTCTTATCTTTCACCTTACTGTTTCCTTAACTTTCTTGACTTCTTTCCAGAACAGTTTCTTACTCTCCCTCCATTTTACACTCAGATTCCTTCCAAATTCCTCATCTACTCTTCTCTTACTTTCCTTCACTACTCTCTTCACCACCCTCTTACTCTCCACGTACCTCGCTCGTTTCTGGAATCTTCATTCCTCTACTACCCAACCACTCTCTATATGCTTTCTTCTTTTCTTCCACAGCTATTCTTACCTCTTCTGTCCACCATGCTGTACCTTTCACTCCCCTCCCTCTTCTCTTCACTCCACACACCTCCTCACATGCTGCACAGATCTCATCCTTAAACACCTTGCTCATCTCCTCCACTTCCTCCATAACTTCCAGGTCGAACCCACCTAGTCGTCTTTCCACTGCTCTCCTGTACTCCTCCCTGACTTCCTCCTCCTGCAACCTCTCCACCCTCCTCACCATTCCACCCTCCTCTCGCCTCCCTCCCGCTCTCCTCACCCACTTCTTTTGTATCCTAACCTTAGCTACCACTACATAATGATCAGACAGACCCCCTCCAATACCCCTATACACCCTAGCATCCATCACAGATTTCTTCATTCGTTCATCCACACATACATAATCAATCAATGACTTTCGTTCCACCACTGTCTTATCCTTCATCGTCAACATCCGTTTCCACGTGTACCTGTGGATCATTCTGTGTCGGAAGAAGGTGTTGGCTATCCACAGCCTCCTCCCCACACATACGTCCACAAGTGCACTACCATTCCCATTCACCTCTGATGGTACCCCCCACCCTCCCACCACTCCCTCAACTTTCCTATCACCCACCTTACCATTCATATCCCCAATCAGAAATATTCTTTCGTTCTTGTCAAACTTCTCCAGGCACGCATCCACATTCATCCAGAACTCCTCTTTCTTTCTTTCAAGTATATCCTCTGTCGGGGCATACACGCATACAATCACCCACGTTTGTATTCCTACTTTCATTCTCACCCACACAATCCTTGAACCCACAGACCCATACTCTCTTACACATTCCTTCCATTTGCTACTTACAAACAAACATGCACCTTCTCTCGCTGTTCCTTCACTCACTCCAGCACACACACCCATTCCACATTCCCATTCTCTCACATCTGAACCTTTCCATTTGGTCTCTGTCATTCCACATACATCCAGCCTGGCATTCACTAACACTTCCAGAACCTCTCTCTCTTTTGTGCCATCATTCATGCCACTAACATTCCACGTAGCCATTCTCAGAATGTCCGAAGGCATGTCCTTAGTCGGTCGTGGTTCGTCAACGTTGGTTCCGTCCGCATCCGAGGCTGTTCGTTCGTTTTTCTTTGCTTAGATATTTTTTCCGGGTGGGGGTCACAAGCCCACCGACCCAACCTCTTTAGTCGCCTCTTACGACACGCAGAAGGCACGTGGGGCATATTCTATTCCCTAACCCCCAGGGGGGGTTATATATAAGTAATATATATATAAGTAAGTATATATAAGTAATATTAATAATGAGTAAAATAAACACCATGTGTGTTTTCTGATTTAACCTCTTTCTTTTCTTCTATCCTGCGACGTCATGGGTATTTAAAATTAGAAAAATAACGATCACTCCATCAGTATTGATTTGGCGGTGCAAGGGGAAACATCGTCGCTCTCGCTCCTAGCCTCCTACCCGCCACTTGCTTAGGACGCACTGCCTATAGGTAGGCCTAATGATTATACTTTATATACATTACAAAATAGCACTATTGAGTTTGACAGTTGGGTAATATACTGTGTTTTTCGTAAGCATGTGTAAAGGAATAATAAGATATAGCCTAATTTGACAACAAGAAACATGGTGATTGTTAGTAAGTTGAGTGTATAATCGAAGATTAGGCCTACATACAATTATATATAAATATATGAACCAAAAATTTCTGTAATATTTTCTTTTTCGTGAACTGTAATGGTCAAATCGATAGCTATATTTCATAGATAACCTATGTACTTAACCTTGTGAGAAAGTTGAGTGGTATCGAAGATATTTGTAGAGTAGGCTAAACTTCTAAAGTGCTAAATATTTAGGCCTTGAAATTTGTAGGACTATGTTTTGGTCTCATATTTTTTTCTCGAACTGTAGGGGGCCTAACATAGCCTATACAATGTTTATGGTCTTACTAAACCTTAGCTTTATCGTGAAAAAGATGCATAGTCGTTTAATATTAGTCAATTAACCTCTGAAGTGCGCATGGGGGTAATTGGAAACGTCCCCCTGTGCTGACGTATTTGAGGTGTTTCCGTCACTAAAATATTCATTGTGCCATTAATAGCATTAATACTTATCCATATGCGCCTATTATGGGTTGATTATAAAGGTATTAACCTGAAACAACAATAAAACGAGTGAAAACAGCGTTTGGATGGTCAAAATCGGAGATATAGCCCGCGAGTTGTATAATGTATGGGTGAGGCAATCTGCTTTCCGCCAATTTCCCCAAGGCCACTGAGACACAGTCGATCGATACTCTCTCTCTCTCTCTTGCACTCGCGTGCTATCAGTGATGACCACACCCTCCAATCGGATTTCTAATGTTAGCACGAAAATATACCTCAGAATAAGGGAATAACAGGGAAAATAGGTGATAACTGAAGGAGAGGAGGAAAGTGGGGAAGGAGGGGAGGTAGAGGACTGAGATTTTGCATGGCCCAGGGGCCAAAAAAAAATAAAAAATAAAAAAAAATTTTTTTTTCGATGTCAAAAGTTGATTTTTTTTTTTCTCTGACTCTTAAGAGTCTCCCCACAGTGCGCCGGGGGAACTCTTAAGAGTCTCCCCGCAGCTCCCGGGTTAAGTATGGGTGCAATACATCAGCTAAAATAGAGCATAGAGAGGCAACATTAATGGTGTAGAGTGTAGGCTACCTTGGTTAGGCTATGAGCACTATGACTCATTCTTTCAAATTTACTCTGGATCACTTTTATTTATGCTACCATACGCCTTCCATATAGGCTATAGGCTATGGTGGCTGTACATATCAAGCCCAGGAACTGTGAAATAAGAAGGAACACAGTTGTGAGCATTGAATACTCGTTTGTAGGTTAATCTAGCCCTTTGGCTGGTTCAGGGTCAGGTGCAAACGTTGGTAAGCTTTCTAACCCATAGCTTACTCTGACTGTTCCTTGTACTTGTATATTTTCTAGATCTCAAGTGACGACGTCTCTTGCGTGGATTGACCTCCTAATCTACCAAGATTGGAAGCCAAAGCGTCACATCTTTCCTTTGCCCCTCAACTTTCTCTTCATAATTGCTGACGGGCACAGGGCCCTGGGTGGGGCTTTGGTTTCCCGGGCGTTTCCGCACCCTCCTCAGCTCCCCGCCATGGAGTGGCTTCGGTCGCCCAGGCTTTACTGTGGTCGGCGGGGGGCGGGGGAGGGGGGGGGGGGGGGTTCTGTGGGGGCGCTAGGTTATGGCCTTGGCCTTGCTCGGGGCCTTGGGGCTGTTCGGCCAGGCAGCTTGGGGAAAAACAACAACAACAACAACAAGTTACTGGGGTTCTCAAGAAGAGACCCCAGTATTGAGATTTGAGGTAATGCATAGCTTGATTAGGCCTACCAATGACGCCTATTTTAACTCCCTAACGCCAGTGGTGGGGTTGAAATAATATTTTAATGTTATCACGTTTCATGTACATTATTATTTTTTATTATTTTATTAGTATTATATTTTATATTCTTATTTCAGACATGCCTAATGAACGACAAAGAGAAAGAGTTCATCAAAGTGGTATATGTTTTACAGTATTGTACCATCCATTGTACATGTATTCCTAATCCATTAGATAACGGTGATATAATAATTAATTGTATATTAAATTATTACCAGTACCCCACTATTGAGTCATGGATATCGTCAAAATGCACCTAGGTAGCATTATTATTCTAAAATTTTCTCGGGGCGGCTTACAGCGCCCCCCCGAACCCCCCAGCTGATTAGGCTCGCTTCGCTCGCCACCCCCACCCCCTTCTATAATAAGCAAACTAAAATGCCCCAGAACGAGAAGCCCACCACAGAAGCCATGAACGAACACCACACAGAAACACCAAAGGAAAGGTCCACAGAACGAAAGGACCAGCTGACCGAGCCAGCCATTTCAGACAGGCCCAAGCCCGCAGGGCTAAACAGCTCCAGGACACACCCATTTACCTTTTCTAAAACTGACCATTTTCCACACCTCACGTACACTAACCCCCTCGTGTCCTACACTCCTAACTACAAAGATGATGAACAGGAATATACATTCATATTAAAAACACCCATGCCTGTCCCGACGTTGAGCCAATGCCAACACATCAGACAGCCATAAATATATCTATGTATGTTCTTACATCCGAGAAGTAGATGTTATATATCTTAGAAGTTCAAACACCCACGCTTGTCCCTAGACCTCGTATATCATATTCCATGACGAGTATAGATATATGTAACCCGTGCTCAGTCGCCCCTTGCATTGCTCCTCTAGTAACTAAGTATTAATATTAACATTCCCTAACATCTTGTCTTGCCAGACTAAGCTTCTGAAGACCCATCGCCCCATAAATCTATGTATGCAATCCTTAGGTTAAGTATTTTTATCCGCCATTGTGTTCACCTTTTTCCATTTACTTTCCACAATTGTCATACGTCTTCCCCTTGCCTCCTTCGTATCCACAGCCCACACTACGCCAATTTATTTCGTGTCTTACACCTCTTACCCCAACCAGAGATTGTATAAGATAACCTGGTTACCAGTATCTGTCATAAGTACCCCGAAACAATAACTAAGTACCCCTACGAACTGCCGCTGTGGTGGTATTTTATATTTAATAGAAAACGCAGTTCCCAGGGCCAACTAATAGTATCCATAACCCTCTGACTGATCACATAACTCTATCTTTTCCAGACTCATATACCACCCCATAGTTGCATTCCCCGGTAGCATTTGGCTAACGTATTCTACTGCCTTTTCAAACTTCCATATCAATTGTAGCCTAATGCCACCCCCACGCCCAGGGACCTTAGGGGCAAAATTTCCCTGTAGCCCTTGAACTCCCCCCCCCCCTCTCATTAAGACACCCGCGCTTCTCGACTCTTGTCCGACCTAGCCTCTCTCACATACCTCTTGAAGATCCTTGAATTGTCCGTTACTAACGCTCTCCAACCTTTTATATATATACTCCTATCCAGCCTACCTTCACTTAGTAGGCCAGAACAACATTAGAACTTTACTAGCCCCTTGCATGCCATCTATTCTCTTACGACACATTCACAACCCTGCACCCAATGGTCGTCGGTGCGAGGCTAGCCGCCCCGCCAGTAACTAACTTCTATTGCCATACTTCCAGATAAATGTGGCAGAGTTAGCAACCCAGTCTCCACCATATCCAGCAAACCCTACAATTAACAACCAGCCGAGTAAAACCAGCTAGCTAAGGCACCTTCGGTTTTGGTATTAAAGACACTCACATCTGTCTCATACACAGAGGGTTATTACAAACACTGGTGATATGGCAAGCCCCTAGCCACAGCCGCCGGACGACTATATCAGAGAGAGGGCGCCCAGCTCCCCCTTTTTGCCCACCCGAGGAGGGAGACCCCCACCCCCGCGGAGGTATACCTGGCCCCTGTTTTGACTTTCGAGTCATTGCCAGGTAGCACAGGAATTCTTCCTATCAATGAACTAACCATGAATGACTAACACCTTTACTAACATCTATTAACTCACAATAAACCATTTACCTTTCTTGCATGCTCTGATCACTAAATTAGCACCTCAGCTATACCATAGAATGAAGATTGAACAATCTAGAGAGACGCTCCTATCACAGCTGTCCCCATCCTCCTCGCAAAGTAGATCCAGTCTCTCTCCCCTAAATACGTCCAGTATAGCCAAAATAGTACCTCTTACTAAGGCTCAGTTATATGAAAATATAAAGGCT
>JAVRFV010000178.1:102139-199119 GCA_032716605.1 Paralithodes platypus | reverse complement strand
GCGGGAATAGCCTCACGAAAATATGCCAGGGCCTGGGATTGAACCCGGGACCCTTAGGCTATGAGGCGAACACCTTACCAGTGTCACCAAGAAAGATATCCCATTTGGCCTGTTCGGCTCAGGGTATTTCCGCATCCGAGGTCTGTTTAGGCTAGCCTATTTTCACTGACTTTACACACAGACTTGTATCTTTTCACCCATAATATATAATATCATTCATCCTCTTCCCAGATATATAAAATTACACATAGACCTGCTCTGCCTTGCATCCCAATGTGTGCACCCTAATTGCAACTCCTGTCTTCTGTCCTGCTTTGTGCTGTGTGGCCTGTGTTCCCTCAATGTACAGTATACCGGGCCTTACTAAATTGCGTACAGTTTTTAGGAGATTTAGCTCAATAACTATTGTGAATATTTATATTTGCACAAGGGAAAAGTGGATTGGTGTGTGGCTCGCCTCTTTGGACTTTCTTTCACTAGTGACTACTGTACTATAATTTTCTGTAGTAACCCTCAAAAATATTCAAATGAGGAACTATCGTGCCTTCCATCTTTATTTCAAGACATCTTCAAAAGTATCTCTGAAGATTTCCTGAAATAAAGATGAAAGACTCGGGAGCTCCTCATTCTCACTTTTCCTGTGGGTCACTATATATTTGTAGGCCTATTTTATTTTATTTATATCCTTTTATATGTATGTATTGGTCAGGAGGTGACGCGACTCTACGGCATCCGTGAGCCTGGCTCGGAAGAAGCTACCCCAGTCGGTTCCAAAGCTTGGGGTCGTCTGCGTTACCACCTGCAGGAGATCATCTACCCCCTACTGACCTCCAAGTACACCCTGACTACCGCCACCTCCCGCCTCCCCTCCACACCCACTGGTCCCATGTTTGGTACCTCCCGGGTTAAGTCTCTGCAGCACTGGCTTACCTCCTGGGAGTGCTCTCTGGTGGATCTGCTTAAAGGGGAAAGAGCCAGTCAGGTTAGTTTGTATAGCTCTGATCATTTTATTTTGTTAAGCGTTTTTTTCCACATAGCGGTTTTGATTAGTTCCTTTGCGTTTATCTTGTGTCGTCCCAGTTTTGGTTTGTTTATTTTGCAAGTTTTACATTATAATTACTGTAGGCTACTGTATAAAGCTTTTATAAGTTCCTATAGGTAGCGCCAACGAACTTGACAAAAATCTTGATCACTGACCTTTTCGTAACTCAAAAGAGACTAGAGCAAACTTGCTGTAAATATCCACACCTATTACCTGGTGGACTCTTCCCAAATGAGAGGAATTTCAGCTTGATTGATTTCATTCATATTGAGTTATAAGCAGTTAAAGGGTCAAGATTAGTGTAAAGTTCGTTGGCGCTACCTATAGTAATTTTGTTCTCTGCCTGGTCTAGAGTTTGGTTACTTAGCTGAAGATCACTTACGATGGTGATCACTCAGCTAAAGTGTTTGATCTGGAAGAAGCATCCATCCAAAAATTGCATTTACTTCAAAGGCAACTAATTTACAAATTATTCTTGTGTTTACTGACCTGTTAAAAGTTCTTCTTTAACCACTTAAGGACGGGCATGTTTGTTGACATTTCCGTGCTGCTGGCCGGGGATATTTACCAAAAACGAGCTTCATTCCATTCTCTTTTTCATGCATAAACAAGAGCCAGAGCGTAATACAATTATATATCCGTGAAAGGGTGATAATAGAGCTTTCCAATGACACCTGAATCATCCTTGTACGACCACGGGTTATCTTATAGCGATCGCGTAACCGGAGGTGAAAATACCCTAAAATAAGGTAATTTCAGTAGTTTTTTCCTTGTCTCGCGAGGACGGGTGATGATGGGAAGACTTAATACACGCCAGTGGTGCCGACCGGTCGAAGTCCAGCTGTTGTCCTCCCAACGTGCGGACTCTCTCAGAGCTCATAATGTGCTCAAAAGGGCGCCCGTCATATGATGGGCACCGCAGGGGTGGCCAATATTCTCTCGCCCGTCATATGACGGGCATCGTCGGTTAGGTGTTAGCAAGCCTTGGGAGAGTTCTCAAAAATTAGTTTTGAGACTCGACCTTAACCCCCTACTGTACCAAAGGGTATTACCATCAATGTACCTTCCAGTACCAAGCAATTTGGCCAAAATGGCTTCAGAGTCAAGAGAGAACACCCTTCCAACTCAAAAGATGGAGGAATACTGCTTCTCCTAGCCTGTGTGAGCTTGGATATAAGCTGAGAAGTGTTGCCAAGGTCTTACAGCAGTGCTCAAATGTCTTGGTACGAGGCACCGATTGATACGGGCTGTTAACCCCTTCAGACTCATATGACGCAGAGGTTGCCAGATTAGCAATAAGAAATAGAGTTCTCTCACTCTTATAATTACCTCTCCAAAATTAGTTTTCTGCCCACAGCTAACTCAAAGACAACTGCAGAGGTTGAAGTAACTAAACTAAAGGTTTCTAAATACCCCTGATGGTAACAAAGGCTTTAAAGTATCCCTAATCGGCTCAAAATCGCATCATATGTCGGAGAGGGTTAAAAGGACCGCATATTATTGACAGACATCGTCCGTCACTGGTACTGACTAGTGACTTTTTTACTGTCAGCCAACGTACGTCGCTGGGACAGTGGGTGTTAAATGTTTTGTTATCTCAGGTGTTCAGTGCGTGCAAGCCGATCTTACGCCGCGACACCACGACGGCCACCCACCTGCTGCCGGCCATCCTGGTGTGTGTGTTGTTGTTGTTGTTCCCCAAGTTGCCTGGCCGAACAGCCCCAAGGCCCCGAGTAAGGCCAAGGCCATAACCGAGCGCCCCCACAGAACCCTCCCTGCCAACTACAATAAAGCCTGGGTGACCGAAGCCACTCCATGGCGGGGAGCTGAGAGGGTGCGTAAACGCCCGGGAAACAAAAGCCCCACCCAGGGCCCTGTGCCCCTCAGCAATTATGAAGAGAAAGTTGAGGGGCAAAGGAATAATGTGACGCTTTAGCTTCCAATCTTGGTAGATTGGGAGGTCAATCCACGGAAGAGACGCCGTCACCTGAGATCTTGGTGTGTGTGTTGTAGTTGTTGTTGTTGTTCCCTAAGCTGCCTGGCCAAACAGCCCCGAGTCCCTAAGGAAGGCCATGGCCACGGTCGGGCTTTCCCACAGAGCTCTCAAAGAGTGTAAATTGTGTTGTTGGCGTAAGTGGTTGTGTGAAATGCAGTCTTCTATGATGTGTTTAATGGTATGGGGTGCTGTGTTACAACCCGGGCAGGTGCCGACGACGGAGTCATCCAGTCTCTTCTGATAGCTCAGAAGGGCCGGATGGTGTCCGCACCTCAGCCTGGCCAGGTGGACTCTGTCCTCGCGAGGAAGGGAGGATTCAGAAGGATGGATTTCGGGAGGTCGTGCTTGCAGCTGCGTGTTGTCTATGAGTGAGTGAATGGAACGGCGAGTGATATGAGTATGGATGTGCTTCCGGAAGATGGTTGGGGGTGGGCAGGGAGGGAGAGAAGACAGTATTTGTGTGTGATAGCGTGTGCTGGGTGTTGTTTTGATATTTCTTGGTGTCTGTGGGTGTGTAGCCATGTAGTGTAGTGGGTGGTGTTGATTCGTGGAGGCTGCCAGGAATTGTGTGCCTCTCATGTCTAGATGATCTTTGACTTTGAGGCCTTTGGTTTTTTGATGTAGGTGATCTGTGGGTGTCATAGCTGTGCATCCTGTGATGATTTTCAGGGCTTTATTTTGAATGGTCTGTAAGGCCTTATGATGTGTTTCAGCTAGGTTGGAAGCCCAGGCCGGGCTTGCGTATTCCATAACTGATCTTATGTATTGTTTGTAGACTGTGGTGGTGGTTTCTTTGTTGTGTCCAAATTTTGTGTGGGCAAGTGATCTGAGGGCGTTAAGTCTGGGTGTCAGTTTCTTTTTCGTGTTTGTGGTGTGCTGTTTGAATGTCATTTGGGTGTCGTATGTTACTCCTAGGATTTTGTGTGTGTGTGTGTGTGTGTGTGTGTGTGTGTGTGTGTGTGTGTTAGGGGTGTGTTGTTTATGTTGAGTCCTGGGACATAATCGTGCTCGCCTGTCCAGCTTGTGAGGAGGGTTGCAGTGGATTTAGCTGGGGTTAAATTGAGTCTGTTTGTAGTGCACCATTCATGTAATGTGTCGAGATAGTCTTGAAGGAGTCTTGTTGCTGTGTCTGGGTTTTGGTGCATGCTTGTGAGTGTTATGTCATATGCGTAGGAGGCTATGGTTATTTGGGGTGAATTTGGTGTATTTATATCATGCATGTACAGATTGAAGAGTGCGGGCGACAGGACGGATCCTTGCGGGACTCCGTTTGGGAAATTTCTAATGCTAGATGACTGACCGGCAAAAAATACGTGTGCACATCTGCCTGCTAAGAAGTTGGCCAGCCATCTTTTTGTGTTGTTGTGCATGTTTGTGTTGTAGATTTTGTTTGTTAGGTTGTGACCGGGGGTGGCATCGAAGGCTTTACTAATGTCGAGTGTGGCAAGTACTGATCTGTGTGGTGGTCTAGCTGAGTTGATGCCGTCAAAAGCTCTTTGTGTAAGGTCTGTAAGAAGAGTGTTTGTGGAGTGCAATGGCCTGAAGCCGTGTTGTATTGGAGAAAGGGGTAAGTCAGGTGTCATCAGTTGTAGTACAAGGCGCTCTATGACTTTGGAGGGGGTGCAAAGGAGTGTGATAGGGCGGTGTGAGGAAGGTAGCGTGGGGTCTTTGTTAGGTTTGGGGAATGTGATAATGATAGTGATACTGATAATGTGGTGTGTGTGTTGTGTGTGTTGGCTTGTATCCATTCGGCCCCATTCAGCCTACTGTGCTGTTTTAAGACGTTTACCCCCATCCAGGTGTCAATATTTTCCTGGCGAGCGGTAGCGAGCCACCATATAATCTGTATATATATATATTTTTTTACAGCAAGCTAAATGTTTACATTTTTCGATAGAAAAATGCCGGATTTCTCCATACAATGTTGGCTCGCTATCGCTCGTCAGGAAAAAATCGACACCTGGATGGGGATATATATACGTCTTAAAACAGTTGGCTGAATGGGGCCGAATGGATACAAGCCAGGGAAAGAGAGAGGGAGAGAGAGAAAAAAAAAAAAGCGAGGTGGGATCCCTTAATTGTTTTGTTATCTCAGGTGTTCAGTGCGTGTAAGCCGATCCTTCGCCGCGACACCACGACAGCCACCCACCTGCTGCCGGCCATCCTGGTGTGTGCGTTGTGTGAGGCTTCCCAACACCAGGACAAGATTCTCACCGAGGTGTTGGCCGTCATGAACAATATGCTGGAGAAGGACAATGTGGAATCTTCATCTCCACTCTCCATGGAAATAAAGTAAGTTGAGGTAAAAAAAAAAAAAAATAAATAAATAAATAAATATATCCACTCTCCATGGAAATTAAGTAAGTAAGTTGAGAGACTCAGACCAAGAGTGAGAGCAGTGGAAATGAATTACTTAAGGAGTGCGTGCGGAGTTACATGGAGGGATAGACAGACTAATGAGGAAGTAAGAAGGAGGTGTGGTGTGGATGTAGATGTGCTGGAAAGTGTGAAAAGGAACAACTTGAGATGGTTTGGCCATATGGAACGTATGGAAAGCGAGAGAATGACTAAGAGGGTGTACGAGAGTGAGGTGGAGGGACAGAGAGGGAGAGCTAGACCGAATGAGAGGTGGAAGGATGGAGTGAGGAAGTATATGAACGAAGGCGTTGGGGGGAGGGGCGTCGACTGACTGGGGACAGAGGTGCATAGGGGCGGTTCGTTCGTGGCCACCCCTTCGGGGATCACGGCGTCAGGCAATAGATAGATAGATAGATGATTGTAGTCTTGTATCAGAACCTTGCAGACGTTTTGGGTACCAGTATTATGAATCATTATTGGGATGGAATTTGTGCTGTACCTAGTATCAGTGCATTACCACAAAGCCCACCGAAATGCCCAAAAAAATACCCTCATTGTTCCCTGATTAAATAGCACTGTATGAATATTCCCATATTCAAAATATGCTACAGGAGGGCAATGCCTAGTAAGTTAATTGCTCAATAGGTGGCGTTCTGAGAGTGAGGGTCCGAGTCTAGGGGGTGAGACGTGAAGCACAAAGATGAAGCAGCATAAGAGATGGGGCTGCTTCGAGCCGTGAGCAGATGCTTCACATGTCTCGCTCCCTAGACTGGAACGAGACCTCACAGGATTCACCGTGTTTAGCGGTAGAATGAACAAGCTCTCAGCCTATGCCCGAGAGGGAGGCTAGTTGGAATATAGAAAATAAAAATAAATGTTGGAGAAGGACAACATTGAATTTTCACCACTCCCAGAGAAATTAATAATACTAATAATATAGATAATGTTAGTAATGATTCTATGTGCCAGGTGGTATAAATATGACAGGCCTTACCAACATGAATTATATGATCAACCATCCTAACGTTACCAAACACTTACCATAAGTACTGGAAACTGTTTTTTATTGTTACTTTATTAACTACATTAGTGTATATGGCAGCACTGTGTGATATTATATTTAGTGGATGATAAATTTCTTCGTCTTTTAATTGAAATAATCATCATCATCATCTCCGACGCCGTGTTTTCCCCTGGGAAACCCCTGCTAAAGGCTAGCCATGATAGAAATGCCTCCAGGCTAATTTGTCAAGACATACTTCCTTTGCCTGTGCCAAAATAGCCCTTTCACTACATGAAAGTTGTTCCACAATATATTATGCTTATATTACGTTACAGACAGCTGGCAGTTCAGACAGTATTCACAGCCTTGGACTACCTTAGTAAGTGGTGCCAGAAGAAGAGACAGGGTGAGACACAGACCAAGAAGGGCCGCGGAGCCTTCGTGCCGTCCAAAGAATTACAACAGGTAAATGCTAGTTTTTACCGCCGAGCACTCCTTTGTTTGATAGGGAAAAGGAATGCCCTTGTTACAGGGACTTTGTTAGACATTTGCAACGAATCACTTGACCGAGCTGCCTAAACTCTTGACGTCTACCAATGTCACGAGATTGACCCGCAGACCCTTCAATCAGCAGTCAGATGTGCTACTGACCATGCCACGGCCCTTAAAGTTAATGCCAAAAGTTATGTCTCGTTTCTATGTTTAAAGTTATGCCTTCCTTCCATGATATGTAAAAGTATGTCTTACAGGTACTGTACTTCTTTAATTTCAGCTTTAGTAAAAAGATATAAAATGCTGGATTGAGATTGCTTTATTTTGTATAGGCTAATTTTTGCCTGTTAGTAAAATTTGCCAGAACGTCCCGGACTTCCCAAACTTGACTACTTCCTTTAACGTGACGATAGTGCGTTGTTATATGTGCGATTAGTTTGCTTGGGAAACAGATTAACTTGCTCATGTAGTAATGTACACCCTATGTGGTGGATTGTGTTCTTTTATTTAATAATTTTCATTTTAGTAAGCGTTGTTTCCACATAGCGATTTTGATAATTTAATTTGACTTTATATTGTCCTTGTCCCAATTTTGGTTTGTTTAGTTTGCAAGTTTTACATTTTAATAAACATAACAGTCCTTCATACTTTAGAGTAAAAAATAAGAATGATACGTTTTCTGTAATATTGGTGGGAATTGTTGTCGGGCGCCAGTTGGAAGCGCCTGCCCCGGGGAGCCGGTATACTGTATATGAAGGTTACGCCTGGATGCGTGGTGGGCGGGCTTGTGGTGGTACAGCTTCACTGCATGTTTGCCTGCTGAGACCGGAACCTCTCGTGGATGTCTGGAACCTGGGAATCTTTTGCTGGAGACCCCAAATGGGCCTGCGTCTCTGGGTCTTCGCCTAGGTGACCTAGATGTGTGTGAATTTGTGTTTTGTTTTTTGTGTGTTTTTTGTTTTGTTGTATTGTCCCTGTTCAGGCTCTGTCTCGAGTCGGCCACCCTCAGCTTTAAAAAAAAAAAAAAAAAAAAAAAAAGGGGTATGTGCCTGAATATATAGATAGATAGATAGACTGTACAACACTATATAATGGGCGGGTGCCCAACCCTGAAAGGGGTTGAAATAGGGGGCGGGTGCCCAACCCCAAAATGGGTTAAAATAGGGGAGCTATTCCCCCGCCAAAGGCGGCTTTCTAGGGCCTTTCCTAGCTGATGCTGAGAGGATTGGGTTCTAGTCATGTGGTGATGGGTTGGTCTATCAGAGTGAGAACTGAGTGATCTCTGCCATACCCATGGCTTACTCTGACTGTTCCTTTTACTTATATATTTTCTAGATCTCAAGTGGATTGACCTCCCAATCTACCAAGATTGCCAAAGCGTCACATTTTTCCTTTGCCCCTCAACTTTCTCTTCATAATTGCTGAGGGGCACAGGGCCCTGGGTTTGGTTTCCCGAGCGATTCCGCACCCTCCTCAGCTCCCCGCCATGGAGTGGTTTCGGTCACCCAGGCTTTATTGTGGTCGGCAGGGAAGGTTCTGTGGGGGCGCTCGGTTATGGCCTTGGCCTTGCTCGGGGCCTTGGGGCTGTTCGGCCAGGCAGCATGGGGAACAACAACACTATATAATTTGTCTTTAGAAATATAATTCTTTGAAAAGAACTAGTGCCTAAATAAATATGTCTGTTCATTAAGGTACTAATTAATTTGTTTATTTGTCTATGCAGGTTATGAAATTCCTGGAGAAGATCCCAGCAGACATCCTAGCTCAGACCTCCTTCAAGAACCAGGCGTACTCCCGCGCCCTGCTACACATTGAGGCGTACATCATGGAAAACCCAGACCAACTCAAGGAACATCTACACTTCCTGCAGGCAAGCCATATAGTTATAATAATATTAAGTACACTCTGTCAAAGAAGTATCTGCACCCCTACACTGATCATTGGTGTGTACAGCTCGGTAGGGTTGGCACCTCTACCTGCAACTATATCCATGTGTCAGAGACGATTGTTTCTGACACATGGATATAGTTGCAGGCAGAGGTGCCAACCCTATCAAGCTGTACATACCAGATGATCAGCGTAGGGGTGCAGATACTTTTTTGACCGAGTGTACATGTAATGGCGAGCCATGACATAATCAGTGGAGCGCAGCTGCTGATCAAAAGGTCAGCAGGTCAAACCAGCACTGTCAAAATGTTATTGGTAGATGTCAAGCTCGGGCAACTTGACCTAGCAATTTGTGACAAACGCCTAATGTTTATGGCCACCCTTCACGGGAATTACGGCGTAAAAAAAAAAGAAGCTCACTAGTGCTTGCTTTGAGAATTGAAATTACATAAAGTTTCATTATTCCATTACAGTAGTGCTAATGTATTGATTTGCTTCTACTAAACTGTGGTCTTTTATTTAATAATTTTCATTTTAGTAAGCGTTGTTTCCATATAGCGATTTTGATAATTTAATTTGACTTTATATTGTCCTTGTCCCAATTTTGGTTTGTTTAGTTTGCAAGTTTTACATTTTAAACCATATAATTAACCTTCATCACACTATTTACACAATCGTAAGGTTTTAAAAAGAGATAGGTCTTCAATTGTTTCTTGAATACTTCTGGCGACGTCTTTTCAATTTTAATGTAGCTACGGTTAGAGGATTTTGTGCAGTTTAAGAAGGGTCTGTGGTAGTAAAAATGGTTAAGAGAGATACTTCAAATCTGCTAATTGCTGGAGGCCCTTTTTAAACTGCACAACAATCTTTCAAGAGTAGCCAGAACAAACTTTAAAAGGCGTAGCCCACGTTTTGGTTTGTTTATTTTGCAAGTTTTACAATTTAATTAACCCTTTCACGCTTTTATGACGCAGAGGTTGCCAGATTAGCAATAAGAAATGGAGTTCTCTCACTCTTATAATTACCTCTCCAAAATTAGTTTTCTGGCCACAGCTAACTCAAAGACAACTGCAGAGGTTGAAGTAACTAAACTAAAGGATTCTAAATACCCCTGATGGTAACAAAGGCTTTAAAGTATCCCCAATAGGCTCAAAATTGCGTCATATGTCATAGAGGGTTAAGAATGGGGTGGTAGGAGTATATGGAAGAAGGTCAAAGATATGCCTAGCAGCCGTATTTATCCTTGACTGACATAGTGACTTTACTACCTTCTAACTTGTGTTGTATACCATCAGTGTATCTACGTGTCCCTGGATGAGCCGGACGGAGTGGCTGGTGTGGCGGCCGTGAGACAAGAAGACCCCACGCTGGACCAACAGGTTATACAGTACCAGGCCACAGGTACGCTCACGGTTCTGTAGGGAGCCCATATCGCTTTTTTTATCTTTATCTCCCTCTCTCTTTGGTTTGTATCCATTCGGCCCCATTCAACCTACTGTTTTAAGACGTTTACCCCCATCCAGGTGTCAATATTTTCCTGGCGAGCGGTAGCGAGCCAGAATATATACTGTATATATATATTTTTTGACAGCAAGCTAAATTTGTATATGTATCGATAGACAAATTTCTCCGGCAAAGCCGGATTTCTCGATACAATGCTGGCTCGCTATCGCTCGCCAGGAAGAAATCGCCACCTGGATGGGGATAAACGTCTTACAACAGTTGGCTGAAGGGGGCCGAATGGATACAAGCCTGGATACTAGTCTTAATCATCATATTCTGGTTACCATTTTGATCAGTTAATTTGTGTTTATATTGTGTCGTCCCAGTTATGGTTTGTATATATTATTCATGGATCTCTTGTTGTCACTCAGTGGTCTGGTTAAACTAATGAAAACAAAAATCACGGATTCAACCTTTTGTTTTAAGTTGTCTGGTCATTAAGTTGTCTGGTTATTATTATTATTATTATTATTTTATTATTATTATATTATTATTATATTATTATTATTATTAACCCTCTCGCCACGGAAGGGCTCTTGAACGCCCATAAAAAAGCATATAACAGGTACCCGGAAGGCCTCTTGAACGCCCAGTGGTTGAAAGCCTGTGAGCTTCGTGTGCGAGGCGTCGGTCCGACGCATGTAAACAACAGCCGGCTGGACCGACGCCCCGCATCTCCGGCCACAAGAAGGAGAGCGTCGCTTGTTCGTGTGTGCCTGTATGTTGTTGTTAAGTATCGAAAAGTGGTGTAAAGTGGCTGTTTTGGCCATAAAGTTATCTCCAATGAAATCATCATCACAGCTCAACCAGTTGACTTAGAGAGCTCTACTTAATGCCATTCTACAGGTAAATAACACAGCTACGCTTGGGGATGCGCGGGAATGCGGGAAGCAGTCTGATTAACGAATATACGGTAGCCTAGCCTAGACGTTTTTCGGCCAAAACACCCGGGTTTCGAGGAATATATATATAATACATAGCCGGGGCTGGAGGGTTAAACTAATGTAAAAAAAAAAAAAAAAAAAAAATCACGGATTCAACCTTTTGTTTGAGTTGTCAGGTTAACCCTCCAGCCCCGGCTATGTATTATATATATATTCCTCGAAACTCGGGTGTTTTGGCCGAAAAACGTCTAGGCTAGGCTACCGTATATTCGTTAATCAGACTGCTTCCCGCATTCCCGCGCATCCCCAAGCGTAGCTGTGTTATTTACCTGTAGAATGGCATTAAGTAGAGCTCTCTAAGTCAACTGGTTGAGCTGTGATGATGATTTCATTTGAGATAACTTTATGGCCAAAACAGCCACTTTATACCACTTTTCGATACTTAACAACAACATACAGGCCCACACGAACAAGCGACGCTCTCCTTCTTGTGGCCGGAGATGCGGGGCGTCGGTCCAGCCGGCTGTTGTTTACATGCGTCGGACCGACGCCTCGCACACGAAGCTCACAGGCTTTCAACCACTGGGCGTTCAAGAGGCCTTCCGGGAACCTGTTATATGCTTTTTTATGGGCGTTCAAGAGGCCTTCCGTGGTGAGAGGGTTAATGTAAAAAAAAAAAAAAAAAAAAAAAAAATCACGGATTCAACCTTTGTTTTAAGTTGTCTGGTTAAACTAATGTAAAAAAAAAAAAAAATCACGGATTCAACCTTTGTTTTAACCCTTGTCTAGCGGGGTGTTTTGGGCTATTTTGGGCATATTCAGGCCCTCCTGAATGATCAATCAAGAATCTGCATGAAAATAAATGTATTCAGCAAAAAACTAGGCGCTAAAAGCTTCAAAATGAGACCAGAACGAGCTACGTAGCACTCGTGGTTCTCATGCAGTGGTGCCACCAACATGGGAGTTTAGCGTATAGCGGCATATTTATTCCCACTACGCTCACTAATGGTAACACTGCCGTCCTCTCGAGAACAGAGGGAGCGTGAGTCAGTGGGTGGCGGTAAGCCCTGGGTGTCGGACGTGTGGCCTGCTGCGCTCACGGCCATTTGCACTCGATTTTAACCCTTTAAAAGCCTTAATAATGCTCCTAACTTGCTGCAAATTGGTGCAAGACTTAAGTCGAGCGCCGTTCTTTAACCTAAGAAGTGCGCATGGGGGTAATTAGAAACGTCCGCCTGTGCTGACGTATTTGAGCTGTTTCCATCACTAAAATATTCATTTTACCATAAATAGCATTAATACTTATCCATACGCGTCTATTATGGGTTGATTATAAAGGTATTAGCCTGAAACAACAATAAAACGAGTGTAAACAGCGTTTGGATGGTCAAAATCGAAGATACAGGCCGCGAGTTATATAATGTATGGGTGAGGCAACCTGCTTTCCCGCCAATTTCCCCCAAGGCCACTGAGACACAGTCGATCGATACTCTCTCTCTTGCACTCGCTTGCTAACAGTGCTGACAATGCCCTGCTTGCAACTCGCTAATGTTAGCACGAAAATATACCTCGGAATAAGGGAATAACAGGGAAAATAGGTGATAACTGAAGGAGGGGAGGAAAGTGGGGAAGGAGGGGAGGTAGAGGAGTGATATTTTGCATGGCCCAGGGAAAAAAAAAAAAAAAAAATTTAGGTTTAACCCGTGGAGCCCCGGCTAGTTTTGTAATGTTTGTTCACCAGAACCCGGCCGGTTTTCAAAAAATTGTTTTATTCCAGAAACAATAGCGAATGGGTTAGGAATGAAGGAAAAACCACGAAAAACCGCTCAAAAAGCTTAAAGAATGGTCCTACAGAGCCCCCGAAAACGTATTTTACAAGAGTAAAAAATTGAAGGCAATTACCCCAAAAAAACAGGTTATTGCGCGCTCACGCGCACGCACGTGGACTTTGAGAGTTTTCAACCATCGGCACGGTTGTGTGGGATACGTACACAGTTCCCATACAAATCTGAGCCCTCTTGAGTGGCTACACCTGAGGTTACGGTCGGCGCAATTAGGGTGACGCGCCAGGTGCGTCTCTGGGGCTGTGCGTTACATACATCGCCGACGCGTCAGACGCGTCGTTGGGG
This sequence comes from Paralithodes platypus, assembly GCA_032716605.1. Classification (NCBI taxonomy): domain Eukaryota; kingdom Metazoa; phylum Arthropoda; class Malacostraca; order Decapoda; family Lithodidae; genus Paralithodes; species Paralithodes platypus. The sequence goes on along the minus strand of JAVRFV010000178.1, from coordinate 185,825 downwards.
CTGTACGGGTTAAAGTCGATTTTTTTTTTCTCTGACTCATAAGAGTCTTCCCGCAGTCTGCCGGGGGAACTCTTAAGAGTCTCCCCGCAGTTCCCGGGTTAAGGGTTAAGTTGTCTGGTTAAATTAATATAAAAAAAAAAAAAAAAAAAAAATAATAATATACTGTATATATTCACGGATTCAACCTTTGTTTTAACCCGGCCAGCCCCAGCGACGCGTCTGACGAGTCACCTATGTATGTAACGCTAAACCCCAGCGACTCGTCTGATGAGTCACCCTTTTAGCTCAGTCGTCAGGCTCAGAGTGGCTCTACCTAGAGGGCTCAGATTTGTATGGGAACTGTGTAAGTATCCCACGCACCCATGCCGATGGTTGAAAACTCTCAAAGTCCAACCGCGTGCGCGTGAGTGCGCAAAACATGTTTTTTTGGGGAAATTGCCTTCAATTTTTTACTCTTGTAAAATTCGTTTTCGGGGGCTCTGTAGGACCATTTTTTGAGCTTTTTGATCGTTTTTTCGTTGTTTTTCCTTCATTCCTAACCCATTCGCTATTGTTTCTGGAAAAAAAAACTTTTTCAAAACCGGCCGGGTTCTGGTGGTACATTTATTAAGGGTTAAGTTGTCTGGTTAAACTAATGTAAAAAAAAAAATAAAAATAAAAATATTCACGGATTCAACCTTTGTTTTAACCCTCTCACGTCCTGACGCAATTTTTGAGCCTATTAGGGATACTTTAAAGCCTTTGTTAACGTCAGGGGTATTTATAAACCTTTAGTTTATTTACTTCAACCTCTGCAGTTGTCTTTGAGTTAGCTGTGGGCAGAAAACTAATTTTGGAGAGGTAATTATAAGAGTGAGAGTAATCTATTTCTTATTGCTAATCTGGTAACCTCTGCGTCATAAGGATGTGAGAGGGTTAAGTTGTCTGGTTAAACTAATGTACAAAAAAAAAAAAAAAAATCACGGATTCAACTTGTTTTTGTCTCTAGGTCGGCTACAAGATGCTCTGGGGTGCTACGAGCGTCTGTGCGTCTCCCAGGGGTCGGAGGAAGTGTACAAAGGCTTGCTGGACTGTTACCTCAAGCTGGACCAACCTCACTCGGTACTCAACATCACCCAGGGCTTGCTGACCAACAGGTGCGGGTTTGTTACTTGGTTGTCATTTTAAAATGACACCGCGGCAGATGGGCAGGAGCCCGGGCGTCATTTTAAAATTTGTAAGCTTGAAAGCCTATTAAGCGTGGTTTGAAAGCCGTGCGTCGAACCGTATGTAAACAAGCCGGTCGGAGCGATGCGCACCTTCCAAAACAAGAAGGAGAAGTCCGACTTTTGTTGTTATTGTTTTGGAGAACAAGAACAAGTCTTTGTTATTGTCTGATATTGCTAACATTGCAGCGAATCTCTCTCCACGGAAATCGTCATCACAACTGAACCAGTTGACCTAGAGAGCTCTACTCAATGCCAGTTTACAGATATGAAACAGGACTACGTTTTGAGATGTCTGCGAATTCTCTAGCAGCTAAAATAACAAAGATAGGGCTAGCCTATTACGACTTTTTTTGGCCATATCCCCCGGGCTCTCAGTGCTGTCATTTAGAAAGGCTGCCTGGGCAGGAAGGGTTAGGGAACATCTTAGCCCCATTCATTTTCAGATTTTTGCCCATTAGTTTGGCGATTTTAAGACCTTTCGCCCCTTTTCTGTGTTAATACTAAGACTTTTTATCATTTAGGTGTTTATTTTTTCCTGGCGAGCGATAACGAGCCTGTAATCTAGGAGGTAATGGCGTTCGGCCGTGACATTTTTCTACCGAAAAATGTACAAATATATCTTGAAGGGGGATCCTGGGGTTATTATTTGAAGTTTGATGGAGGTCTAGGGAGCAAACTAAAACAAAATACATAAATGAAAAGCGTTACTTTTCTCCATCGTGTACAAATTTATCTTGAGGGGGGCAGTCAATTTGTTTTGCAAATTGTAGAACATTTTGTTGTCTGTAGACTGCCGTTCAGATGACATCGCTACGACGCGTGGTTGCCGAGTTATGATGATTTTAGCGGCAATTTTTAGCCGCGCATTTTGCCTCATGAGGCCTCCCGGATTCCTGCCAATATTTTTGTTTGCCTCATATGAGGCCCGGATTCCGGGGGTTAAAGGAGTATCTTGAGTATCACAGAGAATCATACTTGCATTACAGTAAGGTATCGTAAGTACTGTATACAGGAAAGTATTTTGCTGTATGTCTTTAGTTGATGCACGAAAAGGAGTATAAAAACCGCTAATTGTATCGACTTTCAAATTGACCACTGGCGAGTTTGGGTCTATAAGGAAGTTAGAGGTGTGGCCATCATTATTTAGCAGAATTATCAGCTAAAATATGGTCAGAATTAATTTATAAATACATAAAAACTAATTAATCATACTTTTTATCCATCAGAAACTCACATTATTATTGTATTTCTCTCTGATATCGATGTAACTGTCTTGATAGCATAATGAATAAGTGCGCGAAATTTTGATGTGAGTATCCTAGGTTCGAGTCCTTGGAGTGCCACATATATTTGTTGATTTCATTAATTGAGTTTAGAGGTGAAGTTGGTTGGTGGAAAAAACATAATAATTCACAGCTCCAACTTCCTTATAGCCTGAATCTTTCATGTAGTAATGTACACCCTATATGGTGGATTGTGTTCTTTTATTTCATAAATTTTATTTTAGTAAGCGTTGTTTCCACATAGCGATTTTGATAAGTTGTTTTGACTTTATATTGTCTTTGTCCCAGTTTTGGTTTGCTTTGTTTGCAAGTTTTACATTTTAAGTTGTCAATTTCAGGCCACAGCTAGAATCGTCCCTGAACAAGTACCGCGTGGAGGCTGCCTGGAAGCTCGGGCAGTGGGGTCAACTAGAGGAATTCCTAGCTTGTAGTCCTGGCCAACAGACCTCCTCCTGGGGCCAGGGTGTGGGACAGATACTACTGGCAGTGAGGGCTAGGGACCACTCAGCCTACGTCAACAACCTTACCAACCTACGCATCCAGCAGATCACCCCGCTGTCTGCCGCTAGCATGGAGAAGTGGGCCTACCAGCGAGCATACCCACATATACTCAAGTATAGTCAACAACAATAACATTCTGTGGTGATGGGCTGGTCTATCAGAGTGAGAACTGAGCAATCTCTGCCATACCCATAGCTTACTCTGACTGTTCCTTTTACTTATATATTTTCTAGATCTCAAGTGACGGCGTCTCTAACGTGGATTGACCTCCCAATCTACCAAGATTGGAAGCCAAAGCGTCACATTTTTCCCTTGCCCCTCAACTTTCTCTTCATAACTGCTGAGGGACACAGGGCCCTGGGTGGGGCTTTGGTTTCCCGGGCATTTCCGCACCCTCCTCAGCTCCCCGCCATGGAGTGGCTTCGGTCACCCAGGCTTTATTGTGGTCGGCGGGGAGGGTTCTGTGGGGGCGCTCGGTTATGGCCTTGGCCTTGCTCAGGGCCTTGGGGCTGTTCGGCCAGGCAGCTTGGGGAACAACAACAACAACAACAACAATAACATTCTATCTATCTATATACTCAGGCACAATCCCATTTTTTTTTTCTGGGGGTGGCCGACTCGAGACAGAGCCTGAACAGGGATAACATAAATACTAAAAATAAATAAATAATAATACAAAATAATAATGAACACACAAAATCAAAACACAAATTCACTCTCAAGTAACACAAAAAATAACAAACAAACTTTTCAGAATGTGCAGCAAACTGTTGAATTTGATTATACCAAGCCTTGGCCCAATAGACTTTAGTAGAATTGTTCTTACTTGACAAATATAGCCCAGCTACCAGTTCATGTTTCCAAATATGTGACAGAATCCTTTTCTGGTCTTCCTACCCCTTTTGGTAATGAGGATATACCAGTAAATTTGATTAACTTGGGACATATCTGAATAATATATAAGGTAAGGAAAGTGGCTCACTATTATGGAAAAACTGTGTATGCAATGTTGTTCCATAGTTTCAGATTTGTTTTCACCAACCCACCAATTAACTTACAAATAAACCTAATTAATGAAATCAATGAAAATACTGAATACATGTGGTACTCCAAGGACTCAAAGTTAGGATACTCACTGAAATTCCGCACACTAAGCATTACGCTATCAAGACCGTTTTCCCATAACTGTGACTCATTTAATTTTATCCAGAAATGTCCAAAGTATATCTCCTTGTCTGACTTCAGTCCATTTATGGTAGCTAATAAAAGACTGAATGAAAATGAGTCCCTTCCCCTTCCCCCAGCCTGCACATGTTGACGGAGCTGGAAGAGATGGTGTCAGGTGTGCTGTGGCCGAACCAGAACTCAGAGATCCGGAAGAAGCTTTACAACACCTCGGAGCTGCAGTCGGCTAATCTGGCATGCGAGCAACAGGGCCTCACCTTAGCCGAGCTGACGGAGAGGTGGGATCAGCGCTTGGGGATAGTCCAGACCTCTCACCGCTACCTTGAGCCTATCCTTAGTTTTAGAAGGTAGGTGGAGCGTTGTTTGCATAGTGTATTATATAATTTAAAATGTAAAACTTGCAAACTAAACAAACCAAAATTGGGACAAGGACAATATAAATCAAATTAAATTATCAAAATCGCTATGTGGAAACAACGCTTACTAAAATGAAAATTATTAAATAAAAGAACACAATCCACCACATAGGGTGTACATTACTACATGAGCAAGTTAATCTGTTTCCCAAGCAAACTAATCGCACATATAACAACGCACTATCGTCACGTTAAAGGAAGTAGTCAAGTTTGGGAAGTCCGGGACGTTCTGGCAAATTTTACTAAACTCTGCATGAATAAAGAAACTACATGTTAATGTCAAAATATTATTTAAAATCAAATTTGCAACATGACAAGACATTAACAATAGTACAAAATACAAATATTGATAAGATAATTATCTATACTATTACAAAATCATATATAAAATACAGTACAGCACTCACTAACGATAGTGCTATCGGATAGGTACCTGTAAGCATAGCATGCCTCAAGTGACCCCTATCAATAACTACCCTACAAATAACCTACATTTATAGCACAAATAAACTAAGGAAATCGCAAAAGTAAGCAATTGATACTATCGACAATGAATATATATAATATAAAGACAATAATTGCAAAATATGAAGTAACAACAGATTTAAACAAAGAGTACTCTTTTAACAAGAACAATAAATTTAAAAAATCATCAATATTAATATCAATAATAGAAAAAGAAAAGAAAAAGATAAACAATAAATACAGACAAAAAACAAAAAATACAGACAAAAAGTAAGCAGAGGTTATACAAGAAACTTCAAGTTAAAAATGCTTGATTAAAATTATTGATGTCAAATTTTAGAATACAGTCACAATAATTGACCCTAAAAGATTATTAATATGGAACAATTTGCTTGCCTCAAAACCTCTGTCCACTAAGAGTCTGTATAGTAACCTAGCTCTAGACCAAAAGTCCTCTACTTTAGTGCAGATTTTACAAAATCTTATTATCTGGGAATAAAAACAATTATAAGTTATTTTGCTATCGATATTACTACTAGGGAAAGGAAAGTTTATTACGTTAAAATTAAAATCATCAACTTTGTGATATACTTTAAGTATGCACTGTTCATTAACCCCTTCAGACTCATATGACGCAGAGGTTGCCAGATTAGCAATAAGAAATAGAGTTCTCTCACTCTTATAAATACCTCTCCAAAATTAGTTTTCTGCCCACAGCTAACTCAAAGACAACTGCAGAGGTTGAAGTAACTAAACTAAAGGTTTCTAAATACCCCTGATGGTAACAAAGGCTTTAAAGTATCCCTAATAGGCTCAAAATCGCGTCATATGTCGGAGAGGGTTAACAATCTCTATATTTATATCAAGAAAATTTTCAACTTTATAATTTACGTTACATTGTGAGGGGAATAGAATTAGGGTAAATAAGTTTAGCAACTTTATTAAAATTTAACAAATTGCAAACGAGAATATCATCAATATATCTACTATTATTACTTAACAATTTAGCAAGTGCTAATTTTTCTGGGATTTTATTTTTCTTGCTACTGTCAACTAAGTCTTTTATATATTTAAATTCTAAAGCAAGCAAGAATAAGTCTGCAATTAAAGGGCTAGCATTTCCACCCATAGGGATTCCTAATATTTGTTTGAAAATGTAAGGCCCGAATCTAACATAAGTATTGAAAAGGAGGAATTTAAGGGCATCTTTAAGTTTAGTTCTCCCCGCCGTTGGGGAGCCACCTTGTCGTGGTGGCGGGGCTCGAAGCGGGGTCGCTGTCATCCACTCTTCGGAGCAGGGATTACAGCGGCGTCGTGGACGAAGTACCCCCCCGTCGTCTTTGGGATAAGCGGAACCTTCCGGTGACGGCGTTTTTCTGGTTCCCGATTTTGACCTCGCTTTGCGGAGGGTTTCCTCCTCCTTTTTCACTAAATTGTGCCGGCTTAGCTCAAGACGCCTTCCCTCGCTGAGTGGGGAGTTCTGACTCCTACCCGTTTACAGGGGCAGTGGCAGCTAGCTCACTGCACGTGGGGGTTGGTACCGGGGGCGGCGGCGCGGTCGCCCGTGCTGTCGCTCCATGGACCGCCCATCAGTGAGGCCCGGTCTCAGTTTCCGGGGGTCCGGTTTACCTTCCTGGTGGGTTTCCTGGCTTCTGTCCGGCTGCCCTCCATTACGTACAGATTGGGGATGTTTGCAATTAATTTTGCCCTCAGTCCCAGTATAGCGGTTTTGCCTAAGCTAGGCCTCTCTGTACGTAGTGGTGCTATCCCCCCTTGTCTAGGGGGGTAGGGTATGGGGATGAACCCCCTAGGACCTGCCCCTGTTTGTGCCGTCGGTGTGGGGGTCGGAGCTTCCTGCCTCGCGACGGGGGGCTCTGTTAGCTCTTCTGGTACGCTCTTTATTTTTGCTTTGTTTCTGATTTTTCTTTTCTTTTTCTTTCTTTTTCTTCCCCTTGGTTAGTTTTTCTTTCCTTTTTCGTTTTCCGACAAACCGAAATTAGAATAGTAAAAACAACTTGGGTCATCATGGTCCGTCCATACAACCCCACTACCCCGGACCAAGCTAAGGCGCACCCTGTCCCCGTCCCACGCGATCTCACGGACTCTCCACCTGACCTTTCTCAACTCTCTGGGGCTTCCGCCCTCGACGCATCCGTACCTACTAGTACCGTACCAGCTCAAATTTCTGACTCTCTCCTCATTGACCGCTCTCCGGCGCCTTCCTCGGCTTCGACTTTGGTAGGCGTGGAGTGTGTCACCTCTCTTTCCGATTCTTCATTAGTTCAGCCTGCTCTTTCTTCTACAGCTTCCTCTTCCATATCCCTCCCCGCTCCGCCAGTTCAGCCCTCTTCTCTTCCGTCGTTTGCTATCCTTTCTACTGCATCTGCCACTCTTCCTTCCTCCATTGCTTCCTCATCTCACATCGTCACTTTCGAACCATATTCTCCTTCTTTTTCTTCTTCTTCAGTTCCTTCGCCTTCGGTTCCATCTACTTCAGTTTCTTCTTCTGCTCGCCCTCGTTCTTCTATTCTTCCTCTCTCCGATCTCTTTGCCCCTGCCGATTTTGTTAAATTCTTTTCTATCCCCGCCTCAGCCCCTCTTGCCGGAGATGACCTTCTGTTCCACCTCAGTCTCCTTCAGAGGGTGGGCAAGGATGTCACTTTCCACTCTCGTCATGATCATTCCCGTCTAGTTACAGTGCAAAACGAGAGTCAGGCTGCTGCTATGGCGGCCTTTGCAGATCCCAACGGTACTCCCATCCCTGCTTTTAAAGACCAAAGAATGAACTCGTGCACAGGTACTGTCCTGATCCCTTCTTATATCCAACTCGGTGATCGGGACTTCAAAGATTGTGCCGACCTTATTGGGAAGGCCGTTGTTGCTCAAGACCATGTTGTAATTAATATTGTCTGTTACACCATCCAACCTCGCCACAATCGCCGCTATCCCTCTAATATCGCTAAAATAACGTTCGATGGTAATATTCTCCCTTCTCACGTTATTGTCGGTGGTACTCGCATCGACGTCTTAGAATCCCTTCCCCGCCCTCAGCAGTGCAGGGGTTGCTGGCGTTTTGGCCATCCCGTGAAATACTGTCGCTCTCTCAACCCCGACTTTCCTACATGCCCGTACTGTGCGCAACCTGGCCATATTGCTGATGAATGCCCGTCTACGACCCCCTGCTGCCTCAACTGTAAAGCCTCCCATCCTGCCTATTCCCATGATTGCCCCGTTTACAAATTTGAATCTGAAGTTACAATTCTTAAAGCAAAACAAGGCCTTACTCACTCTGCTGCCCGTAAGGAAGCTCTTCGCCTGGGCTTCTCACCTCGTCCGATTTCTGCACTTATCTCTCACCCTCCCGTCTCTTCTTCCACTCCCTCCGTTCCGCTTCCCTTGTCCTCGTCCTCCTCTTCCTCTGTTCCGCTCTCTGTCCCTTCTTCCCTTACTTCTACGCCTTCGGTTTCTTCTGTCTCCACTCCTATTACTGTCTCTTCGTCTTCTATCCCTTTGTCTAACTCATTCTCTGTGCTTGACTCTTCTACTCCTACTTCCGTTTCCTCTCCTTCCACTTCCTCTCCTCGCCCTCGCCCCTCTTCTTCTGGTTTGGCTCAACGCCCCACCCGCCAGCGGTCCCATCCCAAGCCTTCCTCTAGTTCTCCTCCTCCCTCGTCTCGTGGTTCCCTTTCCTTCCGGTCTCCTGTCTCTACCAAACGGATTTCCAAAATTCCTTCCCGTACCTCCCGTTCTCCCTCTCCCCACTCCTCTTCTAAACGCAGGGACTTCCACCGTAATGTCCGGAGTCCGAGTCCCGGTGAGAAGAAGAAAAAGAGGTTGCCTCCTTCCTCCACCCCTCCTTCTTCCTCCTCTCCATCTCTTTCTTCTTCTTCCTGCTTTCGCCCTCCCTCTGACTTAAACATGTCCTTTGAGTCCATTCCCAAGATTCGAGCCTTTCTCGATTCTTCTCGTCCCCCGCCTCTTACCGTTTCAGCTGACATTCATCCCGTCCCCTCTACACTGCCCCTTACCCCTCAACCGCCTCCTCCTTCCCCTGTCCCCCCCTCTTCCGTCTCTACCCCTTCCCAACCTTCTTTTCTTCCTTCTATCTCTCTTTCGTCCTCTGCCCTTCCCTCCTCTCATTCTGGCCCTCCTCTTTCTTCTTCTCTTTCGCTGTCAAGCCTCCCTATGCCCCCCGGTTTTCGGTCCTCCCCTCTGCCTCCTTCTCTTCTGTCTCCCCGTTAACCCATCCACTTCTTCATTGTTGTACATAAGTGTGTATTTTTTCCCTTTATCATTATTTGTATTTATCTGTCTCCCTGTTCGCCCATCCGCCTCTTCATTGTTGTGCATAAGTGTGTATTCTTCCCTTTCTTTTCTTTTTTTGGCTTTTGCCTCCTTTTAATTCTCCACGTTATCCTCATTCACCTTTTCTTAGTTGTACATAAGTGTGTGTGTTTTACCTTTATTGTTATTTGTGTATATTTCTTTCCTTCTCTGTGTGTCCTTCCTCTTTTTCTGTGCGTTCTTATTTTCGGTGGCTTTTGCCTCCTTTTCTGGTTTTCTTTTGTCTGTTTTCGTTGTTTTTTCGTCCTTTAGTCTCCTCTTAGTTTCTTTTTTCTTTTTCTTTTATTATGTCCATTTTGCAGTGGAATCTTCGTAGTCTTAATGCTCAAAGGATTGACTTACGTTTTCTTCTTTCTCTTCACTCCCCTAAGGTCGTTTGTCTTCAGGAGACTCGTCTTTTCTCTCCTCCTGTTCCCTTTCCTCATTACTCTTTTTATAGTTCTCCCCACTCTCTCCATGATACTTGTCTTCTTATTCATCGTTCTGTCCCTTTTGAAGAGCTGTCCTTTTCTACTCATTTCCCTTGCACCTTTGCTAGAGTCTATCTTGACCGCTGGTTAACAGTGGTTTCTGTGTATTTGTCGCCTTCTCTTCCCATCGATTTTCCCGAATTCTCCGAGATTTTATCTAAGTTGCCCACTCCATTCTTAGTCCTTGGTGATTTTAATGGTCGGCACACCTTGTGGGGTGACAATGTTATTTCACCCCGGGGTCGTCGGCTTGAACCTTTTCTCTCGGACCGTAATCTTTTTATCCTTAATTCTGGTGCTCCTACTCATTTTGATGCTCGGACTCGTACGTTTTCCTGTATCGATCTTTCCCTGTGTTCCCCTTCAGTTTCCCTTGATTTTCATTGGTCAGTTCTCGAGAATTCTCACAATTCCGACCATTTTCCCATTCTCCTTTCTCTGACTACCTACTCTCCTACTCCTAACTCCCCTCGTTGGTGCTTCCAGCGGGCGGACTGGTCTTCTTTCGCTTCCCTTACTGTTCCTTCTTTGCTTCCTCCTCCTTTCTCATCGGTCCTTGTCATGCTCTCGTTTTTTCTGGATCTGGTTTTCGGTGCTGCTTTGACGTCCATTCCCCGGACGTCTCGCCCTTTCTCGTCTAAATGCGTCCCTTGGTGGTCTCCTGAGTGTTCCAGGGTCCTCCGGGTTAAACGGGCGGCTTGGAAAAGCTTTCGCCGTAAGCGTCTCACCCCTGCTTCTCAGGAGTCGTTTTTTCTCTTTCGCCGTGCTTCTGCTCTTTTCCGTCGTACTACCAAAGCCGCTAAACGCCGGAGTTGGGAGTCCTATGTTTCTTCTATTACGTCTCGCACTCCTGTCGCTTCGGTTTGGAAACATATTCGTAAGATCTCTGGTAAACATCTTCCCTTCCGTGCTCCAGTCCTCCGCATTGATGGTGTTTCTGTGGCAGACTCCGAAACAATTGCTAATCGATTGGGCTCGTACTTTAGCTCAGTTAGCAGTGGTTCTCACCTCTCTGCTGAGTTTCACTCGCTTAAAGTCGTTGCGGAAAGTACTCCAATTACTTTTAGTCTTTCCTCTGACGAATCCTATAATGCTCCTTTTTCCTCGACTGAGTTACACACCGCTCTCCGTGCCTGTAAGAACACTTCTGAGGGTCCTGATGGTATCCATTATCTCATGCTCAAACATCTTTCCTCTCAAGCTCTGGTCTTCTTGTTAGCTCTCTATAACAAGATTTGGTCTTCTGGTGTTTTCCCTCCCTCTTGGAGTACTGCCCTGACCATACCTTTTCTTAAACCTGGCAAGTCTGGGTTCTCCCCATAGGACTATCGCCCTATTGTCCTTACCAGTTGCCTGTGTAAACTCTTTGAACGTATGATTAACGCTCGTCTCATGTGGATTCTTGAGTCGCGCCATTTGTTGTCTTCTTCCCAGTTCGGGTTCAGACGTGCTCGTAGTACACTTGACCCCCTCATTCGCTTGGAATCTTATATCAGGACGGCTTTTGCTCGTCGTCAAACTGTCATTGCTGTTTTTTCGATCTCGAAAAAGCCTATGATTCTACCTGGAAGTACCACATTTTGCGTCAGCTCCGTTCTTGTGGCATTTACGGTAATCTAGGGGTCTTTATTCAGAATTTTCTTTCTTCTCGGTCCTTTCGTGTCAGAGTCGCTTCCCACTTATCTCGTCTTTACCCTCAGTTGGAAGGTGTCCCTCAGGGTTGTGTCCTGGGTACCGTCCTTTTTCTCATTGCTATCAACGGTATCGTGTCTTCTCTTCCTGTCGGGGTTCGGTCTTCCTTGTATGTCGACGACTTTGCGATTTACGCAGCCGACTCAGATATTGCCGCTTTACATCTTCTTATCCAATCCGCTATTCTGGCTGTTTCTTCATGGGCAACCCGCCACAGGTTCCGTTTTTCCACCTCCAAATCCTGCGCGATGTCCTTTACTCGTTGCCATTCTATTCCTCATCCTCCTCTTACTCTTTATGGTACTGCCCTCCCTTATCGTTCCTCTACTACTTTTTTGGGTCTTACTTTTGATTCTCGTCTTAATTGGTCCGCTCATGTTTCTTCTCTCAAGGTTGCTGCCTTACTCTGCCTCCGCCTTCTTCAGTCCTTGTCCCACCTCACTTGGGGTGCTGATCGAGCGCTTCTTCTTCGGCTTCATACGGTTCTTGTCCTCTCTAAGTTGGATTATGGCTGTCAAGTTTACTCTTCAGCCTCTGATTCTGTTCTCCATGCTCTTGATTCTGTTCATCACTCTGGTCTTCGTCTTGCCCTTGGTGCTTTTCGTTCCTCTCCTGTTGAAAGCCTCTATGCTGAGTCTGGTTTCCCTTCTCTTTATCGCCGTCGGGCTCTCCTGTCCCTTCGTTCTTACGCTCGCCTTCAACAATTCCCATCTTCACATCTTTCCCTTCCCCCTTCGGTCGTTGCTACTTTTTCGTCTCACCCCCGTCTTGGTTCTCCGCTTTCTGTCCGCATGCTCTCGCTGCTCGCATCGTGCTCTTTCCCTGTTTCTAACGTCCTCCCTTTCCGCTTTTGCTCTTTTCCCCCCTGGCTTTTCCCTCGTCCTTCGGTTTGCCCTTCCATCCTCCCTTGTTCCAAGTCCTCTACTTCTCCCCTCGTTCTTTGGTCTCGTTTCTTAGATCACCTCTCTCTTCACGCTACAACCACTCCTGTGTTTACTGATGGCTCCAAGACGTCGGTAGGCGTGGGGTTTGCCGTCCTTTTTCCCACTTGCTCGTATCAATATTCTTTACCTCCCGTTGCCAGTATTTTAACTGCTGAACTTTATGCTATTTTTATTGCCCTCCGTTTTATGTGTTCCTTCCCCTCCTCGTCCTTTACTTTGTTCTCTGATTCTCTCAGTGCTCTACTTATCTTACAGTCCTCCCCTGCTCTACACCCTTTAGTTCTTTCCATTCAGGAATGGCTTTTCCGCCTTTCCGTCCGCAAAAAGCTTGTACATTTTTGCTGGGTTCCCAGTCACGTTGGCGTTTGCGGTAATGAGCGGGTTGATTGCCTTGCTCGTTCTGCTGCCCCGCTCCTCACTTGCTGTCCCGGCCTCTGATTTCTTCCCTGCCTTGTCCAGGTTTCTTTGGTCGAGGTGGCAGACTCAGTGGTCCACTATCTCCGTTAATAAACTTCGTTCTGTCAAACCGTCCGTTTCTGGGTGGTCTGATCCCTCCCACCGTAATCGCCGTTGGGAGACGGCTTTGGCCCGTCTCCGCATTGGCCACACCAGACTTACCCATTCGTTTTTAATGTCCCGTTCTCCTCCGACTCTTTGCTCGCGCTGTACCGTTCAGCTTTCTGTCTCCCATCTTTTCCTCGATTGCCCCTTATTTTCCGTTGCCCGCACGCGTTTCTTCCCTTTTCTGGCTTTCCTCCGCCAGCCGCCATGTCTTGCAGATTTTCTTTCTGAATCTCCCTCGTTTTCTATCTCCCGTATTATGTCCTTCCTTCATCATGTTCGAGTTCTCGATGATATTTAGTTAACTTCCTTCCCGTCTTTAAATATTTCGTGCCATATGGCCTTTGTCGCCTGGTGCGTTGACTTCATTAATGTAATGTAATGTAAGTTTAGTTCTATCAAAATATACAGAACTAGTGGGAGTGGAGCTAAGTGATGCATTATTAAAATATGTATAAACATTTATGAAATAATTACCATTCCTAACGAACCTGTCAAAGTGCAAATCTATAATAAAGCAAAGCTCTGAATATACTAAATTTAAAGGCAAATTGGTATACAAAGTTGAAAAGTCGAAGCTATGTACCGAGGTAACTTTCGGCATGGTATTTATTTTATCAATAACTTCTAACGAATTGTCAACACTCCAATAATAGTTAATGCCAGTTCTTCTCATGATGGTATTACAATATCTTTTATGAGTACTTATAATGTATTTTAAGCAATTTACGACTTGTTCTGATAGAGTTTTAGTGGTAGCAAATTTTGCTCCGGCAATAAAGCGATATTTATAAGGTCTTTTATGAAATTTAGGTAACATGTATAATTTTGCAATGCACTTGTTCTTATCAGAAAGTTTAATATCAAATGTTATATTTTTCTTGGTATGTTCATCGATTAACCTCTGAAGTGCGCATGGGGGTAATTGGAAACGTCCCCCTGTTTTTTTGTTGTTTTTTTTTCGATGTCAAAAGTTGATTTTTTTTTTCACTCACTCATAAGAGTCTCCCCGCAGTCCGCCGGGGGAACTCTTAAGAGTCTCCCCGCAGTTCCCGGGTTAAGTTATCAATATTCAGATTATTTTGAATTTCATAAACAGAATTACCGCTAATATTTTTACGTAATATGTTACCTTTAATGCCTAATTCTTTTTTCATGTTTTTAAGATAAAATTTCTTACATGTGAAGCTATAATTATTTCTGGCTTTATCTACTGTAGTGATTACAAAATGTTTATGTAAATTTATTAAATCAGTTTTAAGCTTATAATTATACAGTAGTCTACAAAATCTGAAAGATTAAATTCATTTTTAAGCGAGAAAATTTTATTTCTAATTAACTTAATTAATAATTTAGACCATGCTTCTAGTTCTCTCGCATCACAGCACACAATTTTTAACAATTTATCTTTTAATTTATTGACTGAAAAAACAATATCTTTTAAAATTATGTCCCATGTTACTTTATTACTCCCTATTCTAAATTTAAACCCTTTGTGACATAGCTCCGCTAATTTGTTGTTTGCAAAATGTTTAACTAGTTCTACATCACCTGTTAATATGTGACATATCGGACTATAAATGAACTTTGCTAGTGCATCATGTCTGCTAGCTGGCATATCCATGACTCTTTCACACACACATTTATTATTATTGAAAATATCATTATCTGAAAGATTTCCTAAAACTTTATTATAATTACAAATAATAGACCCAACAGGTCGTTTATATGAATACACTATTAATGGTTTGAAATCTTTACAACCATCTGGTAACATGGACTTAACTTTCTTTGAATTAATAAGACTTAACATTAATTTTGTCTAAAATTTTAGAGGAATAATTTAAAGTGGACATGACTTTATCTTTAATACGGTTATATTTGGATTTCTTAGAATTAGCTCTAATATATCCCATAAAAGCAAAGACTATATTCTTAAATTTATTTGTGAAATTATGTTTATTGTTTAGAATAAGATAGATAGCATAGTCTCTCCTGTGTGTGTGTGAGAGAGAGAGAGAGAGAGAGAGTGGGTGAGTGAGTGAGTACAAAGGAAATCAAGCAACAACAGGTCTAGTGACCCTTCTAGGTTGCTTGTCCTCCAAAACACTGAGGATCAAGTGTCCAAACAGTGGTTTAGAGTGGGTAAGGGAACATTGGAAAGGGAACTACTGCCCTGGAACTAATGTCCGTGGCAAGATTAGGAAGTTAGTAGGGGACAGATGGGTTAGTAACTGAGGGGCGGATAAAATAAGTTATTCATTTACAAACGCAGTCAGTCTCGGGTTTGATGCGAGATATTTGTCTAGGCGAAGTTTAAATGAATCAACGGTGCTGCAGTCTATAACATCTCGGAGAAGCCCATTCCATAAGTTGACAACTCGATTGAAGAAGAAATTTTTAGCTTCGTGTGAGTTAACCCGGCCAACCCCAGCGACGCGTCTGACGAGTCACCTATGTATGTAACGCTAAACCCCAGCGACTCGTCTGACGAGTCACCCTTTTAGCTCAGTCGTCAGGCTCAGAGTGGCTCTACCTAGAGGGCTCAGATTTGTATGGAAACTGTGTAAGTATCCCACGCACCCATGCCGATGGTTGAAAACTCTCAAAGTCCAACCGCGTGAGCGCGCAAAAACATGTTTGTTGGGGGAAATTGCCTTCAATTTTTTACTCTTGTAAAATTCGTTTTCGGGGGCTCTGTAGGACCATTTTTTGAGCTTTGTGATCGGTTTTTCGTGGTTTTTCCTTCATTCCTAACCCATTTGCTATTGTTTCTGGAAAAAAAAAAAAAAAAAAAAACCCAGCCGGGTTCTGGTGGTACATTTATTAACCCTTGTCTAGCGGGCCCTCTGTGGCCGTTTTGGGCCTTTTCAGGCCGTTCTGACTGCTATATCAACCATCAGTATGAAAGGAACTGTATTGCGCCGAAAACTAGGTGGAAATCGCTACACAATGACGCCACATACAGCTACGTAGCACTCGTGGAGCACTGACAGTGTTACCTCGAAGATGGAAGTTTAGCTGATTTTGCTACCTTGCTCACTTTTAGCGAACTATTGGTTACACTGTCATCCTCCCGTGCGGTGGGGGAACTGGAGTTAGTGTGGGCCGGGAGGCCACAGATGTCGGACGTATGGATCATTACTATCCCACCCATTTTCACTCGATTTTCACCCTTTTTTCACCCGTTTTTTGCCAGTTTTTTCAACTCGACTTATGTGGTGAGCCGCTCTTTAAGGGTTAACCTAACAAGTGCGCATGGGGGTAATTAGAAATGTCCCCCTGTGCTGACGTATTTGAGCTAACCTATTCATTTTACCATAAATAGCATTAATACTTATCCATACGCGCCTATTATGGGTTGATTATAAAGGTATTAACCTGAAACAACAATAAAACGAGTGAAAACAGCGTTTGGATGGTCAAAATCGGAGATATAGGCCGCGAGTTATATAATGTATGGGTGAGGCAACCTGCTTTCCCGCCAATTTCCCCCAAGGCCACTGAGACAGAGTCGATCGATATTCTCTCTCTCTCTTTTGCACTCGCTTGCTAACACTGATGACAATGCCCTGCTTGCAACTCGCTAATGTTAGCACGAAAATATACCTCAGAATAAGGGAATAACAGGGAAAATAGGTAATAACTGAAGGAGGGGAGGAAAGTGGGGAAGGAGGGGAGGTAGAGGAGTGATATTTTGCATGACCCAGGGGCCCCAAAAAAAAAAAATAAAAATAAAAATGTTCGATGTTTAAAGTTGATTTTTTTTTTCTCTGACTCTTAAGAGTCTTCCCGCAGTCCGCCGGGGGAACTCTTAAGAGTCTCCTCGCAGTTCCCGGGTTAATAACTAGCCGGGGCTCGACGGGTTAAAAGATTTACCAATAATTTTGCACCCGTTTCCCCGCTTGTAATTAGATTGGTCGATAGTGAAGTACTTACTACAGTTCATATTGTCGATGCCTTTGATGATTTTGAACACTTGAATTAAGTCGCCTCTTAATCTGCGCTGGGTTAAAGGAAATAGATTTAATTCTCTAAGACGCTCCTCGTATTGTTTGTATGGCTAGGTATAATTTTGGTAACTCTACGTTGAACTCGTTCTAGCTTGTCTATATCTTTTTGGTAATAAGGGTAAGAGTGGGTGGGTGGGTCGGTCTGTGGGTGGGTGAGTGAGTGAGTGAGTGAGAGAGAGAGAGCTGCAGACCAACCTGGCATAATAGCAACAGGCCTTCACTCTAGCCTAGCTCATGGAGATATGGGATCAGCTCAGATTAGGAATTGGCCTGACCTCTCACCAACACCTTGAGTCTATCCTTAGCTTTAGAATGTAGGCGCAATGCTTTTATGCTGCATTTGATACAGTAATGTGAAGCTGGGTATTGAAATTACTTCTGTGCGTTTGTAGGAGTGATTCTGCATATGAACGATTGCTTGTGTAGTTATGTATTTGTGTGTGTGTTGTTTTTTATTGAAATTGTGTGGTAGGCTACCTGATGTTTTTCATGATATCAAAACAAATATGATGATAATGATGATGATGAATATACTGTACTTTGAAACTACCTGTATACAAAACTTCATCTACAGCCACAGGCCATAGCGCAGTTGGTAGAGCACTCTCCGAGTCTCCTGCAAACCGAAAGGTGGAGAGTTCAAGACTCGGGCCAGCCAGGGAGTGTTATTGGCAGACACCAGTGCTGTGGTGGATGGCATGGTATAGCTATCTGTCGCAACTGTCCACTCGGCGGGTGCCCAACCCCGAAAGGGGTTGAAATAGGGGAGCTATCCCCCCGCCAAAGGCGGCTTTCTAGGGCCTTTCCTACCTGATGCTGAGAGGATTGGGTTCTAGTCATGTGGTGATGGGCTGGTCTATCAGAGTGAGAACTGAGCGATCTCTGCCATACCCATAGCTTACTCTGACTGTTCCTTTTACTTATATATTTTCTAGATCTCAAGTGACGGCGTCTCTTCCGTGGATTGACCTCCCAATCTACCAAGATTGGAAGCCAAAGCATCACATTTTTCCTTTGCCCCTCAACTTTCTCTTCATAATTGCTGAGGGGCACAGGGCCCTGGGTGGGGCTTTGGTTTCCCTGGCATTTCTGCACCCTCCTCAGCTCCCCGCCATGGAGTGGCTTCGGTCACCCAGGCTTTATTGTGGTCGGCAGGGAGGGTTCTGTGGGGGCGCTCGGTTATGGCCTTGGCCTTGCTCGGGGCCTTGGGGCTGTTCGGCCAGGCAGCCTGGGGAACAGCAACAACAACAACAACTGTCCACTTATGTTCCTGAAACATTAGGACACCCACCCTAGCCCAGCTGTTGAGCAGGGAGCCCATGGTGGTAAAAAAAGTGCATCATCAGCTAGGATGTTACCTTTTTTGTAGGAACAATCAGAATTAATTTGATACCACCGTACTTTGATAAACATATATGTTTGTGTGATCAGAACTCTGCTGGAGCTGGGTCGTGAGTGGGTTGAGGAGAGTCGTGCTGGTGAGGCGGATATCATGTCCAGCCAGGTGAGTCGAGCGTGGCTGCACAGTGCCCGCGTCGCTCGCAAGGCAGGCCACACACAACAGGGAGAGTGGGCACTTCTTGGGGCAGGTTAGTGGTCATCTGATATCTGGAAACTGTTTGTGTTTACTACTTCTTCAAACCTACATTTCTTTAACCCTCGGAATCCGGGAGGCCTCATATGAAGCAAACAAAAATATTGGCAGGAATCCGGGAGGCCTAATATGAGGCAAACAAAAATATTGGCAGGAATCCGGGAGGCCTCATATGAGGCAAAATGCGCTGCTAAAAATCGCCGCTAAAATCATCATAACTCGGCAACCACGCGTCGCAGCGATGTCATCTGAACGGCAGTCTACAGACAACAAAAAGTTCTACAATTTCCAAAACAATGACTGCTCTAGGTGGTCTCAATCAGTAGCTACTGAATTATGAAGCTTGACTGTACGAAAATGGCCCCGGACACAGCGATCGGGATCATATGAGGCCCCCCCGGATCCGATGGGTTAAGGGGAGATAGGCGCATTTATTTCATAATTTTTTTATTTTTTTATTATTTTATTATTTTATTAGTTTCCTCCCTAGACCTCCATCAAGCTTAAAAAACATCCATTAGATCCCCCTTCCAGATTAATTTGTAAATTTTTCAGTAGAAAAATGTTCCGGCCAAAGGCCGGTTCCTCCAAAATTACAGGCTCACCATCATTCGCCAGGGACAAAATTGATACCTAAATAGCACGAAAGGTCTTAATATTGACTAAGAAATGGGGCGAAAGGTCTGAAGATCGAAAAACTAATGGGCCGAAGGTCTTAAAATGTCAAAACTAATGGTGCTAAACACAAGGGAGAAAAGGGACCAGAAAATGGCCCATCTCCCCTTAAATACTTATTGCCCTATCGTTTAACCAGACCACTGCATGTTAAGACTAGCTCTCATAGGGTTGGCTCCACTGGTTTGCAAATCAGGATTGAATTAAATGGAGCGAATTTGTATTTTGTTTTTGTGTGTTCATTGTTTTCTGTTATGTTATCCCTATTCGGGCTCCGTCTCGATCCCCCCCCCAAAAAAAAAACAATAGGACAAGTGGGGATTGGGCCTGAGTATATAGATAGATAGATACATACGAATAATAAGTGCCCCACCTACCACACAAATGTTATGTTACGGTACGTGCTGTGTGTGTTTCAGGCTTTGGTCGTGAAGTGTTTGTAGAGCGTTCCAAGTGGCACTGGGTGAAGGGGGAGCAGCACCAGGCCGTCACCACACTCAACCACGGCATACACAAGTTCTACTCGGCCTGGGACACTTACAAGAACAACACCACTGAGATATCAAAGGTTAGACACTCCCAGAAATATATTGTCTACTGGCTGTACAATCGCGCTAATTAGTGATGTCTCGGCACCAAGTATATTTTGATCAATAATTGGTATCGGCAGTATCTAAGCATTAATTCATCGTTTCGAGTGAGATATACAAACATGTTCCTATCTTTACACACCCTATTCAACATCCGACAGACATTAACCCATCAGGCCCGGAAAGGCTCTTGAACGCCCATAAAAAAGCATATCCGAGCCACCCGGAAGGGCTCTTGA
Source organism: Paralithodes platypus (assembly GCA_032716605.1). Classification (NCBI taxonomy): domain Eukaryota; kingdom Metazoa; phylum Arthropoda; class Malacostraca; order Decapoda; family Lithodidae; genus Paralithodes; species Paralithodes platypus. Next base: position 165,645 of record JAVRFV010000178.1, on the reverse strand, counting down.
ACGCCCAGTGGTTGAAAGCCTGTGAGCTTGGTGTGCGAGGCGTCGGTCCGACGCATGTAAACAACAGCCGGCTGGACCGACGCCCCGCATCTCCGGCCACAAGAAGGAGAGCGTCGCTTGTTCGTGTGTGCCTGTATGTTGTTGTTAATTATCGAAAAGTAGTAAAGTGTAAAGTGGCTGTTTTTGCCATAAAGTTATCTCCAATGAAATCATCATCACCACCTCCGACCTCCGAGCTGTCAACACCTCGCAGCTGCTCTCCGATAATGAGTTACCTTGTGTGAAGTTGATAGGAGTGTCTAAGTGTTGTCCCGGAAATTTATATGTGCATTTCAATAAGTAATTAGGTGTTTTATGAGCAATTCAGATGTAATTGGATATTCCAAGTAATTGAAAATATGGATTAAGTAAAACAGTTCCTGGAGTGAGATGGGATAGTGGGGCGATTGTTGTTTTTAGGCTGGCAGACGACCACCTCGCGATGGCGGGAAGGCGTGAAAGCCTAGCTGGGGATGAGGAGGAATATGAATTTGAAGGCTTTATCACCGAGGACAAGGATGATCAGTTGGCAAGTATGAAAACACAATTGATGGGTCTTGTGAGATGGAGGGGAGTGATGGAAAATTGGAGGAAAGAGTTAGGGGCTAAAGTAGAAGTTTTGTCCGATATGTGTGGCGTTACTAGCGGGGTGGATAGGCCTAGGCCAGTAAGTGACAGCCTAGAGGCAGTGATGGCCAGAGTAGACGAGTTAGCGGCGGAAAATGTGGCACTCAAGGCTCAGCTTAAGGAATATGAGGGCCACCTGAGTGAGGAAGTAAAAGGAATTAGTGAGGTAAAAAATGAGTGGAAGGGTAGAGAGTGCCACGATGGTAGCCCTTGAAGAAATTGTGAAGGAGCGGAAGGAAGAGAGAGAAAAGGAAAAGAAAGAGTTTGAAAAAAATTTAGTGCAAGTTTTAAAGAAGAAAGAGAAGGTAGTGAGACAGACAATAGATAGAGGTAAGTGTGTAGTAATCTTTGGAGATGTGGAAGAGCACCTGGCAGATATGAAGGTAAGAAAGGAAAGGGATGTTGTGAAAGTCAAGGGGATACTGGATTACTTAGACGAGGGTTATGGATGGGTAAAAGAACTGGAGGAGGTGAGAAGGTTAGGAATATATAAGAAGGGCGAGATGAGACCACTAAGAGTGGAACTAAAGTTTAGATCAACAGCAAAAGCAGTAGCCAATGTGAGCTGGAAATTAAATTCGACAGAGCTGAATCATATAAGGGTAAAAAAGGACCTAAGTGTAGAAGAACGAGAACAGTTAAGGGAACTCCAAGCTAAGGCTGATGAAGAGAATGGAAAGTTGTCTGAAGAGCAAAAGAAGAATTTTTTTTGGAGAATAAGGGAAGGGCAAGTAAGGAAGTGGTACATCAGGAGCCACCAAGAACCGAAAATAAGAGGAGTGATAGGGAAAGATGTTCTGGATGTTGATGTTGAGAATGCTGACCCTAATACCTCTGATCATGCTTTGATTACTTTCAGCTTTGATTTCCCTAAGCCACTCACACATGAAAAAGTAATCAGATTTAGAAATTATAAAAATGCAGACCAAAATTTGGCTAGCAGTGAAGTAAAACAGTACTTGGGAAGTATTGATACTTCCAACCTTACTTCAGATGAGCTGGTGGAGGTACATGGAAATGCACTTAAATTAGTGTTTGATCATCACTGTCCAGAAGTAGAGAAGAAAATCATAGTACGAGATGATTCACCCTTGTATAGCACTCGAGTTAAATTTCTTAGAAGAGCGCGTAGAAGAGCTGAACGTGAATGGCGGAAAAATAAAACAGACTCTACATGGTTGCAATATCTGTCAGCCAGAAGAGCTGTGGTCCACAAAATCAAAGATGAAAAGAAAGTGTATTATCAGGGAAAAGTTGACTCGTGTGGTAACGACCAGAGGAGGTTGGCTTCAATTGTAAACAGTTTACTTGGAAAAACAAGAGTCAGCTTAAGACCTTCTGTGCCCGATGCCGAGTTGGCTGCCAACTTTGTGGCATTTTTTGCTGGCAAGATAACTCGCATAAGACAGGAACTGGATGATGCTTCTGTTGGTGAAGAACTTTCAGTTGTACTCCAACCCCGACACATTCCTAATAATGTCCTCTCATCCTTTCACTCAGTAGAGGTGGACATGATCTCGTCCTACATAAGAAACCTCAATAAAACATTTTGCTTGTTGGATCCCATAAATGTTTCCAAGCTACCAAGAGTCTATGATCACACAGTTGAGTTTATTTCCAAAATAATTAATAAGTGCTTCTCTGAAGGTAGCTTCCCACATTCTGAAAAGCATGCACTACTCCGACCTACTCTAACGAAACCTGGACTTGATGTTGAGAACATGTTGAACTATCGTCCTGTCTCCAACCTGTCCTTCATATCAAAGATATTAGAGCGTGCAATACTTGACCAATTACAACCACTACTTCAGCAGAATGAAACTATCCCAATTTTTCAGTCTGCTTACCGACAGCATCATTCAACTGAAACAGCATTGATTAGAGTACATAATGATCTAGTTGAGAACATTTGCAATGGTGTGGCCTCACTATTGGTCTTGCTTGATCTCTCTGCGGCTTTTGACACAGTGGATCACGAGTTGTTATTGAGTGATCTTTATGATTGTGGTGTGCGTGACTCCGCTCTCTTGCTTCTTGGGTCGTACTTGTCAGGTAGATCCCAGAGTGTGATGGTAAATCAAGTGGTCTCGGACTCGACACCCCTGCAGTATGGTGTTCCGCAGGGATCAGTTTTAGGTCCTATCCTATTTACAATTTATATTAGCAGTTTGTCTCTTCTGCTTTGTGCACATAATGTCACCTTTCACTTTTATGCAGATGACACCCAGATTTATGTGAGAATCACAATATAGTTGATATACGGAGTAAGATGGAATTGTTGATGTCTGATATCAAGAAGTGGATGAGAGCGAGAAAACTTAAACTAAATGATGGTAAAACTGATATTCTCATCATCCGAGGAAATAGAAGAGCTGATGATATAGTAGGTGCCCTCTCCATCAATGTGGGTGGATCTCAGCTGCGACCGGCCAACTCTGTTCGAAATCTTGGTGTATATGTGAACTCCCGATTAGATTTCAAAGAGCATGTAAACCAGATAGTTAAAAGTTGTTACTTGCACATCAGAAATCTCTATTTGGTGAAGCCGTTTATAACCAGACGTTGCCTCCTGACGTTGGTTCACTCATTGGTCTTCTCTCGTGTTGATTATTGCAATGCCCTGTTGGTGGGTCTTCCAAATTATATTTTGAAGAAAGTTCAGTCTGTTCTTAACAGGGCCGCAAGACTAATTTTTGGTGTTCCACCTAGAACTCCTACTACATCTCTTCACATAGAACTGCACTGGCTGCCAGTAAGAGCAAGAATAGAATTTAAGTTGTGTTTGGTGACTTTTAAGGTTCTCAAATTTGGTGAGCCTAGGTACCTTGCGGAGCTGCTCAGGCGCCCACCGGCACACCATGGTGTAGTTGTGCGTCATGACAATGACCCTTTTCGTCTTGATGAACCAAGGGCTTTCCAGCAGTCTTCTTTCTTTGAGAGGTCATTCTCCTACATGGCTCCGAGGTTGTATAACAGGTTGCCGCTGTCCATGAGACAACTGAGTTCTGTTGAATGCTTCAAGAGACAACTTAAGACTTTTCTCTTTGAGAGAAGCTATGATCTTGAGAGAGGTGTCATGACAGATGGCTATAGAGTTTAGGCTATTTTGCCACTGCTAGTGATTGTTAAATGTGTGTTGTATATAAGCCTTCTTTTGATGCATTGATTTTTGTTCTTTTTTCTTTCTCTTTTCGAGCGCTAGTGAATTCTTCGGAAAAATTGGCGCTTATGAGAAATAAGTAACATGCTTATTATTATTATTATTATTAAGAGACAGAGAGACAAGTACGAAGTCAAAGCAAGGAGACGGAGCGAGTGATAATGCAGGGAGCAGGGGACCGGAGAGAGAGCCAGGATGTGGTGGAGAGGGTGGAACAGAGGGAGAAAGAGGGGGGAGGAGAATAGAATTAGCGGGGGAGGTGGAACTGGGTCAGGGAAGGGATGGAGGAGGAGGTGAACCTGGTAGGAGGCAGAGAGGGAAGAGAAACAAGGAGGTGGATTCAAATATACTGTGCTACTACACTAATATAGATGGAATAAACAGTAAAAAGGTAGAGTTAGATAATATATTAAGAAAAGATCAACCACAGATAGTCTGTTTGACAGAGACAAAGCTGAACCAGGACTTTGACAGCAACATAGTGTTTAGTGAAGGATATAATATATGGAGAAATGATAGAAAGGGTAAAAGGGGAGGTGGAGTGGCAGTATTAGTTAAGAACCCTATGACAGCAAAGCACGTGGAGTTAAATAATGACAAGGCAGAAATAATGGCAGTTGAACTCAATGATATAGAAGGAAAAAAGCTAGACATAGCAGTAGCTTACATGCCACCAAAGACCAGAGCATGGAGGGAGTTGGAGTTTGAGGAGATGGTAGAGGATATGATTCAGTCGTTGAGAAGATTGCTTTTAAGGAAGAATCGATTGATCTTGGTAGGAGATTTCAACTGTAGTGAGGTTGATTGGGAATCGGGAGATGCAGGGCCAAATCAGAGATCTTGGGGAAGTCGGCTAGTGGAGTTGGTTACGGAAAATGTACTTGCACAACATGTGAAGGAAAATACAAGAATGAGGGGTAATAACGAACCTTCTAAACTCGATCTGATTTTTACAAAAGATCCTCACGAAATTAGTGATATAAACTATCTATGTCCTGTAGGTAAAAGTGATCACCTATTACTAAAATGGAAGTTGACCTCGAGTAATGCCAATAGATTAGACAATAGCTATATAAATGACAGATTAAATTATAGTAAAGCTGATTATGTATCCTTGAAAAGATATTTAGAGGGAGTAGATTGGGATCTTATTTTGAAGGAACAAGACGTACAAGGTAAATATAGTAGATTCCTCGAAATTTATAGAGTAGGAACCAATCTGTTTGTCCCAAGATATAAAACTGGAAAATTTTACTAAGCAGAAAGAATGGTTTAATTTGAAATGCAAAAGAGCTTTGGGTAGGCGTGATGCAGCTTGGGCTAGATTAAGAAGAAGGAACACTGAGAGTAATCGGAATAAATATAAACAGGAGAGGAATAGATATGTTAACATAATTAGGCAAGTTAAAATGAACTATGAGAAGAACATAGTAAATAAATGTGAAAGTGACCCTAAATTATTTTATAAATATATAAACAGTAAGTTGAAGGTAAAGAAACAAATTACTAAATTAAGAGTTGATGCTAGGACGTATGAAAATGTATCGGACATGTGTGAGGTAATGAATAACAAATTGGGGTCAGTTTTTACTAGAGAGGAAGGTTTTGACGAACCACAGGCGGGAGTACTGGAGAGTGGTCTTAGTAAGATTGAAATAACTAGAGATGAGCTGTTATCTGCGATGAGAGGACTTGAAGTAAGGAAAGCTATGGGACCGGATGAAGTGTCTGCCTGGGTTTTAAAGGAGTGCGCAGAGCAATTAGTGGAGCCAGTGAGGGACATAATTCAAGCTTCTTTAGATAAAGGACAGGTTCCTGTTGAATGGAAAAGAGCTAATATCATTCCGATATACAAGAATGGAAACCCTGTGGACCCTTTAAACTATAGACCAGTTTCACTTACTAGTATTGTATGCAAGATTTGTGAAAAGCTAATTAGGAAGAGATGGATGAAAATGTTGGAGAGAAAGAAGATAATAACCCCAAAGCAATTTGGATTCAGAGAAGGGACATCTTGTGTTACCAGTTTGCTATGTTATTACAGTAGGGTGATAGATGCACTCCAAGAAAGAGGCGGATGGGTGGACTGCGTCTACTTAGACCTTTCCAAAGCATTCGATAAGGTACCGTACCACATAAGAGATTGTTATCTAAGCTTGAGACACTAGGATGTGTCAGGGGGAGTTTGCTGAAATGGATGGAGAGCTATTTAACAGATAGGGAAATGAGGACCAACATTAGAGGAACTTACTCATCGTGGCGGAAAGTTGAGAGTGGTGTGCCGCAGGGATCTGTGTTGGCACCTCTCATGTTCCTTATGTACGTGAATGACCTGCCGATAGGCATAAACTCCTACATGTCAATGTTTGCAGATGACGTAAAAATTATGAGACAAATAACAAATAAAAGTAGTTGTGAGGAGATTTAGATAAAGTATACGAATGGAGCACCAAGTGGAAAATTAAATTTAATATAAGTAAATGCTATGTGTTAAATATGGGAAGAAGTGTGAATAGACCAAATTGGGAGTACAGGATGGGAGATAATATAATTAGCAAGGCCGAAAAAGAAAAGGATTTATGGTTGATTATACAAGATAACTTGTTGCCAGAGAAACATATTAACAAGCTCTTTAGCGGAATGTATACAATGGCCGGGAATAATTATGAAAGTTGCTCTGAACTACTTAGATGAAACCATGGTAGCAAAAATTATAAAAAGTATGATTAGACCAAGATTGGAGTATGCAGCAGTGGTGTGGTCCCCGCATCTAAAGAAGCATATTCACAAGTTAGAAAGAATCCAGAGAGCAGTTACTAGATTGGTTCCAAGTCTCAGAGAACTGACATATGAAGGGAGGCTAGATAAATTAAATCTACCGAGTCTAAAAGAGAGGAGAGAGAGGGGAGACATGATAATGATGTACAAATGCACCCGAGGGCTGGAGAGGCTGGATAGGGAGGATATATTAATTATGGATACAGGAATAACTAGAGGCCACAGCTACAAAGTAAAAAGACCTACCTGCAAGAACGATATCAGGAAGTTTAGCTTCCCCTATAGATGTATTGACAAATGGAATAGGCTGGAGGAGGAGGGTAGGGGCAAGGAACATCCATATTTTCAAGAAAAAATTGGATGAAAGTAGACTGAGAGACGAGACAACACGAGCTTAGCTGAACTCCTGTAAACTACAATTAGGTAAATACAAAAAAAGCTTGCAAACGGTTGTTTTGTCAACACGATACTAGGGCACTGTAAGCGTCTGCTTAGTGATGACATCATACAAAGATGGCGGCATCTTGCACATTTGACGATCGGATCTCGGATTTCGTCTCTAAACGGCAAGCACCTGGCAGATTCTTTTAGTTATGTTAACCCTTTCTGACCCGGGGGCGCTATCCTAAGGACATTGTTGAGACCCGGGCGATCTGGCCGAAATACGTCTACGCCTAGGCTACCGTATATTTGTTATTTTAACTGCTAGAAAATTCCCACGAATGTCTAAACGTACTGTGGTTTCCAATCTGTAGACTGGCATTGAGTAGAGCTCTCTAAGTTAACTGGTTCAGTTGTGATGACGATTTCCGTGGAGCGCATTTTTCCGTGATTTTAGCAATGTGACACACTTTTCAAGACTGCATCTGTCTTTGCAGACCACATGACAACAAAGCTCCGACGTCTGCTTGTTGCCAGAGGTGCGTGCGTCGCCTCCGACAGGCTTTGTTTACATAAGTCGGACGCGCGGCTTTCAAAACAAGCTGAATAGGCTTTCAAGCTTACGGATTTTATAAGGACACCCGGGTTCCTGCCATCTGCCGCGGTGTCCTTTTAAAATGCTGCCCGGGCGGGAAGGGTTAAATTTTTGTTTTGTTTTCTAGATTTATGTCGAGTTTATCAATATTCTTGCTCTTTTTCGGATTTCGACTGGGATTTTGGTGCGAAAATTGAAGCTTTTTGAGCGAAATTGGAAATATTTGGTGTGTGCCGCGAAATTTGAAACAGCGAAGACTGATGTGGCGAAAATGGGGGCTCCACTGTACATGAGTACCAGTACAGCATAAGGATTCCATAGACCTACATTGTCCCTAATAAATTATGTATAATAAGGCTGCGAGCCTATTCCCAATAATTATCCTTTCCTGTTATCGACAGCCTAAGCTGAAGCTTGCAGAGTAGGCAAACGCCATAGACTTTATCGACTTATCTTTCAGCGCCTGTCAATCTTTTATTGTTTTAATACACAACCAGCGGGGTTGTGGACTGTGGGGGCGGCAGCCCCCACCCATAATACTAGGATAGGTTAGGCTAATGTCTTTTCAAAGTTGACTAAATCGAGTAGCATTCTCAAACTCTCCCCTAGATTGCTGGGGTATTGGAATTACAATTAACAATGCAAATTTTAATAAAAAGTGCTTTCCGCACTTTCTAACAAAATAAAATAACAGGAGTTGCAGTTCTGCAGAATTACCGGTAAAATTCTAGATCCGGTTTCACAGCGAATTTAGCGTTGTGTGTTTTTGTTTTTCTCAGTTTTCTTTAACCGATCACACCCGGAAGAGCTCTGAGGCACCCATAAAAAACACCCCCCGAGCTACCCGGAAGGGCTCTGAGGCATGAGACTCATGAGCTCAAAGCCTTTAAGCTTGGTGTGCGAGGCGTCCGTCCGAAGCATGTAAACAACAGCCGGCTGGACCGACGCCCCGCATCTCCGACCACAAGAAGGAATGCGTCGCTTGTTCGTGTGTGCCTGTATGTTATTGTTAAATATCGAAAAGTAGTGTAAAGTGGCTGTTTTTGCCATAAAGTTATCTCATATGAAATCATCATCACAACTGAACCAGTTGACTTAGAGAGCTCTACTTAATGCCATTCTACAGGTATGAAACACATCTACGCTTGGGGATGCGCGGGAATGCGGAAGCAAGCAAAATAACAAAGATGCGGTACCTAGGCGTAGACGTTTTTCGGCCAAACCCCCCGGGTTTCGGGGAATATATATGGAATACATAGCCGGGGATGGAGGGTTAATAGGCTATAGTGTTGTTTTATACTAAAGACTGGCGGAAATGAGTATTTACCCATTAGGCTATCCAACAATTTAAAATCACGGCCCCCACTAGTGGGAAGGGCTATGAAAATCAGGGAAATTGTGGGGTAAAAGACGAAAATAAGGGGTAATATTAGCCTAGCCTAACCTAACCTATCCTAGTATTATAGGTGGGGGCTGCCGCCCAGCACACCAGCAAACCAGCTGGTTTGGTATTAAAATAATAAGAGATTGACAGTCGCCCAAAAAAAATCGATGAAGTCTACGGTATTTAGGCCTACTCCGCAATCTTCAGCTGTGGATAACAGGAGGTAAATACTAACTTTTTCACAGTAATTATAATTCCATTTGCGCCGCTACTGACCAATATAGGAATGAAGTATGGTAGGCCTATATGACAAATTTATAGAAGCCATATAGCCTAGGCCTAGGCTAAATTGATGAGTGTGCTGTGAAACCGGATCTAGAATACCGAATTACCATAGGCCTAGGTCTAGCCTAGTTTTGAATTTCAAGCTTACCAACGGCCCTCTAGAGTCTATAGCCTAGGCCTAAAAACTAACTAACGCTTCCACCCATAGGCCAAACAAGCAGGGTGCCAAAGCAGGAAATATGAAGTTCTGGATCATTTTTCTAAGCTTACAAGGATCAACTTTGCGTGGCGTCCGCGGGAGGCGCAGCCCCCTGCGACGAAAGTGGGGGTCCGGGGGGCATAGCCCCCCGGCGATTCCTTGTATTCTGAAGCTCAATTTATGCACAATACAAGGACAAAATTTCATTGTAGAAGTATACTGAGAATTAAAAAAAAATATTGTGGAAGTATAGCCTACTGAGAATAGACTATCTTTCAATCATTCTTCCTATAGTAGGTAATACTACATGAAAATTAACCAAACTTTAGTTTTGTTAAACAATACTAATTTAATTTATTAGTAATGTACCGGTACTGTATTTAGCTACCTTCAACATTATTATAGCACCATTGATTAGTTTAGTAATTGCCTAATCATGAAAATGTACCAGTTTATAGTCCAGTTACCAGAAAATACTAGTACTCACAGTCACTGATGCTATTAAGCTGTTGAAATTGAGAGCTTCACAAGTCACAAATGCCACTTGTAACTTGTCATTGGTGATCTTGTAGAATGTAGTTATGCAGTCTCGCAGAGTCGCAGATAACCACCAATCACAACAGGAACAGGTGAATGCAGTTGCAGAAATTAGATGACGTAGCTTAGGGTTGAATGGTTTAAGATGTGGCGAAGAGGATGAAAGCGGCAGAAATTAGATTCCAGAAATCCAGAATGCTCCCAGGAATCCTGTAAAAAAAGTATTCTACATGAGATTCTCCCTTTGTAAATTGTAATTATGTTATTATGGACTTATGGTACAGTAGTAACAGTATGGCCCTGAGCGGCAGCCGGCCCCTCACCTCAACCCTTGAAAGGTCGTCGGTCACCCGGGCGGCCGGGCCCATGACTTACTAAAACTAATGGAAATACGCCTAACGGCCTTATTCGGCTATCCTTAGTTGGAATTATGCAAAGCTGGTACAGTAAATGTCATATTTGTAACATATTATGTAGTACCAACATTGTAAAATGCTAACTGAATAAATATTAGGCTATTATTAAGATTATTGTCAATTTCGTTGGCGCTACCTATAGTCTAGTCTATAGGTAGCGCCAACGAAATTGACAATAATCTCAATAATACAGTAATAATAATAGTATAGTATCCCACGGCACGGCCTTCGGCCGCCACCCGCCTCCCGTCAGTGCCGTCACAGCCGTGGCCCTTGGGACGGTGAGAACCATGAGATAGCCTACAGTATATATTTTTTTTTTATGGCTATGGCTATGGTAGTCTTGGACTCTTGGTTACTCTTGGTAAGTTGGTAGAGAGGCAGAATACCGACCCGTGACCCGGGCCCCCTGGGCCCTGCGGGCCTGCCCCCCTGTCACTGGCTGGCGGCCTGACTGAACAGGCGGACTCCCCTCGGGCGGCGGGCCTGGCTTAAACACTCATTTGATGATTTGATTAAATTAATTAAATTAATTTCTCAAAATCTGGAGGAAAAAATATAAAAAATAAGGGTGCGTGCGCCTCAGCCTTTTCCCTATAGGCTAGCCCTGTCACTCTTTGAAATCTGGGCCCTGGGGCCGGGGGAGGCACTCGCTGCCGCTGGCGGCTGGAGTCGCTGCCTCGCTGGAGGGCAGGCAGTTATGCCTTGCCTTTTGTCTCCCTCATTCACATAGAAAAAATATATATACTAATTAGTCAGACTCCTAGGCCTAGGCTAGTGGCTACCAATTTAGTAGGCTACTTTTTGTCTCCCTCATTCACATAGTAAAAAAAAAGAAAAAAACAAAAAATACTAATTAACCTACCTTAGTCCTAGGCCTACCAATTTAGTACCAAAAAACAAAAAGTAAAAAATATATTTTTACACCTCAGGACTATTGAAGTATTGATAATATTGTGGTGCGGGCCGGCCCGGCCGTCACAAGTCCTCAGTCCTAGCCTCCAGAGGGCTCCTCAATAAATCCTATAGGCGGCCCCTATTAATATTATCCCCTATAATCCCACGGCATGACGGCAAACTGTTATTGTCATAGGCTATAGCCTAGCCAGGGTGTCGAATGACGCTGTTTTTTTGAGTGATAACACAAATGAACTTTCTGTATAATGATAAAACAAAATTAATCCTAGGCCTAGCCAGCTAGCCTAAGTATTTTTATATTATTATTTTAAAAGTTAGACATCTAAAATAGGCCTACTGTGTTCCAAAACTCAAGAGTAGCCTAGGCTAGGTTAGCCTAGCGTAACCTAGCCTTACAAAAAAAAAAAAAAAAAATACAGGAATGTTGGTCTAGGCTAAGTTTAATATACACTTCCCAGGTCATTTTAACAGTTCTATTGCTTCTATATATCATATAATACACCATAGAGTAAGTTTTTAATAACTAGAAAAAAAGGTCATCTTCTAAATAATTACCATAATTGAGGACCTTCGCCGTTCCCGGGTTAAGAGTGGGCTCTGAGTCTTAGTCTACCAGAACCAGATTCCCAGCTAACCTTATTTTTTACTGTCTTTAACCTCAAATCTTCCTTGATCTTCATTAGCCTATCAATACATTATACATAGCCCCACTAGTGGGGGCAGTCCTAAGATTGTTGGATAATGGGTTATCCTAAGCCTAATATGCCTAGCCTCAGCCTAGGCTACTCATTTCTGTTTCAAATCATCATTATCATCATAGGCCTAGGCTAATACAAGTAGGCCTAGGCTTATCTGAAAAAATAATATGCTTGGCTACTTACAAAATCGCTGTTTGGTGCTTGCTAGAAGTCAGGTTTATCCAAAGTATCACCTTGAACTTATACCTTATATATAATGAGTTCCCCAAGATTAATATGCATAATTTTAGAATGTGTAGGGCACTCGCACTTCACATGAAGTCAATGTTATATTCCAGCCCCTTAATTCACTCTATTTTCCACAAATATATCGGTAAATAACAGCTAAACACATTTCCAAGTGTTCCACAGTTGATTGGCGGCAAGCTAATTTGACGTCATCATTGGATTATTCTCGGAAACACCACAATGGAAAACATAGCTGATATTGGTTCGTTGTTTTCCATTGATCCAACCACATATATACCCCTGAAAAACCAATAATTCATCATAAAATCGTACTAATTTATAGCTTACCTTATGCCTCAAGGTCTTGCGCTCTTTGTCAAACACATAAAATTGATATTCATTCACTATTTTTGAGAAATTAGAGACCCCATAAAATTAACACATACGAATAAATATCGTGTATTTTGGCGGGGGGTTAACTGGGATCATTTTTCATCAGAAAACTAACATTCAAACTTAAATTAATATTTTACATTAGCCTATTCATTTCAGTGAAATTCAGTCAATATATTAAACACATGGAGTAGTTTAGTTAATATAAGAACATAAGAACATAAGAAAATGGGAGTCTGCAGAAAGCCGATTGGCCTAAGCAAGGCAGATCCCTGTCCCACACAACCCCAATTACAAAGCCCAATTATAGGCTCAACATTCTAATACCCTGAGGATCATCTTACCAAACCGGTTAGAGATTAACGCAGGATTACGGGGGTCTGCAGAGCGCTGATTGGCCCAACCCGGCAAACCCCTTCACACCCAACCCTTCTCGTCCATATGCTTATCCAATTTTTTCTTAAAGCTCCCTATCGTTCTTGATCCCACTATATCACTTGGTAGCCTATTCCACCCATCTACAACTCTGTTACCAAACCAATATTTGCCTATATCTTTTCTGAAACGAAATTTATCTAATTTGAAACCATTGGTACGAGTTCTTTCGCTATCACTGAGCTTTAGTACATTTGTCATGTCCCCTTTGTTAATCCCACTAACCCACTTGAACACCTCTATCATATCCCCTCTAACTCTGCGTCTCTCTAACGAATGTAAACCTAATTTCTTCAACCTTTCTTCATACGGAAAATTTCTAATATTATGGATCATTTTTGTCATTCTACGCTGAATTCTCTCCAATGAATCTATGTCCATTCTGTAATAAGGACACCAAAATTGGACAGCATAATCCATATGGGGTCTCACTAATGACAAGTAAAGTTTTAAGATAACATCAGCAGTTCTGTTACTCACACTCCTAGAGATGAACCCGAGAATCCTGTTTGCCTTATTACGAACGCTTATACACTGTTTTCTAGGCTTCAAATCATTGCTAACAAACACACCTAGATCTTTCTCGCAGTCTGAATTTTCTAATTCTAAATTAGCTAGTTTATATTTAACATTTGTTTGCATCTTCCCTATCTTTAATACCTTGCATTTGTCAATGTTAAACTTCATCTGCCAATTTACTGACCATTCATGTAAGGTATCTAGATCCCTTTGGAGGCACTCTATATCGCTATCTGAATCAATTGATCTCCCCATTTTAGTATCGTCTGCGAATTTACTTATCCTACTCGTTATACCTAAATCTAGGTCATTTATGTATATAAGAAACAACAGGGGACCTAATACCGATCCCTGGGGGACATGACTGAGAGACATGTTGAGACATGACTTACGCCTGTATCACACGAGCGCTTTTTCCCTCAACATTTATCCTCAACACTGGTCTGGCAGCTTATGAGGTAAACATTTAAACTATTTCTATCACCTAAATTCATCTACCATCAGTCTAGTTTCCGGTACCAGTGTAAAATATACCAAAAATGTTGACTATAAAAGCTCTCGTGTGATACCGGCTTTATTAACGCGCCTGTGCACCGCAGCTGCCTGACCCGTGACCTGACCCCGAGCGAACCCGAGTTAAGGGGGGTGACCTGTTTGTGTTCTGTCCTTTTCTATCTTTCTCTGGCTTGTATCTATTTGGCCCCATTCAGCCTACGGTTTTAAGACGTCTATCCCCATCTCAAAGTGCACTCGACCAAAAATCAATCTTTACACTGGTGAGCTGTAAATAATCTAGGGTGAACGGAATGAATCGGGTGAAACATACGTCTGTGAGGTATTATCATAACATTTCGGCCTCACTTCCAGAATGTTTAGAGCGTTAGTGTAAAGATTGTTTTTTCGTCCATCGCTTTGCAATACAGAAAATCTTGGGGCCAATGTATGTATGTAGCCCAGGCACATTACCCCATAGTTGGGGGTGGCTGACACGAGACAGAGCCTCAACAGGAACAATATTTAAAGTTCCAATTCTTGAGACTCGTCTAGTAGGAGAATTGTACAACGGGAGAAGGATTCCTAGCCCCCTGCCCCCAATACCCCCACATAAAATGGGATTACAAATGGCAATATTAGCGATCGACATGGGCGATACAAAGTACAAAGGAAATCAAGCAACAACAGATCCAGTGACCCCTCTAGGCCGCTTGTCCTCCAAAACACCCAGGATCAAGTGTCCAAACAGCGGCCCAGAGTGGGCAAGGGAACATTGGAAAGGGAACCACCGCCCTGGAACCAATGTCCGTGGCAGGACTAGGAAGCTAGTAGGGGACAGATGGGTTAGCAACCGAGGGGAGGATAAAACAAAGCTACCAATCTACAAACGCAGCCAGTCGCGGGTTTGATGAGAGATACTTGTCTAGGCGGAGTTTAATTGAATCAATGGTGCTGCAGTCTATACCCTAAACGATGTGCGATACACCAATCACCAATTATACCTCGCCATATTAATGTTCGTGTGTGTACTAATGTTCGTGCGTGTACTCGCCTGAATAAACCCCCAATAAATGATCACGTAACACCTGCTTTGATATTGTAATTTGATGCTATATACCGGTAATTAGGTAGAGATGAAAAAGGAAATGGACAAAATATAAATAAATAAATAAATATTATACACAGACGGAAACACAATCACACTATTTTATCTCTAAAACACACACACACGCACATCCCACCCACCTCACACATACTCACTCTCACTCTCTCTCTGTATATATCCATCTCTCTCTCTCTCTCTCGGCGAAGAGAATTTATTGAGGAATTATGAAGAAATTAGGAGAATAAACATCTGTTGTGGTGGGGGGTGAGGAGGAGGGAGAGAGAGGTGGGGGAGAGGAAAGGAGGGAGGGAGAGATAAAACAAGGAAGGGAGGAAGGGAGGGAGGGAGGGGAGGGGAAGGAAAGGGAGGGGGGGGGGGAGAGATGAAAGAAGGAATGCAAGAAAAAAGGAAGGAAGGAAGATTATTATGTTACCTCCACCAAACCAACCAACTGACTTTACTCCTAAACTCAATTAATGAAACTCAACCAATACAGTTAAAAGGGTTGGTTGAGATAGTGTGGAGTCTTATTATTGCTGGAGGTCCTTCCTAAGCTGAATAAAGTGTCAGAATATGATGACAAGGACGTCCCTGGTATTGTATGGGTTAAGGGGGGTCACCTGCTGTTTGTTATTCCTCTCCCCCTCTCTCCCTCTCCGGCCTGCATCCATTCTATATATATATAGTTTTAGATAAATACCTATTATTATCCTTTAATCTACATATTATTGAGCATTCGAGTGCCAATAAAATTAAGGTAGTTGTGTTCGTCTTGACTCAGCCTTCGGCGCAATAAAACATCGGAGTGTAGGGGTACATTGGTTGGTTGTTTGTTTGTTTGTTTGTTTTAGCGGACTCTCCCATCCAGGAGTTCGTTCTATGAACGATGGCTGTTTCCTTATTGTAATTTATATTTGTTATAGGCTATTGGTGCTAAAGTCAGTCACCTCATCCGAACCGAACAAGTTGTGTTTTCACAGTGTAAACAAATAGCTCGCATGACTCGAGCTCTGGATTTATCCGTTTATATTTACATTAGTAGCTGCATTTGGACTTCAATACAGGTGATATATAATAGTTCTAAGATCATAGCCAATGTAGAGTACAGTGTAGAGCAAAGCAACTATCGTTTGATGAGTTTAATGTAGAAATAGCCTAGAATGGCAGGTTTAGCGGGGCTCCCGGCCGTCCCGGGACAGTCACAGCCCACAGGCTCGCAGCCAATTTCAGTATCAATATTTTTTTCACATGTTAGGTTCGGGATCACAAAGAAAATGGGCGAATTTTGGTACACTGCAAACAAGGATATATGGTACGCATAGCCTAGCCTAATTTGAGGTCAGGTCAGCTCCCTACCAAAAATGTAAACAAACATCTGCAGACACACTCTGATAGCACGCGCCATACAAAATATTGTAGCCTATAGGGCCTATGGTGAAATAGGCCAATAGGCCTACACTTAAAATTCATACTGCAGACTCCCATTTTCTTATGTTCTTAAATACAAAATTAAATGGGTTAGGCCCTATTATTCATTAAAGCGGAAGATGTTCGATTGAACAATTACGATTTACCCTTATATAGCCTATATATACCAAATATAATTGAGGCTTACTAATTGCGTCGTTGTTCATTTGTTGGGCGGGAAGCGAGGCTGCTTGGCCAGATCCAATAAACCCTGCCAGAGTCCAGGAGGCAAAGCAAGGCCAAGGGATGTCTGGTATGAAAGAGGAAATTCGGAAGTTAAAGAAGCAAATGATGAGTTGAGGGATATGATTAGAGATATAGAAAAGAAATGGGTGGACAGAGAGAATGAAATGGTCAGAAAGGTTACAGAAAAAGTGGTGGAGAATATAGAGGAGATGCAAGAGAAGGACAAGAGTCAAGATGAAGTAAAATGTGATTGTGTTTAATGTACCAGAGAGTAAGAAGAAGGAACAAAATGAGAAAGAGGAAGAGGATAAAAGGTTTTGTGAGGAAGTTTTTCGGGATGTCGTGGGAGTAAGAGATGCCAAGGTTGAACAAATGTTTAGAATTGGGCATCTTGTAGAAGAGAAAGCTAGGCCATTGATTGTTGTGATGAATGAAGTAGGCTAGGCGTGAAGTGGGAGTTAGTCAAGAAAAGTAAGGAGTTGAAGGATAATGAAAATTCAGAAATCAAAGCAGTCATCGTTGCTCCTGACCTAACAAAACAAGAAAGGGAAGAAAATTATAAACTTAGAGAGGAGCTAAAAAGTAGGAGTGAAGGAGGAAAATGGATAATCAAGAAGGGGAAAATCGTCATACTTCCCAATCAAGCTAGGCAGCAAGAACAGTGACAATCTGGGACGAAGAGACAAGAAAAATGCTACTGTAGATGGAAATATTGGTAGATTAGAAGATAGCATTTTTATCAAGGTAATAAATATTCAAGGTTTATCAAAGGTAAAAGCTAAGGAGATGGAAGAATTAGTAGATAGTAAAAGTAGGCCTATATTGTGTCTAACAGAGACACAAAAGAAATTTAGAGATATACATTTTAGTAACAAAATACATATAATCGAGGGAATGAGAGAGTTGAATGACAAAGGGTGGAGGTATAATGATACTACACTAAAATGAACAGGATATTTCTTTTCAAAAAGTGAATACAAAAAATAGGGATATATTATACGAAAAGGGTACGATTAGATGATGGGAAATAAAGATGCTAGTGGTATATTTTAGTGTTAGCGATAAGGAAAGAAACCAAGCCATGAGATTGGAAATAGAGAAAATTTTAGATAATAGCTCGGAAGAACCAATATTAATAGTGGGTGACTTCAATGGTCATGTTGGATTCAAAGGAGAACAAAAACTTGACAATAATGGTAAAATGATTATAGAGTGGATGGAGAAATATACACTAACAATGCTTAATAATGATAGTAAATGTCAGGGAGAATTCACATGGGCCAGGGATAACCAGAAAAGTGTTATAGATTATGTGCTTGTCTCAGATCAAATAATATGACAAATATGTGGGGATGAAGATAGACGAAGAACAGGAAAAAGTGGACATATCAGATCATAATTTAATTGAAATACAACTAAATGTCAAACAAATTATAATAGGAAGGATTGGATATGTAGAGCTGAATACTACAAAACAGATCAAGATTCCACCCGGCAAGCGCGATAGGCCTCACGGAAGGCTTCCTATAGGGAACGCGATAGGCCTCACGGAAGCAGGACCATAAAAAAAGCCTTCCATAAAAAAAAAGGGCCTATCAAAACAAAGGAATTTGTCTCTAGGTGAGATAATTCCCCTCCAGTACTCATCCATGTAAATCTCACCCACCCCCCTCCCCTCCTTCCCCACCTTATTCCCCCCTCCCTCCCCTCCTCAATTATCACCTATTTTTCCTCTTATTATCATCATTTATCGGTTATTTTTCTCTCCCGCGATAATGTAGCACAAGTGGGTTGCATAAAAGATCGTTATGCAACACCCAGACACCGGCACACACCGCCCCGCTCGTCTCAGTTGACTCCCAGACAGCGAGAGGGGAGGGCTGCCTGTGTCTCTCTCTCGCCTGAGATTATGACCGGGTGGCCAATATCTTCGTTTTTCACCACCCAAATGCTTTTCCCACTTATTTTAGCACTCTTGAAGGTTCATATATACATCATATATGTAAAATAAAAGCATACCGAAAACAAATAATGGTTTATATTGTAAATATAACGAATTCTGTCAGAATCCAGGGCTAGAAATGCACAAATAACTACCCTAGCACCTAGGTCTATATCGCGCTTGTCAGGTTAAAGGTATATATAGTTGAGTTACAAAGAAACATTGTAAGAGAGGTGAATAATATAAAAGACTTAGAAGGCATAATGGTAAAAACTGCAAATTGTGTACTCAAAAGCAAATATAGGAGGAAGAATATAGGAATGTTTGAAAGGGAAGAAGAACCAGAAGATGTAAGTGCCACTGCATACAGGGTTGCTATCTATGTCGTTGCTTCATTTGGGGTATATTTGGTTACCGCCCGGGCTAAAGTAGCACCGGTAAAAAGGGTTACTATCCTCAAAATGGAATTGACTGCCATGCTGCTTCTAGGACGTCTGGTGTCTTGTGTACGCACAGCATACGAGAAGGAACTAAGCATAATTGCCGTTCACGTATTGTGTGATAGTCAAATAGCACTGAACTGGGTTCATAGCAAAAAGTCTCTGCCCGTGTATGTGCGAAATAGGGTTGATGAAATCGGTCCCTACTACCAGATGTCGCTTACCACTATGTTAATACAAAGGATAAACCCAGTGATCTTATAACTAGGGGAGTTACAGCAACCCAGATAGTAAAGTCCGAATTATGGTGGCATGGTCCATTGTGGCTGCTCCATGAAAAAGAATGGACGGAATGGGAAGCTGATAGGGGGGGACTTCTGCCATTGAAAACAGTGACAGTCGCAACCCAACCGAAAGACACACCGAGTCCGATAGTTGAGTGGGAAAGGGTCGGTGACTACAATAAATTAGTCAGGGTGGTAGCCTGGGTGCTGCGATTTATATCCAACACCAAAGGTAAGGTAGAAGGCACACACTGCAATATGGGTCACATCATCAACGTTGATGAATTGAAAGCAGCTGAAGAAACAATGATTATATTGGTTCAAGCAGAAACCTTTTTCCAAGAATTAGAATCTTTAAGAAGCTCTGACAAGATGAAAATGCCAAACTTAGTGCGTCAACTGAGGTTACACCTGGATAGTGACCTCATCAGGTGTGAGGAACGCTTGAAGTGGTCGGGTGTAAAGACTACACGAACAATCCCATCCTTATGCCATCACAACATCATGTCACATATTTGTTGGAAAAATGCACACATGAACAAGTTAAACACTATGGTGTCCATCATATTATATCGAATTTGCGACTCCGATGGTGGATCCCAAGGATTCGACAAGTAGCTCGACATACAGTAAAGAAATGTGTGATATGCCAAAGACTGATAGGTAAACCTTATGTGACTGGACCAGTTCCGCCTTTACCAGAATGCCGCGTAAAGCATGTAGAACCCTTTCAATCAGTGAGGTTGGATTACACTGGAGCATTAAAGACGAGAGAACATGAAAAGGTCTATATCTTATTGTTTACTTGGCAACGTTTACTTGGCGTTTAAGAGGTTTTGTGCCTGTAGATCGTTCCCTCAACTTGTGCTGAGTGACAATGCTCCCACGTTTACTCAAGCATCTAGATACCTCCAGGATTTAAGTGATGATCCAACGGTCATTGCTTTTATGGGAGTAAGAAAGGGCGAATGGAGGTTCATCCCAGTGAAGCCACCTTGGTTTGGTGGAATGTAGCAACGGTGTGTAGGTATAGTCAAATCAGGACTTAGAGCCATAGTAGGACGTGCTTTATTGAAGAAAAGTGAGTTGATGACAGTCCTCACTGAGATAGAAGCAGTTGTTAATGACCGCCCACTTACTTATGTTTACACCGACCTACAAGAACCAATGCTACTGACGCCAGTGCACTTACTCTACGGTCGACCATTGACTGGATTTCCATCCGATTTTCAGTCACTTGAGGAGCTGGAGGATCCTTTGTATACTGAGGCGGCTGTATCCCAGCGGTACCAGTACATCTCTAAGATTATCGAGGATTTTAGAAAGCGGTGGGTTCACGAGTATCTACTATCTCTGAGAGAAAGGAATTCTCAACCCACAGGTAAACCTTCGGCACCCTCGGTTGGTGATGTGGTTCTGATCCATGACGAAGGTCCTCGCATGTACTAAAAGTTGGGCCGTGTGCTGGAAGTGTACAAGGGGGGTGACTCAGTGGAGCGAGTAGCGCTGTTACGGACTGCCAATGGGACCACTGTTCGTCCTATCGCATGTTTATACGCCTTGGAGCTTGACTCTACATCACAATCCAATGCTCCGCCTGATACTGCTGGATCCGTGGATTCTATACAGGCTGATCCACCACTATTGACTGATGATCAACCTCGGATCGGGACTCGTCCTAGACGTGCTGCTAACGGCGCCATCAACATGTGGCATCAAAAGATAGCCTCTGGGCAACTGTAGGTTAAGGTGGGGTTCAGGTTCTTTTGTGGGGGGGAGTGTATCGTGGAAATCACGATAGTTAGGCTATAACGGTTATTCCTAGGTATTTAACACCTTACGAGCGGCCTATGCGGTTTATTTATGTGTACCGCACAGCGGGGTGTTTTTAGCCAAAATAGGGCTGTTTACGTGATCATTTTCATGCCTAAATAAGACCCAGAACGTAAAACAAGTACCTATCCCTGAAAGGGCATAAACAGAGCTTTCGAATGACACCATAACGATCCTTGTATGATGGATAGTTTTCTTGCAATAACCGTGCAACGCGAGTGCAAAAAGCAGGTAATTCGGTACTTTCAGTACATAATTGAGTATGTAGCGAGTGAGAGAGGGAGGAGGGAGCTGAGATTTGTGTCAGTAGGTTCGCCGCGGTGGTCTGGAGCAGTCATACGCTCGCTAGTCTCCTGCCACCACTTGTCTCTCTCTCTCAGCCACATTACGTGCTGAAATTGCCACTCGACCTATGTCGAGCGCCGCCACATAGTCCAGCTTTATTTAACTCGACTTATGTTGCTCGCCGCTAAATAAGGGTTAAGTTAGGAATGTCATGTCGTCTGGCACGGTAGACCAGATGGTGGAAAAATATCATACCGTGATTATCGTAAGTTAGGGTTTATTATATTATTAAAGACCTATTATGTTATATCATAATATTTATGGGGTCATTGTAGGATATAATTATGTAGATTACCATATATATATTAGTACCTTAGACAATCGTATCATATCATATCGGTACGATATTTTTCCTGGAGCCGGCAGTGTTCTGCTGGTGGCCGTGCTGGGAGACAGCCGGCAGAGCTCACATAGATTTCATCCGAATCAGTACACTTTCGTTAGCTGTGCTTTAGTGCCTGCAATAGTCAACAACAACTCATCATATTCATATCTTCATCGACGCTCTCACCGGACTTAAAACTGACAGCTAAGCCTTTTTTTCCTTCATGTTCATGATTAATTAACTCCTTCCGACATATATGACGCTACCGCGTCATATGACAGGGTGAACCAAAAACTCATATGACGCTACCGCGTCATATGGACTTATCTTCATAATTCTAGAGTAAGTTATATGACGCCCTAGCCTCATATGGAGCTCAGTAAGTCCGGTAAGTTAGATGAAGATCTGTCGGTTGGTGGCAACCCCAGGTTTCTCCGACAATTCTAACGGTCAGCAGTGTGGTTTTGACAGTTGTGTGGTGCAGTGGCAATGATACCGGGCTCCTGCCTCCGTAGACTTACTGGTACATAATATGTCTGAAGGAGTTAATACCATATATCTATCCTTAAATAGGGATGAGCTATGGTGCCTTCCTCCTATTCCTTGAGTTAGCCTAGCCGTCACCTTGTCCACCATTTTTACCGGCTTCGTACCTCATTACTGTGCTGTGTGATTGATTGGTAAGTTAAATCCCGACATTATTTGATTCCCTTTTTATGTGATTGACTTTTAGCTTTGATTTAGTCTAGAAATTCTATAACTTTTACCCGTCATTCATCACAATGGTTCACAGAAGAAATTAGAAATTAAATTAATGAAAGACGAAGGTTAAATAGAACACATAGGAATGCAATTAGCAGAGAAGAAGAGGAGAAATGGAAAAAAACACTACATGGAACAAAAGACAAAAGTACAGTTATTAACCTAAGAAGTGCGCATGGGGGGTATGAGACACCACACTCCTGTGCTGATGTATTTGAGCTGTTCCCATCACTAACATCGTTATTTTACCATAAATAGCATTAATACTTATCCATATGCGCCTATTATAGATTGATTATAAAGGTATTAACCTGTTACATCAATAAAAAAAAAAAAATTGGGGTGTTTTAAATGGATTTTTTTGTTCCCAAACTCTTAAGAGTCTTCCCGCAGTCGCCCGGGGAAACTCTTAAGTCTTCCATCAGTTGCCGGGTTAATAAGGAAAGATATGTATACAAACGAAGAAAAGACAGCTAAGGAAATAAAAGAAGATAAGAGTAATGGAAAGAACACATGGAAATACATACAAATGCTAAAGGGAGAGAAAGAAAAGGAAAGAACTTGTCTGTTGGACAATATGTATGGGGATAATAACAAAAAATTAGGTAGAGAAGGTGTAAAAGAAGAAGTTAGGACATATTGGAGTGCTTTGTACGGAAAACATGTAAAAGATTTTGAGAAGGTGTGGAATAGAGAAACAAGGCAGGGATATAAAAGAGAACAAGATGCTATAAAAGGGAGGATAGAAAGAGGGGAACAGTGCCAAATAGTTGGAAGGGGTAATGAGGAAGATGAAGAAGGAGTCCTAGAATATGTAGACTTATGTAGTGAACAATTTAGAGAACATTTAGATATGGCATTATAAATAAAGAGAGGAGTAGGCCTACCCTATATGGAAGAGGAAATCATAAATGTGGAAAATGTGAAAAAGTGTTTAAGGAAGATGAACACTGTGACGTTAACCACTCTGTTAGAACCGCATGCCTTGTCCTATGGTGACTCACTAGGATCGCCAGGGCAGTGGATGTGGCTACAGTTGATGTATTATTGTGTGCTTTATTTCATATGAAAGCTCGTGTCATGGGCAGTCCAGAAAGGCTCTTTGTTTTCGCCCATGTCAAGGCTTTATATATTTAATTGCAAAGTATATGTCTTATCATTAAGTAGTAATGGTAGGATTTGAGAGAGAGAGAGAGAGTAGAACAGAGTGTGAGGAGGCGCGCAGTGTTTTTTGCCATGCTCGATGATGTCATAGCTGGCTGACCTCTTGGGGATTGGTTGGAGGAGTTATTTACCATGCTTGGTGACATCATGGTTGGCTGACCTCCTGGAGATTGGCTGGAGGACTTGTTACCGCCCTGCCTACGCGGTGCAAACTAGTCCCAGTATATATACAGCTCTCTTGCCACTCTCTCCCTCAGATCTGGTTTCTAGAACGCATCCCTCTTATCCCTTTGATATGTCTCCCTCTCTGCACCTGAGAACCTTTTCCTCTGCCTATCTCTCTCATTTTCCATATCTTTCACCACCTTTTATTAATATTATACCCCTTCTGGTTAACTCTGCATAATCAGCTTCATGCTGGCCAGTTGTATTGTGCGATAAGGTCTTATATAACCCATGTATGTTTAGTTGTTAAGATAAGTTGATCACGAAGCATTGGTTGGCATTCACATTGTTCAGTGCCGCTTCCTATAATTATTAGTGTTCTGCTGGATTAGATAATGCTAGACTAGGAGTCTGATACGATAAGGTATTGTTTCCAATGGGTGCTGGCTTTAGTTAAAAGCTGCACGACATACCTGAGAACTGGAGTTGATTGGGTAAATTCTAGTCTGTGTGCCATTGAGAGTAGAGCATGCACGAATGAGGGCTTTTTGCCTATACCATTCTGCACTGTTCTAAGCTCGGTTGTTTGTCTTTGAGGTACGCCAGGAGAACGCTTAATACTTCGGTATTAAGGTTTCTCAAGAGAGCTACCCTTCACTATAACGTAATACTTGACGCACAGACTTGAGATTTGCACTAGGCTATGCGGCATGCCATGCGCACCAGTATCTCGTATCATTGACTCTTGCTAGACTTTATCAGTCATAGTAGACATTAAGTATTTTTTTTTTTTTTTTTTCTATATTCCAACTACTCCCTCTCGGGCATAGGCTGAGAGTACAAAGGAGTACAAAGGAAATCAAGCAACAACAGATCCAGTGACCCTTCTAGGTTGCTTGTCCTCCAAAACACTGAGGATCAAGTGTCCAAACAGTGGTTTAGAGTGGGTAAGGGAACATTGGAAAGGGAATTACTGCCCTGGAACTAATGTCCGTGGCAGGATTAGGAAGTTAGTAGGGGACAGATGGGTTAGTAACTGAGGGGGGATAAAATAAAGTTATTCATTTACAAACGCAGTCAGTCGCGGGTTTGATGCGAGATATTTGTCTAGGCGGAGTTTAAATGAATCAACGGTGATGCAGTCTATAACGTTTCGGGGAAGCCCATTCCACAAGTTGACAACTCGATTGAAGAAGAAATTCTTAGATTCGTGCGAGTTAAAAGATTTACCAATAATTTTGCAACCGTTTCCCCGCGTGTAATTAGATTGGTCGATAGTGAAGTACTTACTACAGTTCATATTGTCGATGCCTTTGATGATTTTGAACACTTGAATTAAGTCGCCTCTTAATCTGCGCTGGGTTAAAGGAAATAGATTTAATTCTCTAAGACGATCTTCGTATGGTTTTGTTCTTTAGGCTAGGTATCATTTTGGTAACTCTACGTTGAACTCGTTCTAGCTTGTTTATATCTTTTTGGTAATAAGGGCACCAGGATTGAACGCAGTATTCCAGAAGAGGGCGGACTAAGGAATTGTAAAGGGTTAGGATAACTTCTTTGGATTTATGCTCAAATGACCTGCCTATAAAGCCAATTATTTTGTTTGCCTTCTTAACAACTTCTGAACATTGTTGACTCGGTTTTAGGTTACTCGATATTGTTACTCCCAGATCGGTTTCTCTGTTTACATTCTTAAGCTGAGTGCCATTCATCGAATAGTTTGCTTTCTCATTTAGGTATCCGATATGTAGTACTTTACATTTATCCGCATTGAAACTCATTTGCCAAATTTGGGCCCAACATGACAATTTATCTAGATTGTGTTGCATATCGTCAACTTGTTCTTTCGAGAGTACGCTATTTGCAATTTTTGTATCGTCAGCAAATTTTGAGATTGTACAGGTGAGACCCTCATCTATGTCGTTGATGTAAATTAGAAAGAGAATTGGTCCTAGTACCGATCCCTGGGGTACCCCGCTACTTACATTGGTCCATTTTGATGCCTTACCGTTTATGACTACTCTTTGCTTTCTGTCGCTGAGCCAATTTTCTATCCATTTCAACACACCGTCTTGTATTCCATGCGCTTTTAGTTTTAGCAGTAAACGTTTGTGGGGAACTTTGTCAAAGGCCTTTTGAAAATCAAGGTATATAATATCTACAGCTTTACTCTCATCGTAGAGGTTGAGGATATCGTGGAAGAAGTTTAAGAGGTTTGTTAAACAGGAACGTTTTTTACGAAAGCCGTGTTGAGTATCTTTAAGTATGTTATTTTCCTCTAAGTGATTTACGAGTCTGTCTCGTATGACAGTTTCTAGCATTTTACATACAACTGAGGTTAAGCTAATTGGACGATAGTTACTGGATAGGGATTTGCTGCCTTTTTTGAATATCGGTGTTACGTTGGCTAGCTTCCACTGATCGGGCATAGTTCCAGACTGCAAGGATTTATTGAATAGTAATGTCAGTGGTTTAGAGAGCTCATCCTTAGCTTCCTTTAGAACTCTAGGCGAGATTGTATCAGGTCCAGGCGTTTTATTTACCTTGAGTTTATCTAAACAATTCAATACTTCTCTCTCTGTAACGGTGATATTGCTTAAAACATCTGAATTATCAATCGGAATCGGCGATGGTGTAGGGATATCACTGAGGTCTTCTGTTGTAAAAACTGATGCAAAGAAGGTATTGAGGGCATTACTCATTTGTTCTTCGTCTTTGGTGTATTCTCCATTTTCATCGACTAACGGTCCAACAGTTGAAGTAACTACTTTTTTCTTTCTGATATAACTATAGAATTCTTTCGGGTTTGTTTTACTTTGATTCGCAATATGTAACTCTAAGGTCTTTTTACTTTGCTTAACACCTTACGAGCGGCCTATGCGGTTTATTTATGTGTACCGCACAGCGGGGTGTTTTTAGCCAAAATAGGGCTGTTTACGGGATCATTTTCATGCCTAAATAAGACCCAGAACGTAAAACAAGTACCTATCCCTGAAAGGGCATAAACAGAGCTTTCGAATGACACCATAACGATCCTTGTATGATGGATAGTTTTCTTGCAATAACCGTGCAACGCGAGTGCAAAATGCAGGTAATTCGGTACTTTCAGTACATAATTGAGTATGTAGCGAGTGAGAGAGGGAGGAGGGAGCTGAGATTTGTGTCAGTAGGTTCGCCGCGGTGGTCTGGAGCAGTCATACGCTCGCTAGTCTCCTGCCACCACTTGTCTCTCTCTCTCAGCCACATTACGTGCTGAAATTGCCACTCGAGTTATGTCGAGCGCCGCCACATAGTCCAGCTTTATTTAACTCGACTTATGTTGCTCGCCGCTAAATAAGGGTTAATTAACTTTTTGGCTTTGCGTCGTAGCTCTACAAATTTCAGCCGTTCTTCGTCATTTTGTGAGGATTTTAATCTATCATTAGCAAATTTTTTAGCAAGCAGGCAGTTTGAAATATCTTTATTCCACCATTTGGGCTTATTATTATGGCCTGGACGCCGAGTTTTCGATGGTATGCAGTCTTGCACTGCTTTTAGGTAAGTGGCTTCGAATAACTTCCAAGATGTATTTATGTCGTTATTGTGAATTAAAAAGCTCCAGTCAGTTTCTTTAAACATAGCTCTAAGTTTATGGAAGTTTGCTTTCTTGAAATTAGGGACTTTTTCGATGCTACTATTTGGTTCGTTACTAGTAAACTTTAAAGTGAAAGTTATCGTATGATGGTCGCTGTTACTGAATTCATCACCAACATTCAAATTCTCTATTAATTCTTCTTTTGTTGCAAGTACAATGTCAAGAACGTTATTACCACGGGTCGGCGTTCCAACAAATTGATAAAGCGAACTCTCTTGCAAGTTCGTATACAAGTCATGTCCGGAGTGTGAAGTAAGAGTATCGCCCCACTTGGTCACAGGTAAATTAAAGTCACCAAAAATTACGGTATCTTGCGAGTTACTTATATCTGCAATTTGTTCGTAAATTTCTCGGTCAGTTTGCACTGATTGAGCTGGAGGTCTGTATATTAATGCAAGTATTATTTTGGTACCTTTATTATTCTTTATTAGCACAAAAGATGCGTCGACGTTCACAATTTGAGGTTTTGACAAGAGGGTAGGGTTAAGACTTTCTTTGATATAAAGTAAAACGCCACCTCCATTTCGATTTATTCGGCTTTTCTCAAACATTACATAACCGGGAAGTGAATACTCTGCTAAAAAGTCTCTATCTTCTGTATTGAGCCAAGATTCTGTTATGCCAATCACATCATAATTTTCTGTAAACACTAGCTCCTCTAAATCTGAAAATTTATTGCGTATGCTACGAGCGTTTGCATAGAAAACCTTTAAATTTGTTATTTTAGAACTCACAGAACGCGCTTCAATAATATTTTTGGTTCTTGTCGGATCTACATTTATGTTCATGGCTGTCCTCGGTCCTCGCTGTCTGTACATTCCACCGCCCAACACGGTGAAGCCCGTGAGGTCTTGTTCCAGTCTGGGGAGTGAGACATGCGAAGCATCCATCATGGCTCGAAGCAGCTCCATCTCTGAAGCGGCCGGTTGCTTCGCTCAAGTGCTTCACCGTCTCACCCTCCAGACTCAGACCCTCACTCTCAGAATGCCACCTATTGAGCAGTGAACTCACTAGGCATTGTCCCCCTGTAACATATTTTGAATATGGGAATATTCATACAGTGTTATTTAATCAGGGAACAACGAGGGTATTTTTTTTGGCATTTCGGTGGGCTTTGTGGTAATGCACTGATACTAGGTACAGCACAAATTCAATCCCAATAATATCTTCCCATTGACATATCGGGATTTGAACCCGGGTCCATTGGATTACCAATCCAGTGGCATGACCACTCCACCACACCTCCCCTATTAAACCAATTACTCTTATTATGGTTTTGATGGTACAGTATATATGCTGAACATTTGAAGTACTCCTCCACTCTCCTCTTGGAGAAACTCAGCAGTTGCTTTACCAGCTTTCTAATCCATGGTTTCCTACCAGAATCTATGATGTCCGTTACCTTGATACCAGTAATTAAAGAAAAGGCTGGCAAAATTACATCAAAAGACAACTATAGACCTATTGCCCTTGCCAGTATTGTAAGTAAGATACTAGAGTTAATCATTTTAGACAGAATCTCAGTGTATATCTCAACTAATAGTAATCAATTTGGTTTTAAAAAGAATCATGGTACGGACCAGTGCATCTACACTCTGAAGGAGCTAGTGGATGGGTACATCAAAATGAACAGCTCTATTTTTGCATGCTTTTTTGATGCTAGTAAGGCATTTGACAGAGTCTGCCACAATATCCTGTTTGATAAATTAGCAACAAGGGGAGTGCCATCCTATATACTGAGAATCTTGAAGTACTGGTATGCCAATCAAACATTTAATGTAAGATGGGGTAACATTATTTCGGATTCCTTTACAGTAACCAATGGAGGGTATATTATAACAGGGTATAAATAACAGGGTAGTATTCTCTCACCTTACTTATTCAATGTATATATGGATGAATTAAGTGATAACTTGAATAAAGAGCAGATTGGATGTTATGGTGGGAATAAAATCATCAACCATCTCATGTATGCTGATGATCTGGTCATTATTGCACTGTCTTCTGCGGGTCTGAGCAAACTTCTTGATATATGTGAATCTTTTGGTAGTAAACATTGTGTTAAATTCAACCCACTGAAAAGTGCAGTTCTTATATTTAGATCAAAATTACTGTATAAAAGTAAACTGCCAAATTTCTCACTCAATAATCAAATTATTCAAGAAGTAAACAAAATAAAATACCTGGGACACATTATCTCAAACGATTGCTCAGATGATGCAGATATCGGCCGTCAGCGCAGACAGCTATATTTACGTGGTAACACCATCTTGAGAAAATTCCACATGTGTAATTGGGAAACTAAAGTCACTTTGTTCCGGACATATTGTTCCTCTATGTACACAGCCCATTTGTGGTGGAAGTATAAGAGAGCCACCATAAATGGTCTGTGTACATCCTATCATAATATACTCAAGATGTTCATTGGTCTCTCTAAATATGAAAGCACTAGTATGGTGTGCACACTGTTGGATGTGCAGTGCTGTCGGGCTGTCATCAGGAGACTGGTGTACAGCTTTTCGCAGCGACTGCAATCCTCCATTAACACGCTGATTGTAGCTCTTTGGTCTAGTGATCATATCTATAAATCCCTTATTATATCTCACTGGCAGAAGCTGCTGCACACATAGTATGTAATGTAATATATAGGTCTAATTGAACTATGAGCAATGATCTGTGCAATAGGTGTTAACCAACATTGAGCAATAGCCTTAGTTAGCCTATCTGTGTTATATTGTGACAAAATGTGATATGTGCTCTATTCTGTAAATAGGCCTACTGTATTATTTATTTTATTGTGTCTTTATTAATATATCTTTGTGTATAATTATTATCTGTGCTCTGACGAGAAGTGTATGTGATATGGACCATTAGGTCGTACTGTATTTATACTGTATCTATCTTATGTGTCTGGAATAAAGAATTATTATTATTTTTATTATTATTATGCATACCCGTTTATGATTACACAAGCATTTTGCAGCCTAGTTTGATGTATTGAGGCACAAACGACTTAGGCTCTTTTTGTTGATAGGAATACTGCATTGTCGTGGCGATTATTATTAGTGTTGTAGCGTTTAGGATATTCTTGGCTCCGACTGCATTATATATCCTGCCTTTTTGTGTGCATAGCCTGCACGAGCATTGTTCCGCTGCCTGCCTTTTTGGGTTCCATTTCCGATTCGAGCATCTTGATAGCATCTAACATTTAATAATTAATTAAGGAAGATTCCTTGTTGGTGTTGAAGGACTTTAGTGCACTTTCTTTCATGCAGGAGTGCCTGACATTTATTGATTAAAGTAACGTAAGCTGTAACTTCCCTTACCACCTTACTTTGCATACCATAACCAAGCACCTTCGGTTATAGGTAGTAATAGGCTGTTTTCACATAACATTAAGCCTAGAGTAGACGCACATTTATTGAGAGTTTGATAACCTATTATTGCATATAGAATTCTGGAGAGTATTTGTGTTCTTTGTTCACTGGGAATATACATCAGAGGTTGGATCTAGCGCTTTCCGTTGTAGCATTTATGCCATTACTAGTCCAATGAATAAGAGCCCTGATATATTTAAACCTCAGTCGTAACAAATGGCGACCTTACCTAGGATTTGGTGAACCTACATTTATTAGCAGGGAACATTTGTTGTTTTGGGGAATATTTTGCGGGGATCAGCAAGAATAATTTTCTTTTTGAAACGTAGTATAGCTTGAGTATTTCTGAGAATGTTTGTGTGTATATTGAGGTATAAGAGTTTGGGGTGCTTCTTTTCTGAATATTGAGGTGGGAAATTTTTGTGAGCATCATGTCTTATACCGGATCAGAGGAGAATGGAGACACAGTACGTAATGTCGAAACTGAGGAACAGCAGCATGATGAAAGGGTTAATCAGGTGAACTGTGAGGAGGATGCTAGGATATTTTTGCAATGGCCTGTTACTGCCGAGCGGTTGGAGGGTATGGATCGGTACGGTCTTCAATGCCTGGCCACAGCTATCGGTCATGCGGGTACTAGCAGCATGACCAGGGATAACTTGATAACGTGTGTACTGGGCAGGGTAACTGGTGAGCGAGATGGGTTGAGTGCGCAGAGCCCTTTGGCCATGCTTCCCCAACACTCGACTCCCAGCCATCCCAGTAGTTTGCCGACCCCGAGTACGCTTCCACAGTTGGGTAGTGACTGGCAGGGTGGGTTGCCCCTGGGGGGACCACCGGTAATTTCAAACATTGTAGCACCTTCACCTCCTCAAGGGTTAACTCCAGAATTATTGCTTCAACTCGAATTAGCTAAGCTTCAGCAGCAACAAAGGGCATGTGAGCTTCAGCAGCAATTAGAATTAGCCAAGATAGAAGAGAGAAAAAGTCACCAGCACATAGAGCTAGCAAAAATCCAAGCTGATTTAGAGTCGACTAGGTACTGTGCCGACATGGACGTAGAGAAGTCGCGAGTAGAGACAACGGGACAGCGACTTGGGGCTGGTAACCATGTTCATGATCAATCTCTCTCGACTTATTGAAACTGGTTCCGGTGTTTGATGAGTGGTGTAACAGAATTTTTCGCAGGCTTTGAGAAGAAGTGCCAGGAACACCAGTGACCAGAGAATAAATAGGCAGCACTTGTATCCTCTAGATTAATAGGCAAGGGTCTTAAAGCCTACGATGCGTTACCTTTGGAGTCATGTATTGTGTATGAGGATCTCAAGGAGGCTGTCCTGAGGGCTTACGAACTGCAACCAGAAACGTACCGTTTGAAGTTCCGGGGTGTAACCAAGGGAAGAGATAGCACCTTTTTGGAACACGCCCGGGACTTGTCCGATGCTATGGGGAACTGGCTCCGATCTGAGAAGGTAACAACATTTGATGGAGTTAAGCAGTTAATGATGTTGGAGCAGTTCTTTAAGAGCACGGGCGGTGATCTAACTTTGAACTGAAAGGAGAAAAACCCAAGAACTCTAGTCGAAGCAGCAGAAATGGCTGATCGACGGCTGTCGTTGATTCGGGGTTGCGGGTCCTCACAGAAGTACGATGCGAGTGCTAGGGACCGTTATCCTCCCCCTCCCCATAGCAATGACACATTTAAACAAAAGAGCAATGAAACTAAAACTGAATCCAAACCTAACACCACGCCGTATAAGAAAAGTCAGGGGCCTTTTACATCACAGTATAAGCCGAAACCGAAATTTATGTGTTTTAGTTGCCACCAGGAGGGTCATAAGGCAAATGAGTGCCCTAGTCGACCTCCTCCGGCAGCCGTGTCTTTTGCTCACGGCATTGGAGTGTTCAAGAGGACATCGGAGTTTGTTAGAGGCAATTCTTCCGAGGTAAATACACTGCCAGTGCAGAAGGATCCGGAAGGCTTATTCCCTGTCCGTGATGCCTTTAGTGACCACAGGGGACTCGGTTGTGTGGAGTGGGGGGGTAGAAGACATGAGGTGAGAGTTTTGCGTGACACTGGGGCATCGCAAACACTGTTGAGAAATTTCACTGGTAAACCTGTAAATACAGTGCGGGTGGTTGTGATTCAGGGAGTTAATGCAACAAGGTCATACCCGCTTGTAAGAATGAAGATGGAATTTGATGGTGTGACTCGTGACCTGGATGTAGGAATTGTGGAGAAGTTACCTGTTGGGGGCGCCGACCTCCTTCTCGGTAACGACTTTGCGCGGCCTACTTCTGAGGCTCCACCCTTAGTCGTTGCCGAGAAGCCGGCCGACGTGAGTAGGGAGGAGCAGGAGTGGGTTGAGAAGTGTCAGGTGCAACCTATGGCGTGTGTTGTCACCAGATCTCTTGCATCCAGGGAGTCACATTCTGGTCAAAAGTCTTTAGACAAGCGGAGGAAAGGTACCGAGAAGGGGTTGAAAGTTGATGCGGTTGAGAGTTTAGTATCAACGGACATTCTCGGGGACTCATTATTAGGACCGATTTTCGAGTCTGGAGAAGACCCATTAACCTGACAAGCGCGATATAGACCTAGGTGCTAGGGTAGTTATTTGTGCATTTCTAGCCCTGGATTCTGACAGAATTAGTTATATTTACAATATAAAGCATTATTTGTTTTCGGTATACTTTTATTTTACATATATGATGTATATATGAACCTTCAAGAGTGCTAAAATAAGTGGGAAAAGCATTTGGGTGGTGAAAAACGAAGATATTGGCCACCCGGTCATAATCTCAGGCGAGAGAGAGCCACAGGCAGCCCTCCCCTCTCGCTGTCTGGGAGTCAACTGAGACGAGCGGGGCGGTGTGTGCCGGTGTCTGGGTGTTGCATAACGATCTTTTATGCAACCCACTTGTGCTACATTATCGCGGGAGAGAAAAATAACCGATAAATGATGATAATAAGAGGATAAATAGGTGATAATTGAGGAGGGGGGGGAGGGGGGAATAAGGTGGGGAAGGAGGGGAGGGGGAGGGGTGAGAAACACATGGATGAGTACTAGAGGGGAATTATCTCACCTAGAGACAAAATCCTTTGTTTTGATAGGCCCTTTTTTTTTTGGAAGGCTTTTTTTATGGTCTTGCTTCCGTGAGGCCTATCGCGTTCCCTATAGGAAGCCTTCCGTGAGGCCTATCGCGCTTGCCGGGTTAACTGTTACTAAGAAGGCAGAAGATGGGCTTAAAAAGACGAAGAGACAGCAACGATACACAGAGAGAGAGCAACGGGAGGCTAAATTCAATGTAGGAGGGGGCATGAGTTGTTTCGCAAACACTTAGATAGGCTTGCTCCTTCGGACATTCGTAAATTGCAATTAGAAGACCCGGAGGTTCTTGAATGTGGTACCGTTGCTGTCGAGTTGAAGGAGGACAGTGATGCACAGTCGGGAGATTTTTACAAGTATCCCCTGACCATCATGGATGTAGCAACAAGGTACCCTGACGCGTACCCTATGAGAAATGGGTCAGCGAGGACGGTGGTCCGAAACTTGCTAGTGTATTTTTCCCGGTATGGTTACCCGCAGGGGATTCAATCAGACCAAGGATCCAACTTCACTTCTAACCTCTTTGTTCAAGCAATGCCGCAGCATGGGATTGTTACGGTTGTGTCATCTGCGTATCATCCAGAGAGCCAGGGTGTGTTGGAGCGATGGCAGTCAGCCTTGAAATCTGTGCTTCGTTGTTGTTGCTTTGAGAGTGGGAACAGTTGGGATGTTGGCCTGCCATATGTTTTATTTGCTGCACGGGAGGTACCTGGGGAAAGTTTGGGATTCAGCCCTAATGAGCTCGTCTTTGGACACTGTGTCAGAGGGCCTCTCCATATGGTTGAAGAAATATGGGAGGGCGCAGAAAAACCTTGTTCTATGCTCAAATATGTCCTCGACAGTCGAGAACGGATGTTGCGCAGTTTGGAGTTGGCTGGCCGTAATTTGACTAGCTCTCAGGCCCTCATGAAGGACAGGTACGACCTCAAGGTTAAACTCAGGGAGTTTCACGTGGGTCAGGAGGTGTTGATTCTACTGCCCCTTGTAGGTCATCCCTTATCCACGAAGTACACTGGTCCTTATAGGGTGGTTGAGAGGCTATCGCACCTGGATTGCTTGGTGGCCGCTCCAGACAGACGTAAGCGCAATCAGTTATGTCACGTTAATCTCATGAAGGAGTATGTGAGGCAACCCCCTGAGCCTCTCACTGTGCCTGTGATGACGTTTAGCAGTCAATGTGGAGAAGGAGGATGGGACAGTCAAGCTCAGGTGGAGGATAACTGGAAGGATAAGAAAGTCAAATGGGCGCCTGAGTGTGAGAAGGCGTTTAGAGTAGTAAAACACCTGTTGTGCACTCACCCGATCCTCAGGGCCCCTGACTTTAGCCTACCTTTCCAACTAGCAACGGATGCTAGTGGTGTGGGGGCTGGTGCCGTCCTTATGAAAAAGGACGATGATGGGCTGGAACATCCTGTTAGTTTCTGCTCGGAGAAGTTCAATTCAGCCCAGGGAAGCTGCTCTGTTGTCGAGAGGGAGCTACTGGCAGTTGTGCTTGCTCTGAGGCATTTCGAGGTCTATGTTCCAGCCTATGGTCCGGTCGTTGTAGTTTACACAGATCATCACCCTCTCAAGTTCTTGGACCAGTTTCACAATCAGAATATGAGGCTGACCGGGTGGTCGCTGGTGTTACGGGAGTATAGCCTGGACATACGCCATATTGCCGGTTGTGACAACGTGGTTGCAGATTGTCTTTCAAGGGTATATGATCCTGGGTAGATTGACGCACGGGTAGCCTCCTGCTTTAGTTTGAATAGTATTTTGCGCTTGGTGCTTGTTGGCTCGCGGTTGTAGCCCAGCGTATTGGGTCGTAAAGCAGGAGTTGAGCGTTTGGTATAGAAGAAAAAACTAGGCTTGCCCCTATAGTGCAGCCGAAATAAACAAATTAAAAACATAAAAATCAAATAAAAACTCTTTCTTTGATAGTTGAATTTTTTCAGTATGTTGTAGCAGTAATTCTGAGTTGCACTCCTCTCAGAATGCTGGGCTAGAGAAGCTCGCTCTTGAGGAGCATAACTACATATGATTTAACCTATTGTGTTGGGGAGGGTTATAATTTTGTAAAATGTTTTGTTGGGAGCTGTGCCAGAGATTTTACTGCCGCTGAGTGATGGGAAGTAGAGATATAGCATGGGTTCTAACCATCAGATTTTTTTTGAGCTTTGGGCCTCTGAGAAAAATCTTGGGGGGGGGTGTGACGTTAACCACTCCGTTAGAACCGCATGGCTTGTCCTACGGTCACTCGCTAGGATCGCCAGGGCAGTGGATGTGGCTACAGTTGATGTATTATTGTGAGCTTTATTTCATATGAAAGCTCGTGTCATGGGCACTCAAGAAAGGTTCTTTGTTTTCGCCCATGTCAAGGCTTTATATATCTAATTGCAAAGTATATGTTTTATCATTAAGTAGTAATGGTAGGATTTGAGAGAGAGAGAGAGAGTAGAACAGAGTGTGAGGAGGCGCGCAGTGTTTTTTGCCATGCTCGATGACGTCATAGCTGGCTGGCCTCTTGGGGATTGGTTGGAGTTTTTTACCATGCTTGGTGACGTCATGGTTGGCTGACCTCCTGGAGATTGGCTGGAGGACTTGTTACCGCCCTGCCTACGCGGTGCAAACTAGTCCCAGTATATATACAGCTCTCTTGCCACTCTCTCCCTCAGATCTGGTTTCTAGAATGCATCCCTCTTATCCCTTTGATATCTGTCTCCCTCTCTGCACCTGAGAACCTTTTCCTCTGCCTATCTCTCTCATTTTCCATATCTTTCACCACCTTTTATTAATATTATACCCCTTCTGGTTAACTCTGCATAATCAGCTTAATGCTGGCCAGTTGTATTGTGCGTTAAGGTCTTATATAACCCATGTATGTTTAGTTGTTAAGATAAGTTGATCACGAAGCATTGGTTGGCATTCACATTGTTCAGTACCGCTTCCTATAATTATTAGTGTTCTGCTGGATTAGATAATGCTAGACTAGGAGTCTGATACGATAAGGTATTGTTTCCAATGGGTGCTGGCTTTAGTTAAAAGCTGCACGACATACCTGAGAACTGGAGTTGATTGGGTAAATTCTAGTCTGTGTGCCATTGAGAGTAGAGCATGCACGAATGAGGGCTTTTTGCCTATACCATTCTGCACTGTTCTAAGCTCGGTTGTTTGTCTTTGAGGTACGCCAGGAGAACGCTTAATACTTCGGTATTAAGGTTTCTCAAGAGAGCTACCCTTCACTATAACGTAATACTTGACGCACAGACTTGAGATTTGCACTAGGCTATGCGGCATGCCATGCGCACCAGTATCTCGTATCATTGATTCTAGCTAGACTTTATCAGTCATAGTAGACATTAAGTATATTAAACCAATTACTCTTATTATGCATACCCGTTTATGATTACACAAGAATTTCGCAGCCTAGTTTGATGTATTGAGGCACAAACGACTTAGGCTCTTTTTGTTGATAGGAATACTGCATTGTCGTGGCGATTTTTATTATTGTTGTAGCGCTTAGCATATTCTTGGCTCCGACTGCATTATATATCCTGCCTTTTTGTGTGCATAGCCTGCACGAGCATTGTTCCGCTGCCTGCCTTTTTGGGTTCCATTTCCGATTCGAGCATCTTGATAGCATCTAACATTTAAAGAAGATTCCTTGTTGGTGTTGAAGGACTTTAGTGCACTTTCTTTCATGCAGGAGTGCCTGACATTTATTGATTAAAGTAATGTAAGCTGTAACTTCCCTTACCACCTTACTTTGCATACCATAACCAAGCACCTTCGGTTATAGGTAGTAATAGGCTGTTTTCACATAACATTAAGCCTAGAGTAGACGCACATTTATTGAGAGTTTGATAACCTATTATTGCATATAGAACTCTGGAGAGTATTTGTGTTCTTTGTTCACTGGGAATATACATCAGCGGTTGGATTTAGCGCTTTCCGTTGTAGCATTTATGCCATTACTAGTCCAATGAATAAGAGCCCTGATATATTTAAACCTCAGTCGTAACAACACCAAGAAAGCTGCAGGTCCAGACGGTCTAAAACCCGAGTTTTTCAAGGTTTTCCTGGAAAGCAAGGTATTATTAACTAAATTAGTCGAAATATTGAATAAAACAATAGAAACAGCTGATGTACCAGATGGATGGAGAGAGTCGAACACAGTTATGATACCAAAAACTAAAAAACCTAAAGTTAATGAGCTCAGCTGGCCAATAGCATTAACAAACATAGGTTACAAGTTAATGATGGCAGTGCTAAGAATAAGTCTAGAGGAACACATAGAGAGGAATGGATGGGGAAAAGATACTCAAGCAGG
This sequence comes from Paralithodes platypus, assembly GCA_032716605.1. NCBI lineage: Eukaryota > Metazoa > Arthropoda > Malacostraca > Decapoda > Lithodidae > Paralithodes > Paralithodes platypus. Next base: position 127,110 of record JAVRFV010000178.1, on the reverse strand, counting down.
TTTCACAACAGGAGGTAGAGTAGAAAATAACATTCTTATCTTGAGGTACTGTATAGAAAAAACATATAGGAACAGACAAACATTAATAGTTATATCTATAGATTATGCTAAAGCATTTGATAGTGTTAAAAGATATATGATGATGAAGGTACTAATGGACTATTGGATAAATGAGAAAGCAATTGAGTTAGTCACAAAATGATATAAGGGGGACAAAACCAAGGTGAAGCTGGATGAAGAAGAAGAACTAGAAATACCAGTAAGTAGTGGCATAAGGCAGGGGTGTACTGGTTCAACTACTCTATTTAAACTAGTTACCTTCAAAATAATACAGGCGCTGGAAGAATTAGACAAGGGTTTTAAAGATGAGGTATTTAATTATAGCATCCTTGTTCTTTGCTGATGATGGGATGCTGTTGGCGGGGAGTATAGAAGATGCAGAGAGGGTGGTAGAACAGGTAGTGACAACTGGTAGGGAATGTGGGCTAGAAGTCAATAAACTAAACAGTAACATTATAATATATAACATGAAGGTAAAACCACAGGAAATAGCAGGTATAAAGGTTAGCAATAATATGAAATATTTGGGTATTACAATAAATGATAATAGAAACTTATTCAAGAAACAGAAAGAATTGATGATTGAAAAGGCAGTGAGAATGGCAAACATGACCTATTCAGTAGTGATGAGGAACTGTTCAAGACTATTAACCCGGCAAGTGCAGATCCACTCATAAGAGTTTTACCGCTGTGCTGGGGAACCCCTCATATAATCTAAGGCCTAAAAAAAAAACATTTAAACCAGCCCAGTATCAATTTTTGTTTTTATTTGATTGTTTTATTGCCCCTTGGCCATGCCAAATATCACTCCTCCACATCCCCTCTTCAATTATCACCTATTTTCTGTTATTCCCTTATTTCGGCGGTATATTTTCGTGCTATCAATAGCGAGTCATAAGAGGGGTGTGCTTGTATGTGTTACCAAGCAAATGAAAGAGAGAGAGAGAGACTATCACGCGACAGTGTCTCTCCAGACGTGGGGAGGAGTGGGAGGCTGGCTCACACTCGAAGACTACAACTCCCGGCCTCTGTTGCCGATTTTGACCAGCCAAACGCTGTTTCCACTTGTTTTATTGTTGTAACAGGTTAATATCTTCATAATCAACGTAAAATAGGCGCATATGGATAAGTATTAATTATATTTATGGTACGATGACGATTTGAGTGAAGAAAACAGCCTAAATACCTCCGCACAGGGAGGGGTGGCCACTATCCCACCTACGAGGTTAATAGGGAAAACATATTGGAAGTGTGTGGCTTTACCTGCTATATTGTATGGGTCTAATGTGGTGGATTTTACAAAGCAAGATAAAGATAGATTGCAAAGGATATAGAACAGTGTATGAAGAAAAATACTAGGAGCCCCAAGCTATGAACAGCAAGCGGCATTGAGAGGAGAAATAGGAATGTCTAGCATGAAAACAAGAATAATGGAAGGTCAGTTAAAATACCTGCAGTATATATTGAGAGAGGAAGGGAATGAATTACTAGAAAGAGTAGTGGAGGAGATGAGAGTGGCAACCAAAATGATTAGATGGATAGAAAGACTAATAGAAGATAGGAAAAGGGTGGATATCAGGGGAAAGATAGTTACAAATGAGAAATAAGAAAAAAAGTTAAATTAGGTGTTGCGTGTTTTGAATAAACAGCGCTTGGCGCCACCTAACTCATTACCCACAATGCAAGGGGGTCTGCCCGCTACTGACGGCTTGAGAATAAACACAGCTTTCTCACTCCACCAGTCTCTTCTTCATTACCTGCATTGACCTCTATACCTGAACTCACCATGCCCATTACTACTACAAGTCTACAACTAAGAACACGAAACAACTTGTATGGTGGTACGTTTTATGCGGGACCCTACTGTATGTGATAGCCAAGCCGCAAGAACAGGTGAGGGGAGAGCACTGTGACTCTCACAGTGCCGGCCTGGCTGTTGTTGAGGAAGGGTGTGTGGATGCGTCGTTCCGTTATCCTCTCTGTTTCGCAATTCTCCAAGGCTTAATAATTTTTTATTAATGATGGTGAATTGGAGATGAGTGATAATTAGAGCTCATATTGTGTAATCTAATGTTTATAGAAACTTCATATAACTTTTAATAGGCCTACAGTAATTGTCGTGTTTTCAGTTCTGTTTACATTTTGAAATTCGATTAGGCCTAGGCCATCAGTAATTAATCATGGCTCAAGAATCACAGACAGTTAGTAAACTTCAAGAACTGAATTTTTCGCAGTTGTCTCTTCATGATAAAGTTGCCTTTTAAAGCGGAGATCGTCGGTTTCCAGACATTCAAATATCTAAGCTAGGAATAAGCAACAACAAGAGGTAGCCTATATTCGCAGCTTTAATTCAGAAAGGTACCAAAAGGAAAAGTGGCTCTGTGGTTGTGAAATGATGAATGCATTTATTTACTTTCCGTGTTTGTTGTTGGGAGTTATTGATCTGTTTGCTCAAAACAAGAATTACAGAAGAATGGACTATATTTTAAGATACTATTTCAGTCATGATGAAGCCTTTAATTGGTCGGAGTGGGTATATGCACCCGACCGTGAAAATACCACATGCGGTATTTGCACCCGACCGTGTAAATAACACTTTACGGTATTTGCACCCGATCGTCGTCTTATAAATATTTTGATACAGACTTAAATATAGCAAAACGAACAATATAACAAAGTGAAGCTGACAAATAGAGAATAATATACTGTACAGTAAACTATGTGAAGCAGTGAGTGGAATATAGAATAATATACTGTACAGTAAACTATGTGAAGCAGTGAGTGGAATATAGAATAATATACTGTACAGTAAACTATGTGAAGCAGTGAGTGGAATATAGAATAATATACTGTACAGTAAACTATGTGAAGCAGTGAGTGGAATATAGAATAATATACTGTACAGTAAACTATGTGAAGCAGTGAGTGGAATATAGAATAATATACTGTACAGTAAACTATGTGAAGCAGTGAGTGGAATATAGAATAATATACTGTACAGTAAACTATGTGAAGCAGTGAGTGGAATATAGAATAATATACTGTACAGTAAACTATGTGAAGCAGTGAGTGGAATATAGAATAATATACTGTACAGTAAACTATGTGAAGCAGTGAGTGGAATATAGAATAATATACTGTACAGTAAACTATGTGAAGCAGTGAGTGGAATATAGAATAATATACTGTACAGTAAACTATGTGAAGCAGTGAGTGGAATATAGAATAATATACTGTACAGTAAACTATGTGAAGCAGTGAGTGGAATATAGAATAATATACTGTACAGTAAACTATGTGAAGCAGTGAGTGGAATATAGAATAATATACTGTACAGTAAACTATGTGAAGCAGTGAGTGGAATATAGAATAATATACTGTACAGTAAACTATGTGAAGCAGTGAGTGGAATATAGAATAATATACTGTACAGTAAACTATGTGAAGCAGTGAGTGGAATATAGAATAATATACTGTACAGTAAACTATGTGAAGCAGTGAGTGGAATATAGAATAATATACTGTACAGTAAACTATGTGAAGCAGTGAGTGGAATATAGAATAATATACTGTACAGTAAACTATGTGAAGCAGTGAGTGGAATATAGAATAATATACTGTACAGTAAACTATGTGAAGCAGTGAGTGGAATATAGAATAATATACTGTACAGTAAACTATGTGAAGCAGTGAGTGGAATATAGAATAATATACTGTACAGTAAACTATGTGAAGCAGTGAGTGGAATATAGAATAATATACTGTACAGTAAACTATGTGAAGCAGTGAGTGGAATATAGAATAATATACTGTACAGTAAACTATGTGAAGCAGTGAGTGGAATATAGAATAATATACTGTACAGTAAACTATGTGAAGCAGTGAGTGGAATATAGAATAATATACTGTACAGTAAACTATGTGAAGCAGTGAGTGGAATATAGAATAATATACTGTACAGTAAACTATGTGAAGCAGTGAGTGGAATATAGAATAATATACTGTACAGTAAACTATGTGAAGCAGTGAGTGGAATATAGAATAATATACTGTACAGTAAACTATGTGAAGCAGTGAGTGGAATATAGAATAATATACTGTACAGTAAACTATGTGAAGCAGTGAGTGGAATATTTTTTCATAAATTAGGCCTATCACTCAGTTCAGTTTTTCTTAAATTGCCATACAACACTATAGATTTCACTAAGCCTATAGAATAATAGGGGAGAGCGGTGATGGTTCGGACGTTTTTTTTTTAAATATTTGTAGAAATTCCGGTTTAAGCAGTAGTATAATCTAGTTGATGTTAAAATGTTGCTTCGTTATTTGGTTCTTTAGCCTAATTATTTCAAACCCTTAGCTCTTTTCAGTTTTGAGCTATAGTTCCCGAAACACAAGTCTCTAAATCGTCCGAACCTTCCTATAGCAGTGGTGATGGTTCGGTCAGAAGGGTGGGATGGTTCGGTCACGTATACTAATTGGCATAATCTTAAAATTATATGAGTTGGATTTGCTAAAAACAAGAATTTATCAATTCAAAGACATTTTATTTTGCTAAAATACAAAATTAAACTTCATAATCGAAATTAACCTCTTCATATTTGTAAAAAAATAATATTGAAAAAAAAATGGATTATACTTAACCAGAATTATGGATAATGTACTTATCCATAAATCAAATAAACATACAGTACCTTTATTTGTATAAACAATATTATCGGTATGGATTAGGACTATGTTACTTCAAATGAATTACATAATTGACTTACTTTATAATTATTATATTGTATTAACACAGATAAATACATAATCATATATAAATATTGTAATGCCCTCGAAAATGTCCCGCACCCACAATAATACTAACCCGAGTTGACGTCAGGTATAGCGTAAAATAGTCGGAGATGGTAAGTCCAATAAACTCATCACGTGATAACACCACGAGACTATCACCTGGTTCTTAAAAATCGGACTAAGGTTGCTATACTTTTAGTACGTCCGTGGTAGTACAGTGGGTTAGCGCGCGGGCCTGGTGGTGATGGTTGGGTCACTAACCAGGGTTCGAACCCCACCCAAGGCATCTCAAAACCTGTGGGTTTTTAGGGGGGTTAAATTCCCTTCAGAGGTTCATACCCCGCGCCAGGTACCAGGAAAAGTTGATCCTAAAGGTAGCCTGGGGATATTTCAGGAGACCATGAAATTCCCTTCACACCCAGCATAACATTGGCGGCAGCGGTGGTTCTTGATTCGGATAAAAGGTTGCATTACACTGCAAGTTTGGAACAGTAGAAGCATGGCAACATCGCGAAATCTTCAGCCACTCGCACACATTCCCAAGTATGATGTAAACACATATGATATCACCAGTTACTTAGACATAATAAAGCCAGTGTACGATGTGGTACTTCATAATGAAAAAATCGCCATGGCAATTTTGCATATTGTACAGTTGGGAGAAGCCGTTTCCCAACTTGTTGATAAGCCTACCTTTAAAGAATTTATTCACCAAATGGTGACACAGAATTTTTTTTTTTTTTTTTTCTATGTGATTGAGGGAGGCAAAAGGCATAACTGCCTATAGCGAGTGCCTCCCCCATAGTTGAAAGAGTGACAGGGCCAAAATCAAGGGACGTTCGAGCCAAAATGCCTGGACACACTGAGTTTGAAGCAATTTAAGTCATAGGAAGAGGGAAAGACTGATTCTGGGAGAGTTCCAGAGCTCAGATGTTGAGTAGAAGAAAGTTTGAGAGTAACGTTTCACTCTTGGGTTGGAGAGTTGCACAGAGTAGGGGTGGGATTGAGTTGCAAGACGGGTACCACGTGTCCTACGTAAAGGAGGTGGTATGCACTGGGATAGCTCTGAGGAACACTGATTATTATAGTAGCGATAGAATAGCGAGAGAGATGCAACATTGCGGCGGAGAGAGAGAGATTGCAGAGAGTTGGTGAGTGGACGGGAGTTAATGATACGAAAGGCCTTCCTTTCAACTTTGTCTAGGAGAGCGGTGTGAGAGGAACCTCCCCACACATGTGAACAATACTCAATACAAGGGCGCACTATGCCCCTGTACAGAGCAAGAAGCTGTGCAGGGGAAAAGAACCCCCTAAGGCGGTTGAGCACACCCAGCTTCTGGGAGGCTGCCTTAGCAAGACTGGTAATATGGTCCTTCCAAATGAGAGCAGAAGAAAAAGAGACACCAAGAATATTGAGAGAAGATGAAGGGTTGATTTTTGTATTATTGAAGAATAAGGGATAGTCCGCTGGGAGATCCTGACGGGTAGATAGATGGAGAAATTGGGTTTTGGAAGCATTAAAGTTAACAAGGTTTTCTCTGCCCCAATTGGAAATAGTATTTAGATCAGAATTTAAGAGTTCTATGGCTTCATTACGTTTGTCGTTGAGGGATTGCTGGCTGGGGCGTTCTGAAAAACTAATGGAGTAGTGTAAGGTTGAGTCGTCTGCGTATGAATGGATGGGAATTAAGGTACAGTTAAGGAGATCATTTATAAAAATTAGAAAGAGAATAGGAGATAGGACAGAGCCCTGAGGAACACCGGAGTTTATAGGGTGAGGAAGTGAACAATGGCCGTCCACAACCGCAGCTATGGAACGGCCGGAAAGGAAATTAGAGACAAAGGCACAGATGGAGGGATAGAAACCGAAGGAGGGTAGTTTAGAAATTAAAGATTTATGCCAGACTCTATCGAAGGCTTTCGATATGTCTAGTGCAATAGAAAAAGTCTCACCGAAGTCCCGAAAGGAGGATGACCAAGAGTTAGTAAGATATGAAAGAAGATCACCAGTAGAGCGACCCTTAAGGAAGCCATACTGGCGATCTGAGAGCAGATTATGAGAAGAGAAATGCTTAAGAATACGCCAGAGAGTACCTGGAACCAGTTTCGATCCTTCGTGATCCGGACTTTAGATCCACTTTTGGGTTCCCCCGTCGCCCCCAAAATAATAAAAGTCGACGAGATCAAGTATGAAGGGGATATAAATGTGACCCTCATACAACTCTACAGATACGTGAGGACCACGTATAGCTATGAAGATTACGACCAACAAAATGAACTCTTATTCACCGCATTGTTAAACATCCTCCCACCCCACATCACCGCCCATCTCGACCCGTATGGCTTATTCGAAGAACATATGCTCTCCATCAGAGAAGAATGCCTACGCAGTTCGATGAATCCCCTATCCAACCTTTTAGCCCCTATCCAAGACTCGGTGCACCCGTCCAAAATGACTTCCGGTGAAAGTCCAACCCCAGTGAACTCTTCCCCCACCAACCCTCCGCAGCCCCCCCCAACAAGCCCCGTATTCTAGCTATGCCTACCTATGTAGGCCTACCACAACATATTTTCCCCATGACTCCAGAAATGTTCAGCTATCCCCCCACCAACAAAATTTCCCTTGTGACAGTTTTCCGTCGGTAGCTTGTGACAGTTTTCAGTCAGTAGCTCCCTTCCACCCCCACACAATTCACACCCCTAGAAAACTTCGAAACCCCACACTTGACTCGCCCTCTCATGTCAAACAAACTCACCAGTCCCAGATAACCTCTAACCAGACCGAGACTGCCACCAAGAAAATTCCCCAAACTCGTCCTGTTATGTCAAACAAACCCACCAACCCCAGATAACCGCTAACCAGACCGTGACTGCCACCAAGAAGATTCCTAAAATTCGTCCTGTTAACAACCCCAAATCAATACATCAGTCCTCTACCAATAACCCCTGTTCTACACCTAACTCTTCCCCCACCAACCCGCCGCAGTCCCCCCAACAAATCCCATTTCCTAACTCGCTCACCTCTCACCACCCTGACCCTCCCACACGCGCCGTTAACCCTCCCCTCACGCGTGACGACCTAGGGACCCAACTATGTTCCCCCCCTTCCCCCAGAAATACTCAGCTATTCCCCCACCAACAAAATCTCCCTTGTGACAGTTTTCCGTGCTCCCCGTCACGCGAACCCTATACCAACAATATTGAGATTGCTGAGGTAATACAGCTACGATACCTTACGACCTTAAAATAGGCTAGGGACTAGCCCAGTTAAAAGAAGGATGTAATGTAATGCCCTCGAAAATGTCCCGCACCCACAATAATACTAACCCGAGTTGACGTCAGGTATAGCGTAAAATAGTCGGAGATGGTAAGTCCAATAAACTCATCACGTGATAACACCACGAGACGATCACCTGGTTCTTAAAAATCGGACTAAGGTTGCTATACTTTTAGTACGTCCGTGGTAGTACAGTGGGTTAGCGCGCGGGCCTGGTGGTGATGGTTGGGTCACTAACCAGGGTTCGAACCCCACCCAAGGCATCTCAAAACCTGTGGGTTTTTAGGGGGGTTAAATTCCCTTCAGAGGTTCGTACCCCGCGCCAGGTACCAGGAAAAGTTGATCCTAAAGGTAGCCTGGGGATATTTCAGGAGACCATGAAATTCCCTTCACACCCAGCATTTCAAATATATTATTCCCTGATGGATATTAAGAGTTGTGTTTCACTATGTGTTCATAATATAGATGTTTACAAGAAGTAGTGTTATCAATTGATAAGTTAATTTTTGGTAATTAGTGGGAAGGATGGTTCGGACTGGTCCGAACTATCACCACCCTCTACTGTCCGAATAATTCCGAATCTATATAGTTAATTGATGGGTACGCTCAACGTTCACACAAGCGACTTCAGCATTTGTTATTTACGGCAATATCTTCGGCATACAACATAGTTTCACCATAATAATGCATATTTCGCTGGTTGACCTATTCATGGAGGTAGATATAAAGTGAAAATATTACATAGGAAGTGCAAAAAACCATAAAATCGGACCTGCATTAAAAAAGTGTAGCTGATGTAGGAACCAAATCACGCGTGATGAAAGTAGACAAACTCTCGCAGTTTCACACAAAATCTCGGGGCCTTAGGTCCCATACGTTTCTCAGGAAATGCACTGTCCGAACCATCTGTCCGTCCGAACTATCACCGCTCTCCCCTACATGTAAACCTGGGAGCAGAATATCTTATTTTCTTTTTCATAAATTTACTGAAGTTTTTACGCTTACAAACTTTACATCATTTGAAAAAATTTAACAAGTTATTTATGGAATTAAGAATCAAAACAAATAATCAGGAAGTGTACATAGAGTAAAGTCTTGATGTACGGTACTATTGAAGCGGATAATAAGCACCAAGAGACAAATGGATGGGTTAACGGATAAAACAAAGGTATCTACCATGTATGTGGTTGCCAATCTATAAGCACATAAGAAAATGGGAGTCTGCAGAAAGCTGATTGGCCCACACAAGGCAGGTCCCTCTCACACCTAACCCTAATTATAAGCCCAGCTCACTAACACCATTAGGACTGACCTCACCAAAACGGTCAGAGGTCAGAAAACGGGGGTCTGCAGAGCGCCGATTGGCCCACACCTGACAGATCCCCCTCACACCCAACCAATCTCATCCATATGCCAATCTAATTTTATCTTAAAGCTCCCTATCGTTCTTGATCCCACTATAGCACTTGGTAGCCTATTCTACCTATCTACAACTGTTACCAAACCAATATTTGCCTATATCTTTTCTGAAACGAAATGTATCTAGGCCTAATTTGAAACCATTTGTTCGAGTTCTTTCGGTATCACTGAGCTTTAGTACATTATTCATGTCTCCTTTATTAATCCCACTAACCCACTTGAACACCTTTATCATATCCCCTCTAACTCTGCGTCTCTGTAACGAATGTAAACCTAAGAAACATTAGAAAATGGGAGTCTGCGGAAAGCCAATTGGCCCACACAAGGCAAATCCCTCTCACACTCAACCCTAAGTATAACACCTAATTATAAACCCAGCTCACTATTAACTCTTTCCGACTCATATGACAGGGTGAACCAAAAACTCATATGACACTACCGCGTAATATGGACTTATCTTCATAATTCTAGAATAAGTTATATAATTCTAGAATAAGTTATATGACGCCCTAGCGTCATATGGAGCTCAGTAAGTCCGGTAAGTTAGATGAAGATCTGTCGGTTGGTGGCAACCCCAGGTTTCTCCAACAATTCTGACGGTCAGCAGTGTGGTGCAGTGGCAATGATACCGGGCTCCCGCCTCCGTAGACTTACTGGAACATAATATGTCGGAAGGAGTTAATACCAGTGTCCCTGTTTGCATCAAAAGGTGGTCTTAACCCTCTCACGACCATGTGACGTAGAGGTTGCCAGATTAGCAATAAGAAATAGAGTTCTCTCACTCTTATAATTACCTCTCCAAAATTAGTTTTCTGCCCACAGCTAACTCAAAGACAACTGCAGAGGTTAAAGTAACTAAACTAAAGGTTTCTAAATACCCCTGATGGTAATAAAGGCTTTAAAGTATCCCTAATAGGCTTAAAATTGCGTCAAGAACGTGAGAGGGTTAAGCCGACATTTTTCAAATTTCTAACTGTAAACACAAGTGACTCACGGACACAGAGGCTGTGGCATTTTTCGTATTTGGTGGACATTTCAGGCAAGTTACTATTAATGACAATTTCATATTACATTATAGTCTATCTATCTAAGCTATTTGTTTTACGATGGCAGAGGAGGAATCATGTTGGACAAGGAGGAGAAAGGTAAACATATGAGTAGCATAGGAGAACATTTGGATTACCGAATTTACCATAGGCTACATTGCTAAAGCAAGTAAAATTTATACTAATTCTGAGGTAATGGAATTTGAAGGGGAAGGTCAACCTGAAATTGAATTGTTGAGCTGTTGACATTTGATGGGGTGAGTAACTGAGTACCGTGAGTAAGCACTGAGCAGCATTAGAAAGTGTACGCTAGAATCTAGAATTTGAAGGTGGTTTGTTGTGTTCATCCAGGCCTAGCCTAGGATTTAATATGACCTAGAAAAAATCAGACTGGTATTAGGCTAATACAGGTGGGTCTAGTGGCGATGATTCATATACCAGAAGGCCTAAGCCTACCCATTGCCTTAATGCTATAGCCTACTGGTAGGCTAGTTCAGAGAATTTGGCATCAATAGCCTATATGGCGGATTTAAGGAAGATAAGTTTACTCTAGGCTACCTATTACTGAAAAGGTCCGCTCATATAATGTAAATTAATAATAATACCGGGAGTGTAACTCACTATTAAAATCATCATAGACTATTGCAGTTAGGCAAGGTGGAAATGCTGATGGAGGTGCTGATGGATGGTAGGCAAATGGCTGCTATTCGAACACCATTGGATGTTTACCTTAAAGTGACCACGAGGATGCACCTGAACAAATAATGAATAAATGAGGTTAAAGAAAGTTAAATCATGATAATAAGGCTTAGCTGTCAGTCGGTCTGTCTGTAGGATGAAGTTGAGTTTAATTAAGTTAATGATGAGAGCTGGATGACACCGGAACCAGGATCTTGGCGAACTAAAGAGTGGAGTTGTTGCTAGGACGATGTATAAAAGTGCTCTGAGCCTCTGACGCGGTGCGCCACAATCCAAGACGTCATCGTCTTACGCTACGAAGCTAGCGGCTACTGCTAAGTTAGTAGCGGATATCTAGCGGTAAATATCGCACCGCTTTCATAATATTACGGCATGGTTTATATGATAAATCATATATGCATTCCTAAAGACACTTAAATACTATACTTTCGTAAAATAGGCCTTATCTAACTTATTAAGCTTACATACTGTACAAACTGTATCTACAGTAGGGTATGATACATAGAAAATGTAGGTTATACCACTGACTATTGTGAATCTACGATACACTCTCCCCCCAAACACAATACCTGAACCCCACCTTATATCTAGAGTTGCCCAGAAGCAATCTTGTGTCGCCACATATCAACGGCGCCACGAGCTGCGCGTCTGGGTCTAGTCCCGATCCGAGACGGATTCCCAACGGGTTGTGGTGGATCGGCTAAGGCAGCCTCCTCAGATCCAGCATCATCAGGTGGAGCTTCTCCTTGTGTAGAAGAGCCAAGCTCCATAGCGTACAGTCGTGCAACCGGACGAACAGTAGTCCCAGTAGCTGTCTTGAGCAGCACTACTCGCCCTATCGAGCCTTCGCCCTCTTACACCTTCACTACGCGGCCCAACTTCCAGTACAATCTAGGACTATCATCATGGATGAACACTATCTCGCCTACTGAGGGTGCTGATGGTTGACCAGCAGTCTTAGTTGCCCTCTCACGTAGTGCCAATAAGTAGTCATTCACCCATCTCTTTTTAAAGTCATCTATAAACCTAGAAATATACTGATAACGTTGTGACACCGCAGCCTCGGTGAACATCGAAGGGTCCTCTAACTCTGCCTGTGACTGCAGATCAGTAGGAAAGGCAGTCATTGGCTTGCCGTAGAGCAAATGCGCTGGTGTTAGTGGCAGTGGTTCTTGCAGGTCGGTATATACGTAAGTGAGAGGACGATCGTTAACAAACGCCTCAACTTCAGTGAGCACAGTTAGTAGTTCGCTCCTTTTTAACAAGGCGCGTCCTGCAACCGCCCGTAAGCCTGACTTCACGATGCCTACACACCGTTCCCACATTCCACCAAACCACGGCGCTTTGACTGGTATAAACTTCCACTCGCACCTTCGCTCTCCCAAGTAAGCAACAACCGTTGGATCGTCGCTCATATCTATCAAGTACCTGGAAGCTTGAAGAAAAGTGGGAGCATTGTCGCTAAGAATCAAATGAGGGAAGGAACGACGTGCACAAAATCTCCTGAATGCCAGCATAAATTCTTCACAAGACATATTGTCACAGAGTTCTAAATGTATTGCACGTGAAGTGGCACAAGTAAATAGCAACACATAAACCTTCTCCAGTTCCCTAGTTCTCAGTGCACCGGTAGAGTCTAGTCCTGTAACTCTGAAGGGTTCTAGATGATTAACCTGACACTCTGGCAAGGGTGGAGCTGGTCCAGTCGTAAATGGTCTTCCCTTTAGTCTACGGCACACCACACACCTTTTGACTACTCGTCGAACTACCTGTCGAACTCTGGGTATACACCAGTTGAGACGCAATTTAGAAATAACGTGGTGGACCCCGTAGTGCATTGCTTCCCTGTGTGTGCGTTGTACCAGTAGATCGGTGACATGGTGTGTTGCAGGCATCAGGATAGGATTGTTGGCACAGTCGTCTACACCTGACCACTTTAGACGTCCCTCACATCGAATTATGTCATTCTTCAGGTGTAGCCTTAGTTGACGCACAATGTTAGCCATTTTAATCTTACCAGAACTTCTTATGGATTCTAATTCCTGACTGAAGGATTCCATTTGAACCCATCTAATTAGCGTTACCTCAGCTGCTGTTATTTCTTTTGCATTTAAGCTTTGACCCAGATTGCAGAGTCGTCTTTTTAGCCTGGCCTTTATGTTGGTGATATAACGCAACACCCAAGCTACGACCCTGACTAATTTTTTGTACCCACCGATCCTTACCCACTCTAACATAGGACTCAGTGTTGATGTCGGTTGAATGACAGCTGTCACCGTTTCTAAAGGCAAAGCTAACTCAACCTCGGCATTCCATACAGCCCAATCCCCTTCATGGAGCAGAAATTTTGGGCCTTGCCACCACAAGTCGGACTTAATCAGTTTGGACGCCGTTACTCCCCTACTTATTAAGTCACTGGGGTTGTCTTTGGTTGGTACATAATGATAGAAGGCGTTTGGTAGTAAGGATTGTATTTCATCCACCCTATTGCGCACATAGACGGGCAATATCCTTTGACTATGCACCCAGCTCAGTGCAATTTGGCTATCGCACCATACGTGTACCGCCCTTAATTGCAGTTCCTTATCGTATGACGTGCGTACATGGTTAACCAAACGTCCCAATAGCAGCATGGCAGTTAGTTCCAATTTGGGAATCGTAACCCCCTTTACCGGTGCAACCTTAGCCCGGGCGGTGAGTAAATTAATCCCAAACGAAGTAACACAATAAATAGCTACTCCATACGCTGTGGCACTCGCATCACAGAATGCATGTAAAGACATGGGTCCAAATGCGGCCACTTGGCGTGGTAACTCTATTGTACATAGGGTGTTATAATCTTCTAGTAAGGACCTACCCTGTTCAATAAGATCGTCGGGTAATTTTTCGTCCCACCCCACGTTGCGTCCCCAGATTTCTTGTATTAGAATCCTAGCTCTGATGGTAACAGGTAATGCTAAACCTAAAAGATCAAAAAATTGCGCGACTTTACTTAACAGACTACGTGTTGTGTGCGTCCCTGTCTGTTTAGTATAATCTCTGTTCCGGTACATCAGTATGTCTTTCCCTGGTTGCCATATCATCCCCAAGATTCTGGCATATTCTTGGTTATCAGAAGGTACCCCATCTATTATGAGACCATCCCGAAGCAACACAGAATTTGAAACCCACTCGCGGAGGAACAGATGATCCTCAGTGAACAACCTACTAGCCTGCCTATAGCTTGCGACTAGTTCCTTTTCACTATCACTAGACCCTTGTAAATTGTCTATATATAATCCGCGAGCGAGTTCAGTCGTGTCTTCTTCAGAATCCTCAAGATGTTTTTTAATGGTCGCGTTTAATAGAAATTGCGAACATGTTGCGCCAAACAAGACTACCTTAAACCGATAGGTTAGTATAGGACTCTCGGGGTCGTCGATGTTTTCGAACCAGAGGAACCGGGTGACGTCTCTAGCCCCCTTCTGCAGTTTCACCATCAAGAAGGCCTTTTCTATATCGCTGGTGAATGCGTATCGTCCCAGTCTAAATCGCAGTAATTGCTGAGATAGATCCGACACCATTGAAGGGCCGGTCAATAGACAGTCATTTAGACTGGGACTATGGCCTAGGTGGGCTGAGCAGTCATATACCACTCGGATGGGAGTGGTAACACTCAGGGCCCTCACATGGGGGGGGGCAGGGGGGGCATATGCCCGGGGGTTGCAATTCTAGCCTGGACTTGCCGCCCACAAGGCTGACAAAACAACAATAATAAAAAAGAGCTCAAAGAAGCCCTGAATATTTTACCGTAATCGACGATTTTTGCTTTAAAATCAACAAAAATTTAATATTTTCCCTTATCCTTTCTGCTATAGAAACATTAAATCTATCTATCTATCTATCTATCTATCTATCTATATGCTCAGGCCCAATCCCCATTTTGGGGGTAGCCGACTCAAGACAGAGCAAGAACAGGGAAAACACAAAAACAACATAAAACAAAAAATAAACACTGATAAAAAACACAAACTCACACACATCCAGGTCACCCAGGAGAAGACCCAGAGACCAGGGTTATCAAGGTCGCTCCAGCACTCCCCCGGCCCCTGACCACCCGGAGAGGTTCCGCTCTCGGCAGGCAGACATGCAGCGGAGCCAAAGCCACAAGCCCTCCCACCACACTTCCAGGCACACCCTTCATATTAATCGTCTCCCCGGGCCAGGCGCCTGATGGACTATTATCTAGTCGAACTTGCGCCCGA
The DNA here is from genome assembly GCA_032716605.1 of Paralithodes platypus. Lineage (NCBI taxonomy): Eukaryota > Metazoa > Arthropoda > Malacostraca > Decapoda > Lithodidae > Paralithodes > Paralithodes platypus. The sequence goes on along the minus strand of JAVRFV010000178.1, from coordinate 111,571 downwards.
CCCCTTACTCCAAATGACCACGTGTTCACTCAACTATTCACAAGCATTCTCCATTCACTCCTGTCCACCACCACTTCCCCTGCCTGATCTATAGTCATTCCTCTATCATCCAAAGCCTTTCTTACACAGTCTCTCCATCTCAATGGGGGTCTTCCTGCCCTTCTATCTCCCCTTGTACCTGACTCACATATTATCTTTGTAAGCCTTTCATCTCCCATTCGTTCAACATGACCATACCAGCTCAGCACCCTTCTGTCCACTCTGGCTGACAAATGTTCCTGCTGCCCCACTCTCCTACGTATCTCTTCATTCCTCAATCTGTCTCTACGAGTAACTCCACACATACTCCTCAAGCAGCTCATCTCCATCACATCCAGCCCTCTTTTCTCCTTTTTCTTCAGAGCCCATGTCTCAGCCCCATACATCACTGTTGGCACAATAATTCCTTGATACAGTGCACTTTTTACTTTCACTCCGAGATTTCTCGTCTTCCACATACTTCCCATTGCTCCGAAAACCTTCCTTCCTTCACACACTCTCTGTTTTACCTCCACTTCCATACCTCCACTCTTGCTTATCGTTCCTCCTAGATATTTAAAACACTCTCCTTGTTCCAATATTTCCCCATCCAGCCTCACATCTAGATTCACCCTATGCTCTCCCCTATTACACACCATTACTTTACTTTTATTGACGTTCACCTTCAGTTTCCTCCTTCCACAAACCACACCAAACTCTTTGACTACCCGCTGCAGTTTCTCATCAGAATCCGCCACCAATGCCGTGTCATCAGCGAACAGTAACTGATTCAACTCCCAATCTCTACCATTCTTTCCTACTAAACCCAATCCTCTTCCCATAGTTCTCCTTTTCACCTCCCTCACCACACCATCCATAAACATATTAAACAGCCATGGTGACATTACACAACCCTGTCGCAAACCTACCTTTACCTCAAACCATTCACTCAACTCACCATTTCCTACTCTCACACATGCTCTGCTCCCTTCATAAAAACTCTTAACTGCTTCTAACAAATTTCCTCCTATTTCATAAATCCTTAACACCTTCCACATTGCTTCACGGTCCACACGATCATACGCTTTTTCCAAGTCCATAAAAGCCCAAAATATCTCCTTATGCTTCTCTAAATACTTCTCGCATAACTGTCTTACTGCAAACATCTGATCCACGCACCCTCTTCCCCTCCTAAAACCGCACTGTTCTTCTCCTATTGCAACTTCCGTACACTTTATTATCCTCTCTATCAACACCCTGCCATACAGCTTTCCAACCACTGACAATAAACTAATACCTCTATAACTTGAACACTCCTGCCGATCTCCCTTCCCCTTGTACAACGGCACAATACATGCACTCTTCCAGTCTATTGGTACCATTGACACAGCAAAGCACACATTGAAAAGTCTCACCAACCAATCTATTATCACATCTCCACCCTTCTTTATACACTCCACAGCAATACCATCCAAACCTTCTGCTTGGATATTAAATACAAATTTTAAAATCTGTTTAATTATTTTGCAAGCCAATAGCTACAATATGTCTACATGAAAAAAATGATTAAGTTTGACTCAAAATATCTACGTTTTCTTTTTCATTTGTTTACCCAAGCTCAGCTGATTCGTGGTTTTGGCGCACTGCCGAAAACAGCAGAGCTGCTGCTTAAGTAAATATAGTTTTTTCTACTCTTTTAAGATATTTTGTTGACGAATCTTTGATAATGCCGATAGATGAAGTCACATAGATGTTCGGTATTCAATGTGTACTCATGCCACATGGTATTACTCTCTTTAGGCTAATAGACAAAGTATTGATGGTTCCCCATCTTATTTACAACAAAAGGAATTCGAGTTTGAACAATTATTGTGGCCCAAGGAATGATATGGGCAGTAACGTATTAGTATCGATTCTTATTTACTTCCAGATTACGAGTATAAGAAATATATTCATTATTTTGCAAAGAAACGTTAATTATTAGCTAGTAAAAGACTGTAGCCTACTTCGATCCAATGATTTGTCTTTAAGAAAGATCACAATAGGCCTAGCCTACTAATTAATCATGTCTTAATTAAATATTGATACGAATTTGACAGCTCAAACAATTATTGCGTTAGCCTACAATTGTTTTCTAGCTTCCAATAATATTTGTGATGCATATAAAACATTACTTTTTAAAGTGCATGGCATAGGCCTAGATGGCTGATGGCCTACACTTCAACATAGGCTATGCGTTAATATTGACAGAGCTCTGTCAAGAAGTGCAAGATTTAAAGTTCCTAGTGAAGATCGAAGAGAATTCCAGAAACAGCTCCAGAACTCCTTGCTTTCATTGAGAAATATGGTGAAGGATTCGCTAACCTTCGTGTTGCACTGAGACTGTTACTGACTGTGGGGATATCAGTTGCCTCTTGTGAAAGGTCTTTCAGCAAACTGAAGCTCATTAAGACATACCTGAGGAGTTCCGTGGGCCAGGATAGACTGTCAAATTTCGCACTCCTCAGCATTGAATCTGACACTCTGATGGATATGAGCTTTGATGATATAATTCATGAATTTGCCCGAAGCAAAGCAAGAAAATTGCTAATGTAATCTACTAAACAATATGATCAATCTTATCATTCTTATGGCAATTGTTTTATTTTGAACTCAATATTTTTAAGAAAATACTAACACAACCACATTGCAGTCTGAGGAATGCTTTTGTCTATTATTTATGAAAAAATAATGTTTAATCTTTAATGTTCACTTAATTATACGGCACACACAACAAATGCATGTTTTATTATGTATACCGGTATCCTATAATCACGTTGCCCAAATTAGGGTCATAGGCAGTAAGCAGTGGAGGTGGGAAGTGGTGATGGGGGGGGGGGGGGGGCGTCACTGAGAAATTTGCCCTGGGGCGGCACTTAGGCATGTAAGGGCTCTGGTAACACTATCCTTCTTTACCCCATGATGTGCGAGGTAATGGACTTTCCCGGCACTCCCTGGTTCATCCACATCGACGGCCTCGATAAACCCTCGGTCGAGATAATTTTTAAAAACCTCGTCATAAGCCTTGTAGGTGCTAGGTTCTTGGGTTAGTTTCCGCTGCAAGGCGCGTAACCTACCCAACGCTAAACCATAATTAGTGGGTAAACTGATATTATCATGTTTCCAGGGTAGACAAACTTTGTATTGTTTTTCCGTGGTCAAGTAACGCACAGATTCCGAGAACTTCTCTATCGCGAATTTTGATTCCTGGTCATTCTCCACAGGTTTAATTCCAATGTGGTCTAGTTTCCACAGTCTTTCTAGATTGAACTCGGCAGTTAACTTTGGGTCCTCAATGTGAGTATCATCTTCGGTGAACTCTTCTGCCGCGGTCGTGCTCATCCTCAACACGGATACCGTGTCAACCAGAACATTTGACTGGGTAGTTTGAACTGTACCGCTCATGCAGTAGCCAAACTTAGTGGGGATCAAGATTACTCCACTCTCTCTTTTAAAACCCGGGTGTACTACATCATAATAATAATCTGCTCCTAACAGTATGTACACCTCCTTCAAGTCACCTACGGGATCAGACAGGTAAAGACCTTTCCTACGAAGTGCATGCTCTACTTTGTTAATTCCTACAGATTGATAGTCTGGGAGTTCATCTACCACCACACTGTAAGAAGTGTTTCTTCTTACGGTAGATGTAAGCAACTTCAACAACTTCGTAGTCTCTACTGTCGGTCACTCCTGTAAAACCTTGCAACCTAAGGGTCTCACTACCTACTACACAGTATTTTAGACCGTCCACACCGATCTCTTTATAAAGGATCGTTGTGAGCCCTGGTCCAGGAGTAGCCAACAGACTTGTGTCCTGCCATAACCCTCTATGGGTATCTTGATTGTGGGTAAAATGGTGGTGTCCTTCCTACTGCCTAGCATTAGTGTTGCAGTACCCCCTACTTTTTCATCCTTGACTATACTACCTGTGGGGCATAACTTGTCAAAGTAATGACCCTCACAGTTGCGACAGGGCCTCAAATAGGAAGCAGCACATTTACCCTGCATACCATGGTCCTTACTCAGACAACCCTTGCACAATTTTAGCTTCCTTGCTTGAGCTAATTTGGCTTCATTGGTTTGATATTTGGTACAGCTTAGCCATTTATGCTTGAGATTGTTGCATAGCCTACATGACATTTGTGGTTTCTTTCGTGATTCTTCAACCTTCCCTTTAGAACCTACCATCATATTAATTGAACCCCATGCTGTTGTCCCTTCTGACCCACCCACCGTCCTACCATTGTTCAATTGTATGTTGCTAATCTCCTTGCTAAATGCCTCTTTGAACTCCTCCAAGTTAAAGGTACGAACCTTATCTTGAATAGCTAGAGGTAATTTATGTCTTAACACCTTACGAGCGGCCTATGCGGTTTATTTATGTGTACCGCCCAGCGGGGTGTTTTTAGCCAAAATAGGGCTGTTTACGTGATCATTTTCATGCCTAAATAAGACCCAGAACGTAAAACAAGTATCTATCCCTGAAAGGGCATAAACAGAGCTTTCGAATGACACCATAACGATCCTTGTATGATGGATAGTTTTCTTGCAATAACCGTGCAACGCGAGTGCAAAAAGCAGGTAATTCGGTACTTTCGGTACATAATTGAGTATGTAGCGAGTGAGAGAGGGAGGAGGGAGCTGAGATTTGTGTCAGTAGGTTCGCCGCGGTGGTCTGGAGCAGTCATACGCTCGCTAGTCTCCTGCCACCACTTGTCTCTCTCTCTCAGCCACATTACGTGCTGAAATTGCCACTCGAGTTATGTCGAGCGCCGCCACATAGTCCAGCTTTATTTAACTCGACTTATGTTGCTCGCCGCTAATTAAGGGTTAAAATTATGACCAGCATTTCTTGTGAGCTTACCCCCAACGCATTTAAAGATCTTGTATGACACTCCATATCTGCCCTGAACTTTGTCAGTTCATCGACCCTGTACCTAGGCTGTGCTAGGTTCAACAGGGCGTTCACGTGGGCTACCTTGAGCTGGTCAGTATCTCCATACGTCGCCTGTAATAACCCCACAACACTATCATAATTTTCACCTACGATGGAAAACCCTTCTACCAAATGTAAAGCTTCATCCTCGAGTTGGCCTATAAGATAATGGAACTTTCGTACATCGTCAAGTTTTGAATCATGCACTGTGGATTTAAAGACGTCCCAAAATGCTAACCACTCGGTCAAGTTTCCCCTGAACTTCGGTAAATTTAATTTGGGCAAGTTGACTTCACGACGGGGATCTGTCTGCCTGGCAGCGCTGCTAGTCGAGGTTATCTCTACCTTCTTCACCACCCTTCGCAGTAAATGTATTGCCTCTAAATGGGCGATATCATGGACAGCGCGCTGCTCGTACTCTGCCTGAATGTCTGACTCTTCCTCCAAACCTGATACTATACTTTCATTCAGGGTAGCTATCCAATCATAGGTAGTTTGTAGGTATTCTAACTTAGCCTCTAGCTGTTCTGGAGTTGCAATAGCTACAAAGTCTTCCAAATCGGACGTTAGCCTAGTGATGAGACCCCTCAAACCCCCTCTCTGGTTTTTCAAGTCTGTGATTGACATATTTATGGGTTTTTATCTTCTGGATTACTAGCCATTAAATTAATTACATGAATTAGCCTAACCCTTCGTCAGCCAATACGGACCTCTATAATAAGTCTCAATCGTGAAATATAAGCACACCTTAGTAATTGTCATATGTACTTACAATTTCAGTCCACATATGCAATATTATATCACATTAGCCTACCCTTCATAGATTATGTAATTAAGTAAAGAGGTAGAAATGACTATATAAATCGCTTACCTTACATAATACAGTACCATGAGAGATTGGGATATGATGATCAGACAATGAAGGAAATAATTATGAGATGGTAGGTCAGTCATAAGTCAAAAAGTAAATAATAATGAAATTAGGGAAACAAATGCAGGGTTGACAAAAAAATAAAGAAACGAAAAAAGAAAAAAGGATAATTTACTGGGGGAAGGTGATGGGCGGGATGCAGAACTTAGGGAGTCGCAGGCTTATTACTCCGGTATCACGCTCTAGCCATCGTTTAGTCATGACCGTGATCTTGTTATGCAGGATCTTGTTAGTGTCGAGGTCTAGATGGACACCGTCGATGTCAAGATCCTGCGGTTTTGACGAGACAGACAAAAAGCGATGTCGCGTCACGTCTAGCCTAGAGCGCAATGACCGGTTAACAGAATTCCTGATTTTATTATACTGCTCTGCTGGCATTCCCCTTACTCTAGAGCGGTATTCTAGGGAAATCAGGATACATTTCCCTCCCGTGTCCCTCTCGACAGCCAGAGCCAGGTTCCCTAATGCCGCAGCCAGAGCACGGGGTTCGGTGTCGGGGGTTATGTCGTTGCCCCTGATGAGTAAATAGGTGTAGAGGAGCCGTTATAATACCATGTTACTCCACTCATAAGAGGACGTAAGACTTGTGATATTAGCCACCGGCACCCCAAAGTAGCGGAATTGAAATTTCTGATCCCCAGTCGCTCCCCTGTAGTAAACAGGGCCCTGGTCTGCTTCCATCAGTCGGGTTACGTATGAGTGGCCGAAGATTGCTATGCGATCTACCTCGGCCACTACTTGCACCGGTTTATACCCCAGACCTACAGGTCGCAGGACGATTCGACGGTGCGCCAGCTCGACGATGCCGTCGAAACGTCTATGCTCGAGATCATCGAAATGTCTCTGTCCGAACCGTCGAATCGTCCAATAATACTGGCCATCGTCTAATTGTACTTTTCAACCCCTTGGGGTTCATTTTTATAATGGTTTGTATTAATTATGAAATTTCCACAATACCGTCATAACCTAAACTTGATTTTATGTGTACAAAAGTAAGACCATCGAAGCGTTCATTTGAAAGTTTGGAAAAATGTTATTTTAATACCACAAATTTTCAGAGTGTTTTTTATAAAAGAAATTGTTCATTTGCATCAATATATAGCGTTTGTAATTAATTAGAAATCTCTGGAAAACCTATTTCCCCATTAGGCCTATTGATCGATGGTCACTCACCGGCTGTATGTATTCAACTGACGGCCGCCAGTTGCGGACTCTCGCTGGCTATCTTGGTGATGTCACGCTCCACACGGCGCACTAGTTTGTGACGTCATAGCGCGCCGCGTTCAAAACAGTTCACACATCAACACTCTCGTTCTTCTTTTCTTAGTTAACAACACTTCCGTCCTTCTTCTTCTCTTCCCGGTTGACAACACTACCGTCCTTTTCTTCCCAGGTCTCGACTATGTATCCAAATACATATCGACCCCCCTCTCGACAGGTATTCTAGTCCCGGCTGACTGCAGCGCGCATTCGCTCGGTAGATGCTGCTTTCTTGGTGAGACAATCAGCAAGCTGTCCTGACGTATCCACCCAAGCCACCTCGGCAACCTCTCCATGCTCCAACATATCACACAACACAGCAATGTCAATCCGCAGTCTCCTATCCTCCACCCTCTTACACGAGTGAAGAGCGTCCACCAGGCTCTTGTTGTCGGTGAAACACCGGATTTTAAGATTCCCACAGTCGGAAATTTCATGCAGAATCTTAGCCAGATACACTGCCGTCTCAACACAATCCAACAGTGCCAAAGCCTCAGCGGACAGCGTGGATTTAACAACTCTCCTGATCTTCTTTGATTGCCAGTAAACCGGACATCTCTCCCCACCACTATCCCGCAAGAATATAACAAAACCACCCTGTGATCCACTGCCCGCCAAGTTGGCAAAAGAGGCATCTGCAAAGCACTCCAAATAGCAATTCCCCAGTTCCTCCATCTTTGGCATTATATAACTTCATAACATCTGTCTTTACTCTTGCTATCACCTTGTTAAGCCGCAGAAGATCAGCCACGGTCGCCCGACTACATGCCACACCCAACTCGCACACATCAAAAGCTATGTCCGGCCGGGTATGCGTGGCTATCCAATTCAACTGACCCACCAAGTCCCTATACTCTGACCTTTCCGACTCCGACAATTCGCCCGATTTCACCATTGCTCGTTGTCTGCTGACTGGTACTGGGGTCAAGGTCGATGCATACTGAAGCTGGTCCAGTGCTATACTTACAACCTTGTAAGAGACAATGTTCAAACCTACGTACTTAAAAGCCTTGGACTCAGAGCTTACCGATGAGAAAGATTTCACTCAACGGTTCTATCACCTGTCTCTTGAAGTCAGGAGTCCCAGTCCCAAGAAAATCATCCACGTAAACACACACCACGCCACCAACCTTGCCGTCACACCTCCAGCAGAACAACGCCGAATCCAGAGAAGGCACTACAGCCCCGAGATCCAATAACTGACTCTTCACTCGCAGGTACCAATGTCTACCCGCATCACACAAACCATAGACGGTTTTCTTTAGCTTCCACAGCTGCCCATCAGAGAACTCCGGTGGGGGTCGCAGATATACAATTCTATCAATCGCGTTACCCTGCAAATAGGCAGACTTCACATCCAGGGAGTGACAGTCCCAACCGTTGGAAGCAGCAATTGACAGTGCCAAACGCACCGCCTCCTTAGAACATGTAGGCGAATCCTTCCGAATATCACTTGTATCCTCTTCGAATCCCCTCGCAACTAACCGCGCCTTCACCACTGTCTTTCCTCCCCTGATCTTTTCTGTCACAACCCACCCTACCGTGAATGCTACCTGACCAACATCCTATACCACCTCATATACATCATTGGCCCTCCACTTCCCAAACTCTTGCTCCTTAGCACATAACACTTCATCTGAGTTGAAAAGAACCATTATCTCGGTACTGTCATCGACCACCTCCCACGTGCTAAAGTCCTTTTTCAGATCAGCCCAGGAGATGCTCCCATCGGACTCCCACTGAAAATTATAACAATCCTTATATCGTCCGGTAGCCTTACCAGCCCTACCCATCACACACCCAGACACCAACTCACCGCTCTCAATCCGCACACCCTGTATCCGGTGGCGAGTCTTGGAGGCTGACTTGGAACCGACTCAAGCTCTGGCTCAACCGACTCCTCATCCGAATCATCACTGACCTCAGGCTCACGTGGTCCACCTCCACTCTCCGACCCCTCATCAAGTGGACACACCCTCGATGATGTCCCTGTCTCCCGGTCTCCCCCCTGCACAGCCCGAACATCGTCGATATCGCACCCGGCCGTAGAGCCTCCAACTGGAGCACGAGCCAAACGACACACATGAACCCTTACATAGACGCCCCCATGTCTCACCAAAATCTGCTTCCCATCCCTGCCAATGACTGTGCCATGGTCGTGCCACTCACAATTATTGTTCCTTTTGTAGAACACCTCATCACCATTCTGCACCTCAGTAAGGTCGCTTGAACGAATGTTGTGGCG